>CM076569.1:514557332-514985994 GCA_034641835.2 Pinus albicaulis
TAAACCTTCCAACCCTCCGCGGAAATTCAAGTTCCCTTGCATGCTGTGCACGGGAGACCATCTTCTTCGAGATTGCCCTGGCATTCCCAAGGTGCTTGAAGCATGGTCCAACGGTCGCCCGCTGTTGCCTTTGGCTTCTGGGAGTCAAGTTGGGGGCACGGCTTCAACTGGTGTTAGTAAGGCTCCTAAGAAGCAAGGTAAGATTACCAATCCCTGTAAGTTGTGTGAAGGGCACCATGCCATTCACCTTTGTCTGTATATGGATGAAGCCAACCGAGTTTTGGACAACCTCGCTGTTTCTCGCGCCTCGTGCCTTCCTACCGGTTACAACATTTCTTTGAGATCTCCATCGCCTGATCCTACGGTCCGTCAAAAGTCATCCTTGGTCAATCCCCGTCCCCCCCGAAATTAGTACCCAGGAACCGTTTCCCCAAGAACCATTGGTCGTGGATCGCTGAACTGGCCTGCCTACTCGTGCACCGTGGGTCTTTTCCGTTGGGAGTGGATCTCATCCCCTTGTGTTCTTCTTGTTTCTTCGTATTCCTTGGACTTGGAGAAAGATTCTCCTGTCCCTATATCTCAAGAAGCTGCTCCTCTGCCTCCCGTGATGGAGGATACTCCTCCCACCTTCGAGATGGAGGTCGTCGAGGATGCTCCTTCTTCTTCCGTAACATCAGGGGAAGACCTTCGCGTTTCGATGGTAGCCCCTCCAAGTAGTTTGGTCGCTTCCTTTGATTGGAGTCGATTTGCAGGATACCGCCTTCCGTCTTATGTGCCTTTCGAGATTACAGTACAGGCTTTTGGTCTCATTTGCATCGCGCATTCATTATAGAGAAGGCGCGTCTGCTAGTATTTTATCCCTCGACTACTTGGAAGTTTGGTTCACCGTCGCGCCTGCGTTACGCAGAATCATACATTTAACAAGAACGAGTCAACCGTTAGGGATCCTTTCCAAGGTTACCTATTACTTTGGAGGTAAACCGTCCATATGGACGTGATGGTTGTTCCGTGCCTCTGGATTTCAATCTTCTCTTGGGGCGTGATTACACCTATGCCATGGGAGCGCTTGTCTCCTCCCTTTTTCGTGTGGTCTGTTTTCCACATGAAGGATGGATCGTGACCATTGATCAACTTTCATTCTTTGGTCCTGATATGGAAGCTGGCCCGCCATCATCCCTTCCTGGTTTTTATCCACTCGTTGTATCTGCCCCACCGCAGATCAAATATGTGGCTTCCTACCCCATGCCTGTACCCAGTGATAGTGCCATTGTGCATCAGGTGTTGGGGGCATTGGGTCCTGACTTCCAAGATGTTTTCCTTCCATCAGGAGTGGAACTCTTGGAAGCGATGACTTCTTGTTCATTATGATGAGGTCGTTCGGAGCATAGTTCGTTCTGCTTGTGTCAAGCTCCTTAAAAAATGAAACAAGGTCATCGGAGCAGAGTTCCTTGTCTTGTGTCAAGCTCCTTAAAAAATGAAACAAGGTTGTCGGAGCAGAGTTCCTTGTCTTGTGCCAAGCTCCTTAAACTATGAAACAAGGTGTTCTGAGGATAGTTCTTTTAATGTGTCAACCTCATTAAAATAATGAAACACGTTCCCATTCAATTCGAGTCTTTGATAAGTTCTCGTAAAATCCCAGTCGAGTCTTTCTTAGATCTTGTCACTTGAACCTTCACTCCCTTCATCTGTTTACTCAGGTGCATGGTCTGAAGCTTGGGGGGCATGTACCTCGAATTGAGTCACCATGCTGGGGGGCATGCTTAGTTTGTCAAGCATAGTTTGTTTCTATTTCAAGCTTGTGTAAAAATGAAATCGGTTTCAAGCATAGTTTATCTTTGTTTCAAGCTTGTGTAAAAATGAAACTAACTTCAAGCAAAGTTTCTTGATTTCAAGCTTGTGTAAAAATGAAACCATGCCCATTTTACCTCTTGTGATTGTCATCTTATCAGCCTGTTTTTTTCAGATGAGCCTTGGATTTCTCACTCCATCGTCACTATCTGCTTGGCCGATCATATGCCTTCACTTGGTTGTTTTACCCGTTCCTGAGTAACCGCTGCGATGAGTGGTCTTGTTTTTTTTTTGTAAGTAAGTTAGGATCATTGTATTATAATATAAACAAAGATTACATCAAGGAGGCTCGAAGACTTATGGCTTTGACAGTTCAGTGGCCTGCTTCTTTCGAGCTTACAAGAGACTAAGTGTGACTGAGCTGAAAACTAGCTAGATTGATAACCATCTTAGCCCTTAGTCAAAACATCGAGGCTACCACGTAGGGTTGCCCATGACTACCAAAACCAGAACAAAACTGTGCTGACGGCCAGAATGGCCTCTTACAAGCCGAATGCTTACTGAAAAACTAACACAAGTATAGAAAGAAAAGATTGACCAATTGCAGATAACCCACAGAAGCTGCTGAGCCATTAGAGAGTAGGAGTGGAAGCTCCAGAGTGTCCCGCCTCGCCTGGAGTCATGCCCTCATCGCCTGTCACTGGAGCTCAGGGCTTGAAGCGTCTGATTACAGTGGCTTGCGAGTCGTCCGTGAGAAGCTCGATGGAGACATGGAGGATGTGGCGCAGGTAAATTTCGAAGTGTCGGACGAATTTCTCCAGTGCCTTTCCATGCTGGCGTAGTTCCTCTGCTAACGAGTTGAACGAAACTTCCAATTTATCAAGGCGGGCAGTGTTCCGAGCTGACGCCATGGATGTGGCCGCAAATGTTTCCTTCACCGCTGCTCCCTGCATGGCTATCGCTTTGGCCAACATTGTTTTCACTTGCCAAGCTACGACTTGGGTTTGCAAAAACTGGGTCTGGCGCGTGGAGGGAGTGCCTGGGTCGACAAGCTAATCAACTTCCTCGCTAATGGCGTTTTCATCCGTCTTTGTCCGCGCCAGTTCCACTTCCTCTTCTAAAACCTCGATTGTTTGCTTGCCGCGTTTAGAAACGGATGCATCATAGCAGTCCTTGGCCCTCTTGAGGGCCTGTGAGGCTTTTATGGTTCGCAAATTCAAATCAGCCATGGCGTCTGGGTCTGTGAAGGCAGAGATGTCGCTCAGGAGACTGGTCCCTAAATCAGATGAAAAACAGAGAGGCCGTTTTCCGAAGGAGAGAATGAGAATGAAAGGCCGAGCAGATGAGTTAATAAAGAGGATGGAGTCGGGGTGATGAGTGCAGTGGAGTGGCCATTTAAGGCCATAATTCATGGCATGTTGCCAATTGGTCCTTCCGCCAAAGCTAGGTTGATGATCGGGGATTTCCGTCCTACGATCTGACCCTTCACACACTGGAAAACTCTGCTTAATGCGATTAGTTAAGCTCTTTCCTTTGCTATCATTCCCCCTCATTAATGATCGCTGAGCCCAAGGGTGTCTCATTATCCGATTCGGCCTGTGCCGCCTGACGTGCGCAATCACCATATCGTTACTACTGATCTACTGACGATGGATGACCTGCCGTTCGTCCTACGGAAGTACCAGCATTTAGGTCTTGCCTTGAGATGGTGTAGCACTGATCCCGAAGTTGTTCATTCGTGAGATCATGCCAACACGTGTCCCAGGCATTTGTCGGGTTGTCAACAGCATAATTCGCAAGGTAGTCCGCGAGCGAGTTGGCCTTCCTTCGCACAGATTGCAGAATTATGCCGCTGAGGGATGCCAAATGCTGTGCCATGACCTTCGTTACCGCAGCTAACCTCCAGTGCTTTACTGCTTTGCTCGGCTTTGTTCCATGCTGTATCTTCTTGAGTGTGGTTATGGCTAGCTAGGAGTCGCCCTCCACGATGACCAGACCTTTTCCCAGTCGAATTAAGAGTCGCAGTCCCTGTTCTAAGGCCGTGAATTCGGCATCGTTATTTGTGGTTTCGCCTATATTCCTGCTCAAGATGTGTATAACGTTTCCCATATCATCTCGTAGAACACCACCCAGCCCGGCTGGGCCTGGGTTTCCTCTCGCGGCGCCATCGAAGTTCAATTTACAGTATCCTTGGGGCGGACAGTGCCAAATTGCAGGAGGAGGAACAGGTTGGAGGGCATTTTCCTTCAGGAGATGCTCCGCCGAGTCGATGAGCCCGAAGAGGCCTAGAATTCTGCGGTCGTTGGGAGAAATCGTCTCAGCCTTCTATTCTTTACACCAGGTGCGGGTTGTTTCCGTTAACCCCTGCATAATGACCAGTTTTAATTCATCGAGTTGCCGAATGCTGTGTTTTTGAAAAATACGATTGTTTCTTTCTTTCCAAACATTCCAGATTAGGAATCCTGGACTGTTTCTCCATAGAGTATTTACCATGGTGCTGTTAGAGTAGTGAGGCCGCCAACTGGTTATAGTGTCGTGGATGGAATTTCGCTGTCTGTCCGACTGGCGGAATATTTCTTGAAGCCATTCCCAAAGATTGTTTGTCCAGACACACTCATTGAGAAGATGATTGGTGGTTTCCTCCTGTTGCTCACACAAGGGGCAGCGGGAGGGCCCTATGAACCCTCTCTTAGTGAGATTTTCCCAGGTTAAAACCTTCCTGTTTTTAATGAGCCATAAAAAAGCCTTAATCTTGGGCCAAAGACTTCCGGTCCAGACATTGTCATACCATGCAACTTTGTCACGCTCCTCTCTGTTGTCCAAATAGTAGCGAGCTTCCTTTAGGTTGAAGGAACCTCCTGTAAGTTTTCCCCAGCGCAGGATGTCGGGACCTTGCATTTCCCTGATAACTCTCTGCCTAAGGATAGCATTGAGGGTGTTGAGAAGATTCTTCAGGAGTTCATCATCCGGGGGGGAGTTAGATTCCAATCCCTCCATTGCTGTGGCTCCCTGCTTTGAGTCCAGTAATGATAAAATTTTATTTTATCCATGTCCTGAAACCATTGCTGCAGAGGTTGTAGATTAGGGGTTTCAAGTTTCGGGAGCTGTTGCCAAGCATCCTCCCAGAAGAGAGCACACTGCCCATTTCTTATCTCCCAGAAGCAATGATCCTGAATGATATGCCGACTGGCTCGGGCCATGTTCCAGATAGGGGAACCAGCAGGGACGTCGGTTATTCGAAGCAGCTCCTCTTGTTGCCATTTCACCGCATACTTAGCTTTCCATAATCTTGCCCACGGGGTGTGCAGCTCTGTCAGCCATCTCCACCATAGCTTGGCTCCGCAGGCCTTGTTGGTTGTTCCTGGATCCTGCAGCCCTATCCCTCCTAAGCTTTTGGGTCTGCAGAGTTTATCCCATGCTGCAAGCGCCCATTTTTGCTTCCCCAAGTTGCCCGACCAGAGAAAGTTTCGCTGGATGGTTCTAATCTTCTGTAGGATCCCCTGAGGGGTTGGGAGAATCGATAGCAAGTAGTGTGGAATAGCTTGGAGAATTGCCTTGGTCATGACCAAGCAACCCACAAAATTTAGGACACGATTGGTCCAGTGGTTGCACCTGTCCGCTAGCTTGGTGATGAGCTGTTCCCAACGACCTCTGTGCCAAGGATTGTCCGTGAGGGGAACCCCCAGATACTTGGAAGGGAGAGTGCTCCGTTTGAAACCGAGGAGCTCCATTAAGTGCCTTTGAACCGCCAGATGGGTGTTAAAGAAGAAAACCGAGGATTTTTCAAAGTTAAAATCCATACCTGATGCCTGACTAAACAGATTCAGAATGTGCTTAAAACCTTTTGCTTCTTTTACAATGGGCATGCCATGCAGCATGGTGTCATCCACGAACTGTTGATGCATGGTGGCCGAAAAATTGTCTAACGGCTGCAAGCCCCTTATCATATTATTCTCCTTGGCTGACTTAATGAGGCAGCTGAAGCCTTCCATAAGAATGACAAAAAGGAAAGGTGATATAGGGTCTCCCTGCCTGATGCCCCTGGACGGGTAGAAAGGTTGAGAGGGGGCTCCGTTGATTAAAATCGAGTGATTAGGCGATTTTATTAGAGCTAAAATCCAGGTGATCCATCTGGTGCTGAAGCAAAACGACTTGAGTACAGCTTCTAGATAGTCCCAACTTACTTTGTCATATGCCTTTGAGAGGTCCAATTGAATTATCATGCCAGCCTTTCTGAGCGACTGCAGCGTGTGAATCATCTCGTGAGCTAACATAATATTGTCCATGATTTGTCGCCCCTCCACATAACCTGATTGTTCCTCAGAGATGATTTGAGGTAGAATAGGTTTTAACCGATTGGCTATGACTTTCGATATTATCTTGTACACCACATTGCAGAGTGCAATGAGCCTGAACTTGGACGGAGTGCATGCATCCACTTCCTTGGGGATTAATGCAATAAATGTGGATTTCAGGGACTTCAGAATGGATGAAGAGGTTCGTGAGTCTTCCACCACTTCCCAGATGTCTTCTTTCACAACATCCCAGCAGGCCTTAAAAAAATCCACTATGAAGCCATCCGGCCCTGGCGCCTTCCCGTTGGCCATTTCTTTTACTGCTATCTCCACCTCCTGTAGGGAAACGGATCGCTCCAGGGCTTTGTTTTGTTCTTCTGTAATGAGTTTGGGTATGGTGGAGATTACCTTGGCAATGGCCTCCCGTCGATCGAAGTTCGGTTCAGTGGCAATTGATTGGAAATGATTGCGAAGTTGATAGGCAATGTCCTGGTGCGAGTTGAGAACCGTTCCATGCTCTCCTTGAATTTTGGTGATTCTGTTGTTGCAACGATAGTCCATTACTGACCTGTGGAAGAACTTAGTTTTCCTCTCGCCTTCCTTCAGCCATTGATTGTGCTATTTTTTCTTCCAAAGTATTTCTTCCTGCTCACATCGTTCATTCCATTTCTTCATGAGTTCATTTTCCATCTCGATCGAATCCTGTGATGTGCTACCCTGAATCCAGTTACTATGGATCTCTTCCAGTTGTTGCTCCAACTGTCGTTTGTCTGCAAAGATATCGCCAAAGACCTCTCGATTCCAGGTTTTTAGCTGTGCCTTAATGAACTTGAGCCTTGCTTGTAATTTGAACATTTTCGTTCCCTCTATGAGCATAGGTTCTTTCCACCAGGTTTTGATGTTGCGGAGAAAGTCTTTGTGAGTCAGCCAGAATCTCTCAAAGCGGAAAGGCATGTTCTTGGGGGTGCCCGAGATCGAGGTTTGCAGAGAGATGGGCCAGTGGTCTGATCCCCCGGAAGGGAGGATGTCAGAACTCATGATGTTTCCTTCAAGGAGAAGGCTCTCAGAGACTAGAAAGTGATCCAATCTGGACGCTATCATCCTGTCTCCCCCTTGTCTGTTGGTCCAAGTGAATAAGCCACTGCGAGGCTTGATATCTACCAAGTTGACTTCTTGAATGAAGGCATTAAAGGCCAGGGCATTGTTACTGAGAGCCCTGGTGCCCCCCTTCTTTTCCTCAAGAGAGGTTATCATATTAAAGTCACCACCATAAATGGCCTGGGAAGTGCTGTGTCTGTGATGCAAATTGGTTAGATGACAGAGCAGTAGAATTTTATCTTCCAGACGCTGAGGGCTGTAAATATTAGCAAATAAGAAAGAGCCTTTTTCCCCTATAATATTCATTTGCAAGGCTAGAAAGTTTTTTGAGGCTTCAGCATTAATGAGATGGTAGACATTCGGGCTCCATAGAATTGCAAGGCCTCCACTCATTCCATTTCCTTCCACAGCTAGATGCTCGAGATGTTTGCCTAGATGCTTGATCATCTCAGCTAGTTTCTAATTTGTGCATTTGGTTTCCTGGAGGAAAACCATATCCGGTTTTTCTTGCGTGATTTGCTTTTTCAGGAGCCTCTGTTTCCTGAGGCTTCCCAGTCCTCTTGCATTCCATGAGAGGAATTTCATTATTAACAATGGTTTAGGATAGGAAGGAGAAAACCTCAAGGGCTTTCATCTTCCTGAGTTTATTAACATCTGACCCAATTCGAGGAGAGCATATTTGTCAGATCTTCTTCCTCGTTTCTTCTTGTACTGGCTGCTAGCTTGCGTGTGGTGTAGGGTTTGTGATTTGATACCCAAGCCCTTGGTTTCCCCACACCCTCGCTTCATTTATTTTGATGCTGCGTCCTGTCTGGTTAGGAACAGGTGGTTAACCCTGTTAATTTCTTCTTCTGGTATTTTGTCAAGTCCTTTTTGTTTCCACTGTTCCACTATTGAATTGAGATCTAGCCCCTCTTTTTCCAAAATCTCACCTAATTCCAGGTCCTCCGTACCTTGTTCACTGAGGACCATATCCTCATCTTCTTCCTGAACTTTGTCTTCTGAATTTGCTGTGCTGAGATCAGTCGATTTGCAGACTTCTTTGGTCTGGTCGTCTATCTCCGTTGCCGGCTTTACTGCTGGGATTTGTTCTGCCTTTTCCATCTGAGACTCCTCTCCTAATATTTCAAAGGAATTTGTTGTGCCCGTGTTTGGTGCCGTCGTTTTAGGAGGATTTCTGCGGTTGGCTCGGTGCCTGCCTGTGGGTCGGATAAATCCATCCGAGACCGAGGAGGGTTTCCCTTTGGGGATTTCCTCCATTTTGTTTTGAGGGCATTCTCCAATTAAATGCCCGTGCTCATGGCATTTCCGGCATCTGAATGGTATCTGCTCATAGTCAATAGTTTGAAAGTAGGTTTCATCTCTGTATTCTAACCAAAGCCCCTCGTGCAGAGGTCCGGAGACGTCCATTTCAACGCATATGCGGGCATAAGTCGTGTACCTTTTTTGAAGAGTGGCTTCAGAAGCACGGACAAAGGTGCCCAAAGTGTTACCAATCTGTTCCAGCGCTGCTGGTCTCCAGTAGTCAATTGGCAGAGAGAAAAGCCTTATCCAGACTGGCACTTGAGTAAAGGTCTCCTGTTCGGGCGCGAAGTTGGGTTTCCACGGCCGCATGTAGAGGCCCGCGGAGGCATAAAAATAAGGGCCTCCTTCAAAGATTCGATCCTTATCCTCCAGATTGGTGAAAACCACGGTGAAGAAACCTTTGGCCCCCAGGTGAAGCTATACTTCCCCTCGTGGTTTCCAGACTTGCTTGATCTATTGACAGAGAGCTTTTTCACTGGGCCAAAAACCCATGAATTTATAGATGACCGCATAAATAGCCATATGATCCCGGTAGTCTTGCATATCTGGATCAGTGATAACCACCCTAAGGCTGTCGAGAGCCTTTGGTTTGCATCGACCTTGATACTTCGGTTGGCCGCTGTTTTCCCCAGAGTCTCTAGATCGACCAAGATCGGGGCCTTGGTTAGCAGTATTTCTCAGATCTGCTGCTTTCCTTTGCGGATCTACCCCCGGCGAGGGTTGTTCCAGGCTGATTTCGTCTTTTCTGGCTGAGTCTTCCAACGCGTCTTCCGTTCGGCCGCTTGAAAGTAGCTCCTCATTGCTGGGGCGATTTCTAGTTACTGAAGAACCAGGAATCTTCAAACCCTCAACCTTCTTCTTACCCTTGTCTATGATAACTTGCTTGAAAGTGGGGGCTCCAGGGGCCCTCGACCGTCCGACTTTCTGAGCCAGCTTGATGCCTCGTTGCTGCAGATCTTGGAGGAGATCTGGGCTTTTCACCAGTGTACTGGCGCTGGATCTGAGCGCGTTCCTGATCTCCCTTCAGACCGCTACCCAATCATCGCAAGAGCTCCAATTGGAATCTTTATATACTTATGTTGATTTCTAATCATATTTGATATATTTTTCGATGAGTGGTCTTGTTAGCCAGCCTCTCGACCTTTATTTGTTCAGAGCAGTTCCACCATTACCGGAACCAGTTGCTACCCTTTATACCACTCGTTCCTCCAGGAGGAGTCATCTTTTAGCTCTTTTCTGACTCTCTAAAACTGAAAATATTGCCAAGTTCCTTGTCGTTTCGATCTCGTTAAAGTGGACACGAAACGACATCTACCTAGTATGCGTTTACCCCTTTTTCGGGCTGGGATATATTATTTACGAAAAAGGAATACCCTAGCCTATCATGACTAGGAGGCTTTCTCAGATATAGTTTTCTACCTTTTCGGGTCTGAGGAACTATTTACGAAAAGGGACCGTTGGATTTTACTTTTCTGCTGTCTTTTCAAACTCTCTAAACGTGAAAAGACGCCGAGTTCTCCCTTTTTCAGACTCGTTAAACCTAAATGACATCGGAAATTGTCAATCATGACGTTATTCGAGTTTCTCCTTCCTAGGGCTCGTTAAATGTACTAGGATGGGTTCTTCCGAAGGATGAAATTATATGACAAGCATATGGTATCCTCTTCAAGCTTGTGTAAAAATAAAGAGGTACTCGCCAGGATGGTAGGGAAAATGGAACCAGCATCATTGTCCTGTCGGCAGTATGTCCCTCTTGAACATGGCACTTGTCTGCATTCGTGTCGGGTTGGGGACATCTCATCTCATTTTTCACTTGCTTTCGTGGGTTTGGGTAATCCCTTTTGACCTCTCATCTTCTCTTTGCCTCGTCACTATGACCTCTGATCTTTTGATGTCAAATACTGCCAAACTCACTGTCGTGCCATTTATATGTTCAAGAGAAGTTGACCTCTGCAAGTATCAACCTTCCTCTGATTCTCATCTGATCGTGATTCACAAAAAACATTATGTTCCTCTGTCTCATGTCGATGATGTGGGAAAAAATATGGCCCACCTTCGATCAAGGTCACTTCTTGTCGACTTCAGCTCATTATCCAGGAAGCTGGTCTAGAGACTCCCTTCTGGTACCTTAGAACCTGCATGCCTCAATGGCAGTTTCTTCGCATTCGACGTGAGGTTTTCATCATTGGCCTCCGATCGAGTGATTCTGCAGGTCTTCGATGTCAGCTCACTGTTCACATGCCGTAGATTGTACCTGTAGTACCTTGAGGACCATTGGCATTAATGGTGGTACCTCTCGCATCTGTTAACAACTTTCATCATTGGCTGGTAATCAGGCGATGTTCTTGCATGTTCGACTTCGGCTCACATATTCGCATGCTTGAACTTGTACTTTGTTCGGGTCGAGATGGAGTGCAAGACCCTGGATTCTGCCTGTTATAATCCAGGCTGCGATTTTGTGGATTATTATGATTAGTTACATGACTCACTGATTGGATGGCTGCGACCATACCTGAGTCTATTTCCTGATCCTCACTGGATGGCTGCGTCCATGCCTTGGATATGGATTATTGTATACTCTATTATGGATGGCTGTGCCCATACCACAAATATATCATGTATTTGAGACATCAGTTGTACTTCTTCACGCAGGTTTTCCGATGGCGGATTTTTCAGTTGGACACGTTCTCGTAAAGCATTTCACCCCTCTCTCTTGTTCGGGCCTCATACTTTAGGGGGCATCTGTTACACAACAATTTGTCACCGTCCCTTCAATCCCCATCTCGCACATTGGAGGGCTCGTTTCGTGACCTGTGAGAAGTGACATGGCTTGAAACCACTTTCATGACATCCCTCTAAACAAAAGCTTTCATTGCCCTGAAGACATCTCCTTGTGAAAAACCCTAAAAATGGCCCTTTTTGCATTGGCGCGGGTAGCCAGTTCAGTACCCGCGCCAATGGGGAAAATAATTCAAAGAGGCCGCGCCAGTTGGTGCTCTGTCCCAGATTCGCACTCGCGCCAGCCAATTTAAGGAATGTTTTAAAAAAATAAATGGCGGAAGTTTCGTCCTAACTGATCCAGGAACTGATATCTATCTTGAGTTGGGAGGTTTGGCTACGGGTTTCCATAAAGAGGAAGTGGTTTGCCACCTCTCATGGAAGCTTCCTTGATGATAGGGCCAATCCCACGATTATATGGATCCCAACTCCCCTTCCTCCATCTATAAAAGCTTGCACATCTCCATTGCAAGCTAGTCTTCGAGTCTTCGAGTCTTCAAGTTCCCAAATTTCCAAGAGCCTTATGCTGTAAGAGCCTCCATAATTCCCTTAAGGCCAATTTCAAGCAAGGAGACTATCGTCAAGATCCGAAGAGAGAGGTTTGTCCCATCCTTGACAGGCTTTTCGAGACGTTTTCTGCTGGCGACCTGCCGAAGGAGAATTCAGCGTCAGAACTATGGTTGTAATTTTCCTTTGATTGATTATTAATGAACGACTATTGGTTATGGTTCCACTCTTGTTGTTATTTATAATGATGAGTTATGTCCTTTCTGACTGGTATATAGTTGCATCTACTGGATTTTACGCTTGCGTTTGTTTTGTTTCTCGCATGTGCAGGTGTCCTATCATGGAGATCGTGGGGATCTTGATCTGCCAGAGCTAAGGAACGGGAGCGCCACCTCTTCTACAAACAACAACGTTGGATTCCAGGTAAGCCTTCATCGCTAGTCAGTTTATTGCAATTAGGAACCTGCACCATAGTGTGAATGATTGTTGCTAGACCCGGTATGGGCTAGTAGGGATCGCCTCTGTCCGCAGAGGGGATTTACCTCCACAACACCCACCAACTATCGATAAACAGTGGCATCCACTACCTCTACCGATGTAGCATCCTCTTTCCTCCAATTTACTAGAAGAGGAGTGTCGATAGGCTTGCAGCCTTGCATGTGAAACTTCTCCAGTATCTCCCGAGCATACTTGCCTTGAGACACAAACAGTTCACCTTCCCGCTGCCAAATTTCCAATCCAAGGAAATAATGAAGGAGGCCCAAATCCTTCATCTCGAATTCCTTTGCAAGATCTGCCTTGCATGAGTGTATCAACTGCTCATCACCCGTTAGTATTAAATCATAAACATAAATAACAATGATTAAAAACTTACCCTCCACCACAATTTGGTACAGGTTTGCATCCGCCTCAGTCTTGGTGAAACCAAGTCCGGTGAAATAGTTGTCGATCCAAGTGTACCAAGCACGAGGTGCTTGTTTCAGACCATACAACGCTCTTTTGAGCTTGCACACATGCGAATCGCTACTAAAGATTTTGAATCCTTCAGGCTGCTCAATGTACACTTCTTCCTCAATGATCCCATTAAGGAACACAATTTTCACATCCATTTGATGAATGTTCCAACCCATCTGTGCTGAGAGAGCAAGGATGGTCCTTATGGAAGAATACCGTGCGACAGGTGCAAAGGTTTCTTCATAATAAATCTCCTTGATCTATGAGAAGCCCTGGGCAAAAAATCTTGCCCTATACTTCTCGACGCTCCCATCAGCAGCTTACTTTACCTTGTAGATCCATCTCGAACCTACCATTGATTTTCCCACCGGCCTTGGAACAATCTGCCAAGCACTGTTTCTAACAATGGAGTCATACTCCTCCACCATGGAATATACCCATGTGGGCTCCTGCACTGCTTCTTCAAAAGAAGATGGCTCTGTCACGATACACTTGCTCATAAGATCCATGTATCTAGTAAATCGGTCAGGTGACTGTCTCTGTCTCCGCTATGATGTAGGGACTCCTATGTTCTGTGCCGCATCAAGCTTCAGTCTCTCAGCTTTTGTGGTATGCTTTCTACCAGTTCTGATGTTTGGTTCTACATGAGTGGACTCCTCCACTCCATGAATATCCTCCTGTGGCTGATCCACATCTAGAGGCTCATATTTGGGAACAAGTATCTCCTCCTCTGCATGCAAGTGTAGCTCCCTCTCAAGTGACAACTTCATGGCTTTCACCTCATTGAATTTTATATCCCATCGCACCACAGTCATTCGAATGTCTGGCAAATACACACGATAATTATGGGGTGTTTCTATGTACCCCACAAATATCCCAACTTCTGCAGTTGGCTCCAGCTTCTTCCTGGCGTCCTTTGTCACATGAATGTAAACAAATGAGCCAAAAATCTTCAAATGAGAAATATCAGGCTTCTTACCAATAAAAGCTTCTTCAGGTGTACTCATGCCAAGTACTCTATCAGGAAAACGGTTTTGCACATAAATCACAGTGTTGCATGGTTCTGCCCACAAGTGCATCGGTAGGCCCTGGTCATGCAGCATAGCTCGTGCAACACCCACGATCGTTTTGTTCTTCTTCTTCGCGACCCCATTCTGCTGTGGGTTGTGAGGCACTATGAGTTCTCTTCGAATTCCTTCTTTGCTACAGAAGTCTTTGAATTCGTTCGACATCTATTAACCACCATTATCGCTCCACAGAGCCTTCACTTGCTTCCCCGACTCCTTCTCCACCAATGCTTTAAACACACAAAAATTTGAGAATGTTTCGCTCTTCTTCTACATGAATAAGATCCAACATCTATGAGAATAGTCATAAAAAAAAATAACATAATACCTGTGTTTTGCTGTTGAAGAAACCGAGAAAGGTCCATACACGTCTGTGTGAATTCTCTCCAGGATCACCAAAGCACGGTTCTCCATCTCATGAAAGGTGGTCTTCACAAACTTACCCATAGTACATCCCTTGCACTGATCTGACTGCACAAGAGTACCCTTGGAAAGTCCAGTAGAAATCTGCTGCAAAATATTCAAGGCGCCATGGTGAAGATGGCCCAATCTCCTGTGCCATGATTTGCCCTCATCCCGGCTCACAACTTCTTCTACTTTTCCCATCATTGCAGCGCAACCATATACCTCCAGCTTGTAGAGATTCTTAACTCGAATCCATATTCTCTTGGTTTGACCTATTGTTTTGTGTCACAGGAAAGCTTTTCCATCGCTGAAAACAACGTCATAACCTTTGTCTTCCAACATTGCGACCGAGACCAAGTTCTTCTTCAGACCTGGAACATGCATAACATCTTTCAACAGAAATGGATTACTTGACTCCCTCTCAAAGGTAATGGTCCCAATTCCAGTTTCACTGTATCGACCATCGTCACCCATCTCTATATGCATTTTGAGGTCTTTCTTCTCCAGATCACTAAACAACTCCTTGTCTCCCGTCATATGGAAAGACACACCACTATCAAGATAAAACACCGATCCCATAGCACTCTAAACCAAGCATGCGATCAAAGATAAATTAAGTTCAAATTATGAGGTTAAGGCCTCACCCGCTGCAGCTCTAGCAACCTTCTTGTTCTTCTTCTTCTGTGGGTAGTTAGTGGCGAAATCCCATGTTCGTGATAGTGAAAACAATTCACCTTGGAAAAATCCTACTTCTTTCCTTAAGCCTCGGAATTGGAGTGGAATTTCTTCCCTTTCCCTTTCCTTGCTTTTGCAGCCAAAGCGCAATTCTCTTCATCTCCATTCTTCGATGAAGAGCCTTCCCTGGTACTTCACCTTATCTCCTCCTACACAAGATCTGACCAAAGTCGCTCCCAACCTCGCAGTTTCTCCCATCCATTAATAGAGTCTTCGTAGCTATGCCAACTCTTCGGAATCCCAAGGAGAGCCAAGCTCACCAAGTCATCATCATCAACAGTAATCCCCACACTTCCCAGTTCATCCCTACAGTGGACAAACTTCTTGAGATATTTTGGAATATTGTCGCACTTCTCCATTTTTATTTTTCTGAGCTTATCTTTCAGTGCCAACTTCCTCTGGTCGCTGCTGCTTTGGAAAAAATCTGTCAAAGCCTTCCACATTGCAAATGGAGTGTATTTCCTATGAAGGCTTGACACAATATGGTCCTTCACACCTTCCAACATAATTCTTCTTGTCTTTGCTACCTTCTTTTGCCATGCGTCAAGTAATGCAGCATCGCTAGACCTCGGCTTAGGAAGATCGCTATCGATGAAATCCTTCAGTCCATTATCTTCTAGCACCACCTCCATCCTATCCTTCCAGGATATGTAATTCGAGCTGCCCTCAAGGGCATACTCCAATCGCAACCGATTGAAAGACATTTCAATGTATACTCAACTATCGCACCAAGAAATTTCTGCAGCAAATTCGAATTGTACACCAACACAAACTCAACAATTCTTCACAATTGCAATCTTCAAGAATTAACACTGTTCTGATAACATGGATAAATTATATGAAATATGCATGTATATATCTAGATTCCCTTGATCTAACAACATTTTATCTTCTTGCTAAATACAGAATCCTTCCACTGTTAATATTTTGCGGAAATTTAAACTCAATTGCAAACACATGAAGCAATAAAAACAATCGCTCATAACACAGTTTTTTAACGAGAAATCCTGAAGCTAAAACCCCCAACTATCATATATTATGTATCATGGAGATCATGCAACAATCTCATACAAAGCTTAGTACATCAAGCTCTCAGTACAATCAATCGTCACACACTAACATGAAGAAATATGCAAATCCATGCACTGATTTCTTGCCACTTGATAGCCTGCCTCCACTGCGCAATCCCTGCTGAAGAAGACCTCTGAATGAATTCGAATTGGCCTTTCCTTGATTGCGCAATCCTCATTGGCAACTCCAATGTGTGTGTGATGCAATCAATGCATCACTATAGTCACAACGGATAGTCCATCTCACCCTTTCACCTACCTCTCTACTGGGTCTCCACTGGAACTGACATGCACCGTAGTTAATTGTTGAGATTGTCTGATTAGTGAGTTATAACAAGTGAATTAATTAACTAATTAATTCACTCCACTCTCACTAGTGTATCATTCAGTTAGACTAGATACAACTAGCTCAACTGAGTTTAACTCCAATAACTGAGTTAAACTGAATAACAACTCCATGAACTACTCTTCCAACTCTCTCATAACTTTGCCACTTTAGTTCTAATTGAGTCCTCCATGCATGAACCACCATTAAACCCTAGGAATTGTCTAATTCCTTCAGCCCACTAATTTTCCAAATCTGTATACTGAAATAAAGTGCTCCAAGAGAATAAGTTGATATTTAGAGTCTGATTATTATTAAGGGCTAATAATAATTGACACATCTATTTTTAGATCGACGGTCTATAAATAGACTTCGCCCAATATTCTAAAAATAGAATTTCATCTGTTTTTCCAACTTGACCAACCATCCACAAATAGCATCCTGCAACTTCTGAAATATGATCACCATTGTCTAAAAATAGACATAGTCTAAAAATAGACTTACACCTAAAAATAGCCTACATGCCCACTTAGTGAAGGTGACTGATTTTCACTAAGCTTCATCATCTTTTTGAATCTCAACAACTTCTACTTCCATACTGAAGGTTTCAACTCTCAGATCCACTGCAGACCACGTTTCATAAATTTTCACACTGGATCCCACAGCTTGAACACAAATCAACATAAAGATCAACACCAATAAAATTAACCCAAAATTCAATCAAAACAGTGACATCACTGTAACTAGAACACAATAATAAACCCAGATTTTAGAATCAGCATGCAGAATCAATCTCAATCCTGATCATTCATTATCTTAAAATGCATACACTACTTCACATTACTGAACTCGCGTGTATACGTGATTTCCTTCACACCAACCTGCATATAGATATGAGAATACTGAATTTCTAGAATATGATCAATCTCAGAACCAGATCTGAGGCTTTCAGTCAGATATATTTTCAAAATTGCATAACCCTTATTCAATCATCACCATTAATCATATTTAATCACTCATTGATCAAATTTGTACATATTCAACTTAGCAGCATATATAGTATTCAGACAACCCAAATCTACATGAAGACTTAATTGATGGACAACAGAAATATAGCAGCAATAAACAGATAACCTCTCTAGCAAGCTTCAGAAAACCCTAACTTCCATATGTGCTTTAGCTAAGACAAAACTGCGTATATACGCGCTTTCACCGAGACAAACTAGTGTATAGATCTATAAATATTAATTTTGCAGAATGTTTCAGATCTATAGACTTACCCAGATTTGTTCACTTCATTTCAACAAACATGCGCCAGGTCACAGATCCAATCATCTCATCAATAGATCAAATACATAGTGATTTCAGGTCTAGAGATCCCGATCCATCATTGTATCCAAGGGTGCATCATAGTTTCAGATCTACCAATAAACAAAGTCCATCCCATGCAGATATACTTCAGAGAGAAGTATTCAGTAACAACCCTTACACATTCACATCTTTTTCACTATGATCTTCTTCTCCTTATATAGATTTACCCTCTACCAATACCATGAGCCAAAACCACACAAGTACTGATGGTATTCCTAGACGGAATCAAATATACGACACAACTCTCAATACTGTGGGCTAACACCATGGTAATGCCCCCTGGTATCATAATTTTAGAGCGCAAAAGGCATACGCGACTTGGCTTCTTTGTACCCACGTGTACACATGACTTATCTTCATAAAAACTGCGTAAATACTGTGAAATATTATCTTTTCATTTCTCAGGCACTTACTGGAATTAATTTCTCTATCACATCTGAAATGACCTGTAGAAACATCATTTTTACATCTTTATCAAATAGGTTTCTATAAAAAGGAAACACATCAAGTAGGTTTCCATCAAGGACAACATACTAAGACATAAGAATCATATTGCCAACAATATCCCCCTTTGGACTTGATGGCAACCATGATGGAGTTTGATCACCACATCTTGTAGATACATAAACATTATTCAAACACCAAAGAATCATATTGCCAAAAATCTCCCCCTTTGGACTTGATGGAAACCATGATTGAGTTTGATCGCCACATCCTGTAGATACATAAAAATTATTCAAACACCAAATATTCTCCCCTTTTGACATCAAGATCAAAGGGCGGACGATTGCTCCCCCTGAGCACATGCGGACATAATTTCAATGAAATACATGACTCTTTAACTCAAAAAAGTATGACCTTTCCTATCACCAAGGAAATCAAAATTACATCAAGGATCCAACCAAGAGGATTTACATAATGACTCAATTACCTAACCAAGTGGGTTTACAAATTTGAACAAGTCTTTACACATGATTGAATATGAAAAATTTACATCATAGGTCTCAAACATGAACTTTTCATCAAATAACAAATATGGCTCTGTATAACCAAAGAATCTCAAACATGAGATCATGACACAACAACCAATCATAAAGCCAACAATGCATCCTCTTCATCAAGGCAAATGCACCCCCTAAACTTGTGCATCTTGAACACATTCAATAGCTAACTCATCAAAGCATCTTCATCAATAAGATAAATATCAAAGAAAGGTATTATAAGATGAATACTAGAACAACATAGTTTACCCAACAACACCACAGACTATTCTGAAATTTGACCCATAAAATTTCTATCAGAAAAAACCATACGCAGATTTGTACAGAAACTCGCATATATACACGATTTGCCTACATGCAAACAGTGTACCGAATTCAATCTTCTGTTATTAAGCAGAATTGATAAGAGAGGCAGAGACAACTCCCAGCTTCTATCCGAGATATTTGAATGCTTCTCTAGGAAGAGGTTTAGTAAATATATCAACAACTTGTTATTTGGAGGGAACATACTCCAATTTAACCTTTTGCTGAAGCACTTGTTCGCGTAAGAAGTGATACTTGATAGGAATGTGCTTGGTATTGGAATGCATAACATGATTTTTTGAGATACTGATGGCACTTGTATTATCACATAAGATGGATATGGGAGGAGCACATTTAATTTGAATATCTTGTAGTGTCTGCATCATCCAAGGAAGTTGTGTGCAACATGATGCAACAAACACATATTCTTCTTCTACTGTAGATAAGGCAATAGAACTTTATTTCTTGCTGAACCAAGATACTAATCAGGGCCCCATATAGAATGCATCACCATTAGTGATTTTTCGATCATTAGCATTTCCAGCCTAGTCCGCATCTGTGTAAGCATGAAGAGTGATATCAACATTTTTTGGATACCATAGACCAAAGTCTTGAGTCCCTTGTAGATATTTGAATATTATTTTTACAGCCTAAAGGTGTGACTCTTTTGGATTAGCTTGGAATCATCCAACAATCCCAATTGCGTGCATAATGTTTGGTCTTGTCCCAGTCAGATAAAGAAAACTTCCAATCATAGATCTATACTCTGGTTGATTTACCATGGGAGAGTCATCATGAGAACTGAGGTTACATCTAGTTACCATTGGAGTGATTACAGGTTTGAAATATTCCATCCCATACTTCTTTAGAATTTTCTTGAGATATTTTGCTTGTGAGAGAAATATGCCATCTATTTCTTGTTGCAATTGTAAACCAAGAAAATATGTTAGTTCCCCAAGTAATGACATTTCAAATTCTCGCTGCATAATAAAAGAAAATTTTTGACTCATTGATTCTTCCTTACTCCCAAAAATGATGTCATCAACATACATAACAATAATTAAAAGTTTATCATTCTCAATTTTGTGTATAAGTTACTATAAGCGGATCCTTTTGTGAAACCTTTTTGTTGAAGATATTTGTCAAGGCAATAGTACCATGCTCGAGGAGCCTATTTGAGACCATATAGAGCCTTTTTAGGTTTGCAAACAAGTTTTTCATCATTTCCCAGAATTAATCCTTTTGGTTGTTCTATATAAACGTCTTATTCTAGATCACCATTTTAGGAAAGAATTTTTACATCCATTTGATAAACTTTGAATTGTTGAAAACTTGAGAAAGAAAGAAACATTCTTATGGCTTCAAGTCTGGCTACAGGTGCAAATGTTTCTTCAAAGTATATACCTTCTTATTGAGCATATCGTTTACAAACAAGTATAGCTTTGTTTCAAATAACATCTCCATTTTCATTTAACTTGTTTTTGAATATCCATTTTTTTCCAATAACATTTTTATCATGAGGTCTTGGAACCAATTCCCGAGTATGATTCTTTTCAATCTGATCAAGTTCTTCATTCATGGCTTGAATCCAACATTCATCTTTACTAGCTTTATTTACATTCTGTGGTTCAATAGTGGATAAGAATGCCAGATAGCTAGGGGATCCTACAAGATTTATTCTTATTTGGACACCTAATCCCTTTTCTCCTAATATTTGAGATTCTAGATGATTATTTTGAACATACATGGATGGAGCTTTTTTTGATATATCTTCTTCTGGTGCTTCATTGGGTTCTCCTTCTATATTGTTGTTATTTGATGAGGGAAAGTACACATCATCATCATCTTCATTCGTTGTTGTTATTTCCCTTCTAGGAGCTGTGAGAGACTCATAAATTACAACATAAATACATTCAACAATCTTCCGAAGTCCTTTATTGTAACATTTATATGCTTTACTTCTAGAAGAGTAACCAAGAAATATTCCTTCATCTGCTCTAGGTTCAAACATACCAAGTTTTTCATCATTTTTCTTGATAAAACATTTGCTTCCAAGAACTCTAAAATGCTTCACAGTGGGAAGATTACCATACCATAGCTCATAAGGAGTTTTATCACAGTTCACACGAACATGTGCCTTGTTGAGAATATTTACTGTAGTATGCACTGCTTCTCCCTAAAAGGTATCAAGAGTTCTAGATTCATCAAGCATAGCATGAGCCATCTGCTAATCTATTCTATTCATTAATTTTTGCCACGCCATTTTGTTGTGGAGTTCCAGCTATAGAAAATTGTCTTTTATGCCATATTGTTCACAAAAATTAAAGTATTCATATGATATGTATTCTCCTCCTTGGTCAGACCTAAGACATTTGATTTTTAGATATAATCCATTTTCAACCAAATCTTTGAAGATCTTAAACTTTTCAAACACTTCATCTTTATGTTTCAATAACCCGATCCAACACATTCTAGAAAAGTCATCAATAAATAGAATATAGTATTGTTCTACACGAGGTGACTTTTTCCTTACAGGACCACATAGATCAGTATGTATAAGTTCAAGAGGCTTACTTGCTAATCCTTCTTTGGCATTGAATTGGACCTTGGTTTGCTTACCAAATTGGCATGATTTGCATATGGTACTTTCAGGCAGAGTGATGTTGGGTAGATCACGAACATATTTGAGTATGCTAAATTTGTTTATTTGAGAGAAGCTCAAATGTCCCAATATTCTGTGCCATAACCAATTTTCTGCAGATTTACCTAAGTAGCATTGCTCTTGGCCACCTTTCAATATATACAAATTTCTTGGAGTTATAGTTCCTTTTATTACCGTTTTTCTTGTGTCAAGTTTACGCACGACACATTATTTTGAACTAAAGACAACTTCATTTACTTGATCACACATTTGACTCATACTCAACAAGTTATGATTTAATCCATCCATATACATAACATTGTTAGCTTTCACCTTTTCTTTTACAAAAACATAACCTTTACCCTTAATGACATCAGGAGAGTCATTTCCAAAAGTAACATTCTTTTCCTTCTCTAATGCATTGTATGAAAGGACTTTATTTTTATCACCTGTAATGTATTTTGAGAATCCACTATCAATTTACCATTCATTTTATTCCCCTTATACAAATAAAGCTATGACACATCTTTCAACTTGTAAGTCCTTCTTTTCCATACCTTGGAGTTTGAGGGTATATGCTCTTTTGGCTCAAGTTTGCTCCTGCATTCAAATTCTTCATGTCCAAAGTTATTGCAATAAGAACATTCAATTTCGTTTTGAAGAGGAGAAATTTTTTTATTAGTATTCTTCTTTATTCCAGTCTCATTTCTTTGCTTTCTTGCTTCTCTGGTCATGATGTTTTTGTATGCAACACATTGAGCATATTTATGACCAAATTCATGACATGAGAAACATTGTCCATTAAAGAAGAAATTTCTACAATCATGAAACCTTCTATTGATGTTTACCTGCTGATTGATACTTCTTTTATTGTTCATCCTTGAATTGAAGTGGTCATGTTTTACCTGGGTATTCTCTTTGTTCTTTTGTTGAGTGATGAAATGTTGTTGGCTGGCTTTAGCTACATTTAGATAGCTTGGTTCTTAAGATTGAGAAGATTCTCTGATATGTCCAAGACCCGTCTTTACAAGAGGAGAACATTGAACCTTGATAATTTAATCTATGGTTTCAGATCCTTTAGCAAATCTAAGATTTAAGGTTTTAAATTTCTCAATTTCCTTTCTTAGACTTACCATTTCACATTCTAATTTCTCATTGTGCTTCTCCTTTTCTATAAGATGATTCTTTAGAGTATCTATGGCTATTTTATTTTCTTCCAGACATATTTTGAGTTGATTGATTTCTTCAAGAAAATTATTTTCTCCTAAAGCATCCATAAATGTATCTTTAGTCTCACTAGTGTTCTTTTCAAATTCCATGAGTAATCTAATATCTTGATCAGATTCTCCTTCTTCACTATTTGATAGATCATCACTATCTTCATGAGTATAATAAATTTTTCAATTGATGAAACATTTCTTATTTCCTTTTTCCAATTCCTTTCCCTTTTCATGATTATCTTTATGAGGACACTTAGCAGCATAATGACCAACTCTTCCACAAAAAAACATTTGAAAGGAAGCTTACCTCTGAACCTCCCAGTACCAAGTAGTTTATTTACAAAATCTATCTCATCTTCTTCTGAAACATACCCTAATCCTTATTGTTATTCCATATCCTTGCCTTTTGCAGTAGCTCTAAAAACAACTTCTTTGATTTCAGATGGACCTCCTTTTGTCATTTCATGTGCAGTTAGGATCCCATGAAGTTGAACAACAGTAAGAGTTTGTAAATTCTACTTCTCTTCAATAGCAGAAACTTTTGACTCGAATTTAGGAGTTAGAGATCTTAAAACATTTTCTACAAGAGTAGTATCATTTATAGTTTCACCAAGATTTCTCATATGATTTACAATCTCATATAGACGTAAAAAGAAGCTAGCAATGCTTTCATCATTATGCATTATGAGCTTTTCATATTAAATTCTGAGAGTTTGGAGTTTAGCGCTTTTTACCTTGGCATCGCCTTCATAGCTTAGAATGATTTTGTCCCATATTTCTTTTGTTGTATTTAACTGTATAACTTTGAAAAATTCAGATTTAGTCAGACTCCCCAATAATGCATTGAAAAACTTTGCATTTTTTTCATTGTTCTTTCTTGCTATTGGATCTGCCGAAACTGAGGCTAGATATTGATAATTGCCTTCAACTATAGCCCATACATCTACTCCAAGATATCGAAGATAGGATCTTGTCCTTGTCTTCGAGAAGATTAAATTGTTTCTATTGAAGAGTGGAGGTCTGATAGATGTTGTCCCATCTTGATTGCTCATCTTAGATGATCTTCCTTCTAGCGATTAAGCTTCTTTAGAAGGACCTGCTCTGATACCAATTGTTGGGAAAACTACTGAGAGGGCGGGTGAATCAGTATTTACAATAATCACAATCTTTTTATTTTCTCTTACTGATTTCAATATGCGACTTTGATTAGCCCAACTAGCGTATATACGTGGCTACACAACAGAAACTTGTGTATACTGAGATAATTGTACTGTTTA
This sequence comes from Pinus albicaulis, assembly GCA_034641835.2. Lineage (NCBI taxonomy): Eukaryota > Viridiplantae > Streptophyta > Pinopsida > Pinales > Pinaceae > Pinus > Pinus albicaulis. The sequence goes on from CM076569.1 coordinate 514,581,473, forward strand.
GATAAACTTCCAGAAACACTATTTAACCCAGCTTATCAGTTATGCATCAGATAGCTAAGCAGTAAATATGTGCAGTAATAGAAGAATAAATCATCACACAAGAGAATCACACATGAACACCAAGATTTAAGGTGGAAACCCAATTCAGGAGAAATCCACCGTTGCTGTCGTCTTTGTCTTCAATATTTACTATATGGAAAACTGCTTACAATATTGTACTGATGCAGACTCATATCAATACGCAGGCATCTACCTGCAGAAGGCTGCAACCTTCTCTCATTCTCCAGCTACTACTGGAAGGGAGCTCCAACCCCCTGATTTCGTTTACCAGCCTCTACTGGAAGAGAGCTACAACCCCCTGATCAGAACACCAAATTCTACTGGCAGGAAGATTCTACTTCCATACTTAAGGCTTCAAACCTTAGACCCACTGCAGACCACGTTTCATAAATTTTCACACTAGATCCCACAGCTTCAACACAACTCAACATAAAGATCAACACCAATAAACTTAACCCAAACTTCAATAAGAACTGTGAGATCACTGTAACTAGAACACAGTAATAAACCCAGATTTCAGAATCAGCATGCTGAATCAATCTCAACCCTGATCATTCATTATCTTAAAATGCATACACTACTTCACTTTTCTAAACCCACGTGTATACGTGCTTTCCTTCACACCAACCTGCGTATAGATCTGAGAATATTGAATTTCCAGAATATGATCAGTCTCAAAACCAGATCTGAGGCTTTCAGTCAGATATCTTTTCAGAATTGTAGAACCCTTATTCATTCAGCATCATTAATCATATTTAATCACTTATTGATCAAATTTTTACATGTTCAACATAACAACATATACAATATTCAAACAACCCAGATCTACATGAAGTATTCATTGACTAACAACAGAAATATAACAACAATAAACAGATAACCTCTCCAACAATATTTAGAAAACCCTCACTTCCATACGTGCTTTAGCTGAGACAAAGCCGCGTATATACGCACTTTCACTGAGATGAACTAGCGTATAGATCTGTAAATATTAATTTTGCAGAATGTTTCAGATCTATAGACTTACCCAGGTTTCTTCACTTCATTTCAGCAAACATGTGCCAGGTCACAGATCCAATCATCTCATTAATAGATCAAATACATAGTCATTTCAGGTCTAGAGATACTGATCCATCATTATATCCAAGGGTGCATCATAGTTTCAGATCTACCAATAACAGAGTCCATCCCATGCAGATATACTTCAAAGAGAAGTATTCAGTAACAACCCTTACACATTCACCTCTTTTGCACTATGATATTCTTCTCCTTATATATATTTAGCCTTTACCAATACCATGAGCCAAAACCACACAAGTGCCGATGGTATTCTTAGAGGGAATCAAATAGATGACACATTGCTCAATACTGTGGGCTGAAACCATGGTAATTCCCCCCTGGTATCATAATTTTAGAGCGCAAAAGGAATACACGATTTCGCTTATTCGTACCCACATGTATACGTGACTTCTCTTCATACAAACTGTGTATATATTGTGAAATAATACCTTTTAAATTTCTCAATCACTTACTAGAATTACTTTCTCTGTCACATCTGAACAGACCCGTAGAAACATCATTTTTACATCTTTATCAAATAGGTTGTTATCAAAAGGCAACACATCAAGTAGGTTGCCATCAAGGACAACATATTAAGACATAAGAATCATATTTTCAATAGGTTATATGAGTGTCAAATAATTCCATAGGTTATGGCATTGACGCAAGAAAATTTTGACCCTAAATAATGTCATTTAATATCTTGAAATGAACTTGAAAGGTTTTGAACCTTAATTCTCCAAACTAGGACCCATTGGTAAAAATGACCCTGCAAATTGATTCCTCAAAATTCTTCACTCTAATACCATTGGGATAAATGAAAAAAAATATAATGATCCAATCCATATCAAATAAATACAAACTGTGATGTCAAATATGCATTCCTTCAACCCCTTTTAATGTTGATCCTTCCAACATCCAAGCATCCAATGTGAAAAATATCAACTTGTTTGGAACAATAATCTCAGTCCAACATATTCACATATCTACTCTTTTAAATTCACCTTTCAAAAATAATTTTCTTTTAGACAATATATTTCAATATGTTGGAAAAATGCTAGGGATATACCTATATAAACCATGTGTAAAAATTTATAGACTGAATAACAATTATATAATTTAAAGGTTACTAATATTCATAGTTATTGTTCACTAATATCTTTGCTTCATAAAGAATGTCTTGCATAATTGACACTTCTTACATTGTACACACTTGGTGTGTATGTATATCTCTCACTTCCATATAAGACATTGATTTTTTTATATGTGATAATTTGGTTGGTTCTTTATTTTATTCAAAATACAAATATATTTAGTTGATAACTGATTCAAAAATATATTTGTATGGAATACAACATAAAATATTTTTCCAAAATGATTTGTATAAAAATTTGTTAATTTTTTTTTTTATACAACCTCATGACCTTCTCTGGACTTGGAGTATGCCCAAAATTTTTTCTATTTGGCTAAGAGCTCATCTTACTTAGACATAAAGAAATAGGCTAATGGCCAAAGACCTATAGGCATCCAACGAGAGTGAAATCCTACCCCTTTATGGACCACCAACAAGTCATTCTAGGTGACATGATTTTCTTTGAATAAAGGTGATGAATCAACTTGCATTCACAGATAATGGCCAAAGATCATTGTCCTTATTGCTAGTTTGACAATTGAGTTATGATAAGTTTTCCCACTGTTAAAAAAAGGCTAAAGACCTTCTCAAAAGTTTGTCAAAAATACTATAGCTTGTAAGATAAATGAAGCATGTCCTTTAATAATAAGAAATGCATTCACTTGGAATAAAATTTAATTACTTATTCTTATTCCAAAAGAAAATATCAGAAGTGTGTCAATGGAAACTAATAATTAGGTTCCATCTTAGAGATGTAAAAGTGATGCAAGGTGAGAACAATTATGTGCCTACATATGATGTCATTTTTCTTAGTTTATCTTATTTATATTCATGTGAGTAAATATTGGAATTTTCAGATTTTTATATATTATTTAGTAAAAGAATATATATTTTAGGTTTTTGAACATGATTTGAAGAGATTTCTCATATTTATGCATCAAAGTTTTGCTATTTTATCTCTGGTTGTATATTATTAATTGTTTTTGTTTTCCAATATTGTTTTAGCCATATATTAATTATTACTTCATTTATAAATTAGAGACAAATCCCATAAATGTTTTTCATTTTCTCTTAATCATTATCATTACACAATATATATCTATTATTCTTTCTATCATTTTTAACATTTTCCTTTTACTTTTATTTTAACAAAACATATTTGATATTAAAAAAAAAGAGAGTATAGAATATATGTTACTTGCTCATATGCTTCCTAAGCAATTATGAATTCCTTAAACTATCAATATTTACGTGCTTGGTTTTACATATATTTTAATGGATTACGTGTGGACTTTTAATTGACATGTGTATAGGTTTAAATAGATTTGAACGAACTCCGTATGGACTTTAATGACTCATCAAAACAAAAGTATTTGAGTAAAGTTTCACGACTTAACTTGAGATAGGCCTTTTCAATGTTTTAACAAGGGTGGTAGGTACATAATATAGTTCGTACCTCTTTTGGTAATTATTAATACGAATGGTTCGTGGATTGGCTACTAGCATTTGTATCAAAAGGGTGCAAAAACACGTCAATAGAAATGTAGATGAGTGTAAAGTGACGCAGTAGTAGCGTTGCAGGAAATTCACCAAGTCTTGATACTTGATGCCTGAGGATAACCAAAAAGTGATGATAAATCATAACAAAAGCATATATTTGTTTTAATTTAAAACTTGAATGCAACAGATTTGTGTGGAAACTTAAAGATCTTGAAAGTCTTATAATGACAAAGTCAAGGTATAAAAACATTTATTAATCGACTATCTCAAAAGGAGAGCAGTTCTAAAACCTTGAGTGCAATAAGTAGATTTATACATACATGATGAACACAAAACTTGGTCTGAGGATGAACACAACATCTCCCTAGGATTTAACGACAACAACCACTTGGGAAGGTGGACCAAAACTATAAATTAGGTAGATGGTATCAAAGTCTAAATATCCCCAATACCAACCAACTTGTAAATAGTGTAAGACAATGAGTCGAAAGTGTGTCATATAACAAAAAACAAGTGTTATAGTCCAACAGAATAATGGCCATATGAACCTTATCTTGCTTCTCTTTAGCAAGAGGTAGGTTTCGTTGGTGCACTGTTATTACATGAGTGCTTACTTTATTTTCTTCTTCAAGTTTTATTTCATTGTCTTTCTTACTATCATTATTTTCCTTGTCTTCAGGCACCATCCATCAAGTTGTAAGATTTCTTCCCTGAGATCTAGGGTGGAAATTGTTAGATGAAGGCAGAGTAGTTGTCACACCAACGGATCTATGTTTTCAATCTATTATGGAATTTTGTGTAGCAGTGTTTTCTACAGCATAGCCATATACAATAGCATCATAGTGTGCCTTTAATGCAAAAAATATGACTCCAAATTCATAAGCCTACTGCAATATGAAACAATTTCAGACTCCGCTTGAGCCAATGCACACCAAGTAGAGAAATTTGAAATCTTATAATAAGTGGAATATGTATATGTATGATTTAAAACTTTCATACCTTGAAGCGATGAAGCACACGATAGGGAAGTTGGAGGGATCAATTTTGGCAAAATCCAAGCTCTCGAACAACTTGTTGAAAGTTCTATTCCAAATGTGGCAAAGTGCATAAACCTAAAGCAAGGATAGATAGGGTTGTTATTCCCATCCTTTGCTTCAAACATGTAAGAGGAAAAGCACTATGTCTAGCAATCCAAGCTAGTACTAATGTTGAGCCCCACCAATGAAAACAATCTACGACTACAACTACTTCCTTTCTTAATTGCTCAAGCTTTTTAGAACTGGAATGTGTAAGGTTTGTGCATAATACTAAAAATTGAATACTATTGTGTTAACGAGCAACTACGAATGTTTATGGAAATTTTTTTTGTTTAATATTTTTTATTACTATTAATATTATTATTAGTAGTAAAAAAATAGGATGTAGGTGAATACAAAGAAAGGGAGAGCATATGGTAATCTATGAGCTTCCTTCATTGATTTGAATATGACCAATCTATCATCAAGGGGGTTGAAGTGACCATAAAACTAAGTCAATGCCCTTTGAGGCAGCCCAAAAGAAGGTATTATTGCTTTCGTCATCATGCCATCCCGGTAAAATATTGGGGATTCCCTCCAACCATCTTGGAGACCCGTCCCCATCCAAAAAACTAATGCAACATTGAATTTCCCCATCCAAAAACCAATGCGGCATTGCATTTCTTTGATATATATATATATATAACTCTAGATTCTAAATTAAACTTTGGTTTCTAAATAAAAACTCTTGACAATAAAAATACAAGAAGGAAAAATAAAATTGAACAATAATGCAACATTGCATTTCCCCATCCAAAAACCAATGCAACATTGCATTTATTTAAGATATATATAACTAAATAGAACTATAGATTCTAAATAAAACTCTTGATAGTAAAAATACAAGAAGGAAAAATAAAATTGAACATTAAAAACAAAACTTCATCTGTATTTCTAAGACTATTCATGTAGATACTACAAACTTCCAAATTTTCTAGTTTTATAACATATAAAATGACAATTTTCTAGTTTTATAACATATCTAATGGCACTGGATTACACCCAGTTTTGAGGAAATTCTAAAAGCATATTATTTTCTAATATATAGCATCTAGCTCCTCAATTAAATCTGGCCACTTTTACTTGGACATGTATAATAATATAGCATTTTCTCTTAATAACACTTTAAACTCAATCCAGACTAGCTAGCACAGTCTCTCTGCTAGTGGTGTCTCTTGGTTAGGTATTTCTATATAATATGATAGTCAAATCATGCAAAAATAAGTCTGCTAGCAGTGTCATCTGGTTAGGTATTTATATATAATATGAAAGTCAACTCATGAAAAGCTAAGTAATTTAGAGTAACATGGAATCAAGAAGATTTTTTTTTTTTTTAAAGAATAAAGGCTTTAACTTTTGCAACTTTTGTTTTTTCAACTCCTTCAATGAGTGCAATGTTTGTTCTGGCTAGTTTGGCCAAGGTATCATTTCTAATACTTTTGACTGAATCCCCACCGAATCCCCTAAACTGCATTGGTGAATCAAATAAGTTGAATTGTACTCTTTACTAAATTTCAGTGATTTTGGTTTAATACAATGTTTTCTTCTTTGTGTGCAAGCTCGTGGATAACATTCGTAGTTATAAATAATTGAGAAATCAATCTGTCCTGTTAGTGTGAATTATAATCACAAGCGTACGAAAAAATCTCACTTTAGCTGTGCATAACAGACAGCCCTAACATCAAACATGGCTGTCAATTTCCTTAGATCTGTAGTTACTTTTCAGAATAAATGCTACAAGAATACAAATCTATGCAATTAAAGACATTAAACAACAAATACAAGCAAGAGTTTCTCCATGCATCCGATGAACAAGACAAGAATGTTTTTAAAGAATTTTTGTATTTATGACACCTAGGAAGGGAACATAGAAAGATGTTACTAGTCCCCCTCAATGGGATGGGTTCTTGTATGTCCTCAGCACTTCACATCTAAGATCTCTCTCTCTTGATGGTGTAGAAAACCCAGAAAAAAATGGAACTCAAGGGGAGCTCACAAGCAAAAAGATAGAAAAATGTGACAATGATGGAGGATCAAAGTCAGACCAAAAGTATAGATCCGGAGCGATCTTTAGGCAACAAAAGGAGTGAATGAACGGAAAAACCCTTCCATTTATAACAAAATATTGAGTTAGTCTAGATATTGGTGCATAATTAAAATATTATGAATTTGGCTTCTGTGATCCATAAAATGTGTATAATAATTTTCGGTGAAAATCACATAAACAAAATTTTTGTCGACACGTTTCGAACCAACCAGTGTGGTTCACCGAAAATTATTACACACAATTAAAATATTATTAACCAAATCTAGATCCAACTTTTATGGAATATTTTATTATTTTTGTTGGAGGGAAAAAGAATTTGAATTTGGTCAAATCCCTTTATTTGTAAATAATAAATAAATAAATGATTTATTTATTATTTTAAGAATATGGTTGAGTAATAATTAAATAAATAGTGATTTATTTAATTATTTATAAATGATTTAGTCAAATTTAACAAGGAATATTATTTAAATAGTGTTTTAAATAATTATTCCTAGAAAATAATAAGATAAATAGTGATTTATCTAATTAATTTTCTCGTTTTGGGTTAAATATGACCAGGAATATTAATTAAACTATGGTTTAATTAATTATCCCTTGAGGAAAACCAAACAAATAGGGATTTATTCAATATTTCCTCATGGGGTTTCCTGTTTAGACCATAAACAACTTAATAAATTATGGATTACGAAGTTATTTTTCATAGTGAAAGTAATTTTACTAGGGTAAAATTGGTCTTACATGGTGTACTTTGGTCCATCTAATAGTAACAGGTTAGATGACCAAAAATTGGTGTAACATATTCCCCCCCAACGTGTGAGTGTTAGGAGCTAATCATATGACCGAAGTACGTTGTATGAACTCAATCACCAGACACCGAAGGAGGAGTCAGAGAGAGACAAATATAAGATAGAATAAAGCACTAGAGGACAAGACCCTAAGGAGGCGAGACTTACAGGTGCGACAAGTCTCTTTTATGAGTGAGTACCTGTTCTACATGAGGCAGGGGAGGCATACCTATGCCCGTCGAGATAACAAAGTAAAAAGAATAATGTGTCCAGTAAACAAGGGACTGAACTATATAGTACATGATGGCATAAACATGGGCTAGAAAAAAACATGATAATGGATCCCACATACATACTGTGCCTGTGAAAATAGCCAAGACTTATATAATAATATCTGAGTACATGAGATATAAGTACAACCAAAGGGCTCTGAAAATCTGAATGATGCATGCAAACTAAAAGGCGTTGCAAGTGGCTGAGGCCAGGACCATAAAATCTATGGGGTTGCATCCAAGGCTGTAGTAGAGAGGTCATCCGGGCATGTGGGAGGCTACCTGAAGGGCCATCCCCTCATGAGGTCTGAAACATCTCACACATACCCGGGAATCATCGATACAATCTGTTGCATCATTGAACTATCAATTATACAGATCTCGATCATGCCATAAGGAGCTGGAACTGAGAAACAATAAAGTTAAAGGGAAATAAAGAGTCTCTTTTCCTGATTCAAGGCACCAGACAAAAGTGGAAGCTGGAACCAAGTTACACCGCCCTCTAGACCTATCTTCTGGAATGAATAAGCTGGTGTCGACAGAAGGAGGCCCGCCATAGGTGAGGCAATAAGGGATCCTGTTGAGTCTCAAAAATGTTCTCCATATTCATACATATTTCCATTATGTCATAACCATTTAGCTCTTATTTCATAGCCATTTGACCTAAAACCTTACATCAAGTAACCATTTTCATAAATATATGGGTTAGGATCCTTGTTTTCCAAAGTTATTTATTTTATGTATTTTAAGTGAATTTATGATTAGAAACTAGAAAATTAACATAGTTTCATATATCTATATATGTGTTATGAGTTTTGTGACATGTGTAGGTCAAAAGGAGATTTCTAGAAGACCCTTATGTAGCACTCTAAGACCAAATTCGAATTTGGTTGGAGAAGATTATGGGATCAAGAGGATATGTGTCTCACTTCCTTGTTGTATTGAAACTCTAAGAGGATATGTGTCTCATTCCTCAAGTTGTGTTGAAACTCTAGAAAGACATGTGTCTTATCATTTCCTATTTTGATTGTAACTTTAGAGATGGAGGGAGAGATTCATGGACTCCCATTAATGAGATGACTCCTCATATTTTGTATAAATAGGAGAAGCTTTCTCCTATCATAGGTAATGAGGAAGTAATGAGGAAGTAGATTTGTAACAAAGTTCAAGATGGAATGGGATGTAGATTTATGAGTTTTTGAATAAAGAAGCTTAGTTCTTTGATGCTATTGTGATCTTATCTTCAAGGAGCTAAGAACTACACCAAATTGGTAGCAGAGGGCCCCTGCTATCCAAGGAGGCTTCTACATGTTTTCTAGATAAGTTTCTTTCAATTCTGTTTTGTCATATTTCCTTACTTAGATTGCTTTCTGAAATCATAGCTTTTAGCATAATTTTTCATGGCAGCCCGGGCATTTGCATATCTTTTGACTAATGACATGGAATCAATATTGTTCTACTGCTAATTTACTTTTTGTTTAATTCCAGCACTGCTTTGTTTATTTCAGTCTTGCACATTTGTTTCAGTAGTTAGATTTAGATATATTAAGCTGCTCATGTCATTTTCAGTTACCTCCGAAAGCCACAGCTGGACTGATGGTGAGGGATTGAATTATGGATGTGTAGTTTGATATTAGTTTCCTTTCTGCAAGTTAGATATATTAAATTGCTCATAACATCTTCAGTTACCTCCGAAAGCCACAGCTAGACTGATGGTGAGGGATTGAATTATGGATGTGTAGTTTGATATTAGTTTACTTTCTGCAAGTTAGATATCAGTTACTCAAATTGTTTATGGTTACTTCCGAAAATCATAGCTGGACTAATGATGAGGGATCAGAAGACAAGTTGATGTAATTTGATTTAGATTTACTTTATTGCAACTTTTGGATTTCTTTCAGCATAGTTTCTTTTGTGTTTAGACAACAACAAGAATAGTTCGGTTTCATGCTCACTAGTTCACTGTTTTGATTTATTAGATTAGCAACACCTTTTTCATTTCAGTAGCACATTTTCATTTCCTTTCAAGTTTTGTCATTGTATGTTTCAAATTCCTTTTTCAGTTTCAAGTTGGTAAATCATTATAAAGGACATCATTGCCTTGAATATCCATAACCATACTTGTCTTTTAGAATTTCATAAAAATCCAAAAAAACGACAAAAAGTAAGAGAGAGGTTATCTTGCACATATAGTGCGCCGCACTTCGTCAGCTTACGAATCCCTGGTTGATAATTTATGTTAGCAATTTAGGACACACTAAATTGACCAAAAATTTTGGCGCCGTTGCCGGGGAAGTGTAACTAGGTAGCCTTATTTCTTACATCTAAAAAAAAATTAATAATTCTTGAGTATGCTCTCCTCCTGCACTTTGTGTGATCTGGAGGATCAGAAAAGGAATTGTTATGTAAAAAAAAATTATTAATAATTCTTGAGTATGCTCTCCTCCTGCACTTTGTGTGATCTGGAGGATCAGAAAAAGAATTGTTATGTGAAAAAGAAAAAAAAAGAAAAAAAGAGACAAAATAAAACTTCATCATTTCAATTGATTCAACAATTTAAAAAAAAATTGATTTCAATAAATTGTTTTGTTTAATGAATATATATGTGTATTTTTAAAATTTTTGAAAATATAACATACATAATTTTATTAACAAATCAATTAAAAAAAAATAAAAAAAATCTCATGGAAATAAGACCCACGCATATGCATGAGGCCATTCTTTGGCTTGGCTTTACACATATATGCAGACCTTCAATCCACACAAAGACCCATGCACTGCAATTTAAAAAAAAAAACCTTCTCTTTTTCATATTCGTTTTTCCTCAAACAACAGTTATTAGAAATCATTTAAAAAAAAAATTTTGATGAGGAAAAGATTGCAAATTTTTGATGAAAAGAAGATTGCAATTTGCTGATGAAGAGAAGATTACAAATTCAATTGTAGGGACATACAATGGAAGTGTATCATATGAAGAAATTGCTGATGAAGAGAAGATTTCAAACTGTTGATGAAGAGAAGATTGTAGATTCCATTGCAAGTAATTGGAATGAGGAAGATCAATCTGAACTTCTATGTGAGATACAAGCCATTACACTTCAAAACCTGCAAAATAAAAACAAATCAAACCACAAGTAATTGCCAGAAAACGAAATGCGTCATTATCAAAAACACCCGATTTTAAAACGATTTTTCTGAGCAAACTAGGACGAATTAGAAAAAAATAAAACATGGGTTTTTTCGGGAACGGGGTGAATTAGGTAATCTTATAAGAACTTTCTGAAATTCGAAGCCATTTGGGAGAAATTCAGGGTTCTTCGGAGCACTAATTTGCAGTGTGCGTGAGAGAATTTTTTTATTTATTTATTATGAAAACAATCAAGGAACTAATTTCCTTATTTGAGGGAAAATGTGGCAGAATTCATGTGTGGTGGCACATGATGAATGACAAATGGATTATTTGAGGCAAACACATTATCACATGTGCATCAAATGCAAGTTGTATAAATTGAAAAGGACTCTGCCTTCATCTCCTTCATAATTAGGAATTTGACTTTAGAAATTTCAAGCTTTTTATTTTTATTTTGCATGAAAGAGACATTGGCATGACTTTGTTTCAAAAATATTCATAAGGACAATTATTTCATCCATGCTTTATTTCATTTAAAAAATAAAAATAAAAATAAAAATAAAAATAAAAATTGAATCAATGAAATGAATAAGTTATTTGCTCACTTTTCTGAAGGTATTGATTAATTTTGGACTGATGATGAAAGATGAATGGCTAACTTTTTATTCAAGATTTTTAGCAGCTGAAAAACCTCATTGTTCAAATCACCCTAACTTTCTCATACAAAATCAGATTTTGATGATTTAAGTGTCGTTGGAAAGGTCTCAACAAGATCTATACAATGAGAAATCCATCATTAGAGTTTGAAATAGAAAATAATGAAATAAATTGCTGAAAAGAAGCTACATTCAACTTGAGGCACTAATTCCAAAACATGTATAAATTCTTTTGATTTTTCCTTTGAGAACTTGTTTCATTAATACAAATTCTTAGTTTTGTGTGTAAATATAATAACTAGAGAGATTGATCACCTCTCTCCCTTTGATAATCTTACATTCCATTGCAGAAGAAGTATTAGTTTTTTTGCAGGTTCCAGGAGGAAGGACAAATGACTACAAGAGAATGGTGTCTCTTTAAGAGACCAATTTGTTTCAGAAGAGGATGATCAGCAACAAAGAGGAGGAAATATGCTGATGCAAAATCAGATCCAAACACTTGAAAAACTTTCAGATACTATTGTCTCCATCACATCCATACCTCATAATAAACCATTCACCTCATTTCACTTCATGTTTTCCATTTACATTCACATCCACTCTCCATTTCTTTTTGTCCATTCATAACCCACAAATAAAAGCAAGAGGCTCATTCACATGCTTATTGCCCATTTCCATTTTCATCTTCCATTTCCATCTTCCATTTCTTGTCATTTTCATTCCGCAAATAAACCCTGCTTCAATGCAAACTATTGAGTCTATAGTCCTTTGAGTCTAAGTTCTTTGTAAAACACCTTGAGGCTTGCATGCCTTAATGGCAAGTTCTCATGCTGACAAACAATGGGAATACATTAATGTCTCTTGTTCGTCATATCTTCTAGGTGACTCGACATCAGCAAAATCATTCGTACCTAGCAAGATGTGTTTGGGCATCTTGACTCTCATTGTCATCAATGGTGAGAGTTCTCGTGTTGACTAGTGGCATCCATTAATGGCCACTAAATCAACAATTTCCTACTATGTTCGACATCAGAACATCTTTTCACATAGTAGGAATTATGCTAATGAGTTTTGAAGACATGAAGACTATTATTTTCAGCATTTTGGAGCAGATTCAGCAAGTTTTAGTAGGAGCAATAAAAAGTCATCTCATCTCTTTATCCATGACTCCTCTTGTTCACCCACTTGAAGAAGAATATGATCAGAATTTTGCAGCCACCACACATACACAACTCATCCACATTTAAGGTAAGTGAAGGTATGTTGTTTTCTAATTTTTAGTCATGTAATTCATTAGAATGCTAAAATTGTAACTTTGGAAAATTCCTCACTCCCTTTTCCACATTGTCATATCTTTAGTTGGGGGGGGAAGGGACATCATTTCATATCCACATGTCATACACTATCACACATTTTCATTTCATTTCCACCCACATATACTTTCCAACCAACTATTGTTGCAACATGATCCAAAAGATTATATGCCTTGCAAATGATCAATTCATTGATGAAGAAATTGATTCTAAATGTTTTCATGAACTTTGATGCAACAAATAAAATAAAGCATTGTTACACAAGAACCAATGCTTCAAAAAAAAAAAAAAGGTTGTCACACAAGAACCAACCAATGAAAAAAGAAGAAGAAGAAGAAGAAGAAGAAGAAGTTGCAATCAAATGTATTATACTTTTCCAAAAAGGAAAAATCAAGAAGCAAAGTTTGGAATGAATCTATATGAGTCAAAACTCATAAAAGATCAACTCATGGACAAATGAATCATTGCAATGGTTGCATGAGGACATGCAACAACTTCAGTTTGGGGGTATGTTGAGTCTCAAAAATGTTCTCCATATTCATACATATTTCCATTATGTCATAACCATTTAGCTCTTATTTCATAGCCATTTGACCTAAAACCCTACATCAAATAACCATTTACATAAATATATGGGTTAGGATCCTTGCTTTCCAAAGTTATTTATTTTATGTATTTTAAGTGAATTTATGATTAGAAACTAGAAAATTAACATAGTTTCATATATCTATATATGTGTTATGAGTTTTGTGACATGTGTAGGTCAAAAGGAGATTTCTAGAAGACCCTTATGTGGCACTCTAAGACCAAATTCGAATTTGGTTGGAGAAGATTATGGGATCAAGAGGATATGTGTCTCACTTCCTTGTTGTATTGAAACTCTAAGAGGATATGTGTCTCATTCCTAAAATTGTGTTAAAACTCTAGAAAGGCATGTGTCTTATCATTTCCTATTTTGATTGTAACTCTAGAGATGGAAGGAGAGATTCATGGACTCCCATTAATGAGATGTCTCCTCATATTTTGTATAAATAGGAGAAACTTTCTCCTATCATAGGTAATGAGAAAGTAATGAGGAAGTAGATTTGTAACTAAGTTCAAGATGGAATGGGATGTAGATTTGTGAGTTCTTTTTAATAGAGAAATTCAGTTCTTTGATGCTGTTTTGCTTACAATTTTAAGTAGCTGAAGGACTTCACCAAATTGGTAGCAGAGGGCCCCTGCTATCCAAGGAGGCTTTTACATGTTTTCTAGATAAGTTGCTTTCAATGTTTAATTCCAATACTGCTTTGTTTATTTCAGTCTTGCACATTTGTTTCAGTAGTTAGATTTAGATATATTAAATTGCTCATGTCATTTTCAGTTACCTCCGAAAGCCACAGCTGGACTGATGGTGAGGGATTGAAGTATGAGTGTGTAGTTTGATATTAGTTTCCTTTCTGCAAGTTAGAAATATTAAATTGTGCATGACATCTTGAGTTACCTCCGAAAGCCACAGCTGGACTGATGGTGAGGGATTGAATTATGAATGTGTGGTTTGATATTAGTTTACTTTCTGCAAGTTAGATATCAGTTACTCAAGTTGTTTATGGTTACTTCCGAAAATCATAGCTGGACTACTGATGAGGGATCAGAAGACAAATTGATGTAATTTGATTTAGATTTACTTTATTGCAACTTTTGGATTTCTTTCAGCATAGTTTCTTTTGTGTTTAGACAACGGCAAGAATAGTTTGGTTTCATGCTCACTAGTTCACTGTTTTGATTTATTAGATTAGCAGCACCTTTTTCATTTCAGTAGCACATTTTCATTTCCTTTCAAGTTTTGTCATTGTATGTTTCAAATTCATTTTTCAGTTTCAAGTTGGTAAATCATTATAAAGGACATCATTGCCTTGAATATCCATAACCATACTTGTCTTTTAGAATTTCATAAAAATCCAAAAAAACGACAAAAAGTAAGAGAGAGGTTATCTTGCACATATAGTGCGCCGCACTTCGTCAGCTTACGAATCCCTGGTTGATAATTTATGTTAGCAATTTAGGACACACTAAATTGACCAAACTGATCCTCAACTAAGGCATGAGGGATTTCAGTAGAGCGACTAATAGACTGACACCAGGGATGATGGTGGAATGGGGGTACTGAGTAGCAGGTTGACGACTTCCCTTGTTAGAGCATAAAGGGCATGGATGACTTGGTAGCTACTGACTCGACACCGGAGGGGATAAGGGATAGTATGACTGAAGGTCAAAATGTGCGACACGAGAGAGGAACAAAGAAATGAAGGATGGAGGACTATTGCAGGACACAAAGGGACTCGGGAAAGACTCCATGGATGCGATGATGACTCAACTTGGATGCTCTAAACAAGGGCGACTCGATGATGCTGCCACATAGAACAGGCCTGGTGGGGACCATAAAAACATGAGTACAATATGGTTACTCACGAAGAAAATTGACACAAGCATGGAAAAGTATGAAGGAAAAGTGGAGCCCCAAGTACAAGTGTTGCAAGTGAAGAAATTCGATTTTGAGGAGTGGTGAAGGGACCCTTCTTGGAAAAAATGTGTCTGGGTGAAGTATCAAATCACAAAAAACGAAAGGATACTCATTTGAGAGCTCGGTGAGAGCTTTCCAATGGTGCTGACGGTTTGTCAAACCGAGCTACGGTTTGATCGCAGCTAGCGAAATAAAAATCTGGGGTTTCTCTTTTAATAAGGCATTTTCCCTCCAATTTGATTCATTTGCAAATGTAGCTATGGTGAATGTAGAGAGGAGAAAAGGACATAAATCATACGACGATCGTAGTGAACAAACTGACCATTGGAATCGAGATCCGTCGGTTTGAGGTAAGAGGCCTAACCATACTCTTTCAATTCAGTGGATTAAAGTTTCAGATTAGGTACCCAGATCTCATGAATAGGCTGGGTCACACTTTTTGGGGTTTGTTCTGCGACCTGGGTAGCAGGTACTGGAAAGAAAACTGCGACCTGTCCCAGGAAATGACCTGAAAAGTGCGACCTGTCAGAGAAAAGTGGTTTCAGTGTTGTTTTTGGCTAAGAGCTGGGATTTTTATGGTTGAGGGGCATGGGTGCCCCCAAGAATGTTATGGTCATGCCAAATGTATTTAGAAAAGGGGAATCTAAAAACATTTTTATGATTTGGTTTGCCATTTGTTTACGTTATGGTTATCTTCTGTGGGAAGAATGGATAGATGTAGTTCAAGAAAGGGAATGGAGTATTACCAATCTCTTTTTGGTACTGCATATATGAAGCAAATGGACTATATTTCTGGGTTCACATATATGGTGTTACTATCCCAAATATTGGATTTGGATATAATGAACTAGTGCTCACCTAGGAAACACATAGGTTGGTCAAAAAGAATGTCTAGGGGACTGGGTTGTTGATGTAAGATGAAGGAATGATGAGGGGGATAATCCCTAGAGTGATCTGAAGTGATATGGGACTCTAGAAGTTCTTCAGAATGGGGAAGAATAATGGTACTAGAGTCGACACGACCAGATGCACTAGGAGGGTTGTTTAGAATTGCTTCTCCTGGACTCTCAAATATGGGTGCCCCCTTACCCAAAAATTAGGTGTCAATGTAATGGCCACAAGGTGCATGTGGTTCGAATGCATGGGTTTGATGTAAGGGGGGATAGATAAAGTCAAGGGTGGTGATTGCTTCCATAATGTCGTCATTGCAATAGAAGATGGGGCGACTGGTGGAAGAAAGACCACGTGGTGCAGCGAAGCTACCTGGCTCATCATCATGAGAAGAAAGGTTCATGCACATCGTCATGGAGGGTGATAGAAAAACAAGTAGATGAAGGATCAACTGATGTTGAGCTCAAGGTGATCGTTGAAGAGAGGTCAGGCGAAACAAAAGGGGAAGTCCCAGGGGGGTCTTCCACCATGGATCTCATAGATGATGACAGGTAGAGGATAGTGGCTGAAGACTCCATCATCTCGACATCAGGAGGGGGAATGTAAATGGGAGAAGAGGTATCCTCACGTTGGCCTAAAGCATACTACGTGAGGACGAGAGAGGCAGATTGGTTTTGTTCAATATTGTACTCCCAAACTACCTCCAAAGAGGTGCGGTAATGTTTGAGGCAGGGAAAAAGGTGCGTATAATTTCCATAGAGATCACACAAAGCACAAGGGTGGTTGCTATGAACAATATTTGGGTTCTTGGCTGTGATCGAGGAAGAAAAAGAGGCTTCAGGGACCTTAGGCTCAGGAAACACGACATTAACCATGGGCTTGGTACAAGGAAATTCAGGACAATAATGGGTGGCATGACTGAAAACATCATAGAAAGAACACGGGGGGTACATTTTGGAGACTGAGGAGGAGCAGGGGTTGTTTGGGAAGCCTTTTCCTTAGGTTCCTTCTTGCGAGCTTTTCCCCCCTCACCCGAAGATTTTGCAACAGGAGTAGGTTCCTGTTGAGGTGGTTGAGGCACAAAAGCAAAGGGAGGGGTCATGGCGACCGATTGGACCGGGGTCAAATCAATATAAGGTTTGGGATGACCAGGAGGGATAGTGGCTGGGGGATCAATGTACCAGACTGGGATCCACATGGTTATGTTAGGAAGAGACAAGGTAGCCATAACAAGTACCAAAAATACTCCAGGAGGGGGAGCTAGAAACGGTATCTGACCGGAGGGGTAGTGGCCAGGCGGGACAACTCCGAGATGGTTAAGGCCAGGAGGAATTGTTCCAGGAGGGTAGATAGGATCATGGATACTCGCTGCAGATGAGGGGCTTGGAGGAGGGGGTCCTAAAGGCTGAGTTGAGGTGCTAGGAGAAGGTTGCGGAGGGTGGGGCTGTTGACTAGTTGAACTAGTCCATTTGAGGTCGAACCGAGACAATTGCATCATGAAAACGTTCAAAGGGCTGGGATTAGAGATAGGAGGAGAGAGACCAAGGAAAGAACCAAGCAAAGAGGACTCTTTATAGACTCTGGGTGAAACACTAGTTGGAGGTTCGACTTTATTTTTATTGGCCACCGAAGAGATGATGAACTCAGGGGAGGTCTAAGACTTCGATTCGTAATATGTCAACTGGTCGATGGTGACAATATTTTTGTTGTGAGGAAAGCACATATTACGGTGAACCGCAGATGGGAAAACAAACATCGCATAAGTGTAGTTATGACCCAATAGAATGTTGTAGTCTACATTAGGGGAATTTTGAGGTCTAAAATAGGCCTCCTAAGAAAAATGTACAACTAAAATAAACTTTATAAGAATCAATAGGATTCAAGATGATGATGGCAAACATGGGGGTTAATTCACCATTTTCGGAGTAAAAAGTAAAAAGATTAAAACATAATAAAATAATAAAACAACTTTTTCAACCCGTATTTTCAACTTATCTCCCTAAGGGTTTACTCAAATTTCGAGTGGGAATACTCGTTGGATGCAAAATTTAATTCCTCATCCAAGGAGTACCCATGTTGCATACTTTTGATGGACCCTGCTACAAAAAAAATGTGTAATACATAAAAAACGTGATTGCAATCACGTTTTTTAATGTATTTCTCATATTTCGTGTAGGAAATTCCATCAAAAGTATGCAACATGGGTACTCCTTGGATGAGGAATTAAATTTTTCATCCAACGAGTATTCCCACTCGAAATTTGAGTAAACCCTTAGGGAGATAAGTTGAAAATACAAGTTGAAAAAGTAGTTTTTTTCTTTTTTCCCTCTAAAATTTGATGATGTAATCAAATATTATTTTATAATTTCCTTAGGAGGCCCATTTTAGACCTCAAAATTCCCCTAATTAGGGGGCATCAATGAATTCTACGTAAACACAAACAACCTTGCCCACAAGAGTAATAGGACAATTGCGGAACATGCCAAGGGACTGGGAAGAGTGGCCATCCCACACTCGGAGGGTGATAGTGGAAGGGGCTAACTCAGGAGATTCGAGTTGCTTCCAAACTGAAGTGGACATCACATAGGTGGATGCCCTCTCGTCAATGATACAATGGGAGACGTTGGCGTTCCAGATCTTGATAGGGATTTGGAAGGCGACAGAAGAAGGAAGGGGGGGATGTTCTGACCGGTCAACATCGAAGATGAAGAAACGGTCATCTGAAGGATCCACAACACCCATGGTAGTTAGTAGAGCTTTTCATCTTGAAGGACACGACTGGAGGACTTACAACATTGACATGGAAGTAGGGGATTGCGCCAAGTCATCTACTATACTATACGAATGGGCAACTTTACCAGAAGCAGCGTTTCAACGTAATGGTCCCTTGGGGATCTTGGTATAAACCTCTGCCTTAGGCTTAGGGATCAGTAAAGGACCATTGGGTGTAGAAGGAGGCTTTGTGGGACCTAACGAAGGGGGCTCGGGGGCAGACGTAGTGGGGGGCTTGTTGTACTGACGGGATGGAGTTTGAAGGTTGAGGTCAACGATAATGGGTTGGTCAGAGTTCATCGTGAGAATATGGTAATCGGAGGTACCAGATAGAGGAGGTTGAGTGGCTACCTAACTTTCAGGGGGTTGGGTAGCCATGAATCCTTGCTGGGGGAAAGGATTGGTAAACACAACCGACTAGATAGGGGCAGCATTGGGAGGAACCGAAGGGGAGGCTTGTTGTCCTCAGGATGCTGCTGAGCTTCCCACATCTGACGCATTTGAGGTAAAAGAGGACAATCATGGGTGTAGTGACCATAGACACGGCAACAAGAACAAGGTTTGTTCGTGCAAACTGGCCTGTCCTGCTTGGGTTGAGTGCCCTGTTGATGGGTTGCAGTGTTAGGTGCATTCCCTTGGGGATTTCTTTTTGGATTACCTAGGGCAGATTGATTTTGGTTGTCTTTCCTCTTCTTTTTGGAAGGAGGATTAGTCGTACCCTTTTGTGCATACACCTGACCCTGGGGGGTGGTGGCTGTTATTGCGAGGGCTGAGAAGGCAAGGGAGGCCGAGGTGCTAATGCTAGAGGGGCTGGAGCACTAGGCAGAGGATATAGATAATAAGGAGGTTGGGAAACATTATGGTAAACAGGTTGGGAAAAAGGAGGAGGCATGCCGTATCCTGGATACATGCTACTGGGAGGGGGAAAAGTGTTGGAGGAGATGGCCCCTCCCTGAGGGAAACCATAACCCATGGGAGGATGAGTTTACGGATGAGAAAGGGCTCCAAAAATACCCTCGGTGGCATGGGATGTCCCCGGTGCATTGGCACCACCGGGTCTAGGGAGATCAGGTAAGATGGTATAAACATAACCAGACTGTGCATAGATCATGTCATATTTCAATGCAATCTAGAGGGCAGCTTCTTCGGTCTGAGGGAAATGAGATGCGACATATTTTCCAATAGAAGGCAAAAGGGATATGAGAAACTAGTCCATGTAGACACGGTATTCGAAGGTGGGGGCTCGACATAGGCTCTTTCTTCTCCGCCATTCTTGGACATGATTAGATAGGCGAGTCATAGACGATTGACAGAAAGAGGTCAAGAGTTCGGTACCGGTGTCATAGTGAAGGGGAAGCTGGAAGTAAGACAGAAAATCCTGGGCAAGAGTTGCAAAAGTAGTATGAGAGGTGGAGGCCTGGTCGACATACCACTTAGAAGCTTCTCTAGTAATCGTACGATGGAACAGCTAAAGACGAATGAAGTCATCAGTGATGGAGTTAAACAAACACCACATGTGGAAAGAACGAACATGGTTGGTAGGATCCTCTCCAACAAGACCTTCAAACTTGGGGATGTCTGAAGGCAGCTTGGTTCGCATAGCAGGCCAACCAGGATCATTGTGTATGGGGTCATTGATCAATTGGAAAAAACTGGGAAGACTGAGGCTTGCCATATAAGGGAGCAAGGGAGCAGCCAGGATAGTTCCTATTGTGGTACCACTAGTAGTATTCCCAGCATTAGGTCTGGGGATACCACCAACGTTAGGCCCTGAACTAGACATGGTGAAGGTGAAAGAATGAGAGCCGGGGATAGAACCAGAAGGGGAACCCGATGAACCAGAAGCAGAGTCAGAATGGGGACTCGGTGGAGAATAACTCGAACCCTACATGGAGGAGTAAGTCTTCCTAACAGAAACTGAGGATGAAGGCCAAGAAGTCTTTGGGATAAATGCCTTGGGGGTGCAATGATGGAAAACATACATGGATCACAGAAGGAAGAGAGACCAACAAGGGCAGGGAGGTGCAGGATCAATTGATTACAATGTTTTAGTCTTGGAATGGTGGTGTAAACCAGAAGCTCTTCACTTAGGGTGTGTGTGTATGTGATAAGTGTGTTAATTTTAATTAAGCCCAGACGTGTGTATAGAAAAAATAAAAAAGATGTTGTATAACTGTAAATGAATTTGAAAATGACAGTAAAGGAAACTGAATATGATAGAAAATAAACAGCTAAAGATGCATCAATTTAAACTTAAGGAGGAGGGTTTCCCAACAACTAGTCTATGGGTGGGAAAAATCTAGTAAAAACAAAAAAAATGGCCAATGGATCTAAAGTCGGGAGCGAAAAGTATCCAAAGGTCAAATTTGTTGGAAATAGGTGCAGAAAAGAGCAAGAAACCAAAGGGAAAAGTGTTGCAAAAAAGGTGGTGAAAGGCTACAAATTGAAGGGAAACAGAGGGGACCCTAAAGGATGACCAAACAAAACTAAAAAGAGGTGTTTTGGATGGATGAATAACCGATTTGAAATGGATCTGACATTATAGGATCAGATCTAAAAAATGGCTGAACACACTAAAATCTCAGGCGACCTGCTTCATCTAAACTCCTAAAAAGGTGGAAGCGTACTAAAGCCCTAAGGGGCTTGGTTCATACTTTGACGAGTAAAACAGAGAAAGTACAAGACCAAGATGAGTGGAGAGGGAGGTTAGACAACCCTGAACAGTAGCCTAGACAAACCCAGAAAAATCACAGAAAAATTCGCACAAAATGTTCAGGTCGCAGTTTCTAACCTGTTTTCCACTAAGGTCGCAGTTTTTTGGTAGTTTTCTGTGACCTTAGAGCTGAGGTCGCAGGTTTTGGCCCAAAAAGTGTAACCTGCACTTCTAGCCATCTCGGGAGCAAGTTTTAGAAAAAAACGTCGTCTCAGCTGCGGCTGATACCTGTCACCTACGCAATAGGCCCCTAAACACATGAAAGTTACAATTTTTACTGTTTTAGGGTTTTAAAGGTTGAAAACAATATCAAGAAATGAAAAATAAGAATTTGAAGAAAATCCCTAGGGGTTGAAGCAAGTGGTCATGCAGGGATCTGAAAAATGACAGTGATCGCAATTATAAACCCTTGCGGAGTCGCTAGTTGTTAGTGTGAATTCTAATCGCAAGCATATGAAAAAATATCACTTTAGCTATGCATAAAAAGCAACCCTAACATCAAAGATGGCTGTCAATTTCCTTAAATATGCAGTTGGTGATCATAATAAATGCTAGAAGAATCCAAATCTATGCAGTTAAAGACATTAAACTTCAAATAAAAGCAAGAGTTGATCCATGCATCCGATGAACAAGACAAGAATGTTTTTAAAGAATTTTTTTATTTATGACACCTAGGAAGGGAACATAGAAAGATGTTACCAGTCCCCCTCAATGGGATGGGTTCTTGTATATCCTCAGTGCTTTAGATCTAAGATCTCTCTCTCTTGATGGTGTAGAAAACCTAGACAAAAAATGGAACTCATGGGAGCTCCCAAGCAAAAAGATAGAAAAATATGACAATGATGGAGGATCAAAGTCAAACCAAAAGTATAGATCCAGAGCGATCTTTAGGCAACAAAAGGTAGTGAATGAATGGAAAAACCCTTGTATTTATAACAAAATATTGAGTTAGTCTAGATATTGGTGCATAATTAAAATATTATTAACCAAATCTAGATCCAACTTTTATGGAATATTTTATTATTTTTGTTGGAGGGAAAAAGAATTTGAATTTGGTCAAATCCATTTATTTGTAAATAATAAATAAATAAATGATCTATTTATTATTTTAAGAATATGGTTGAGTAATAATTAAATAAATAGTGATTTATGTAATTATTTATAAATGATTTAGTCAAATTTAATAAGGAATATTATTTAAATAATGTTTTAGATAATTATCCCTAGAAAATAATAAGATAAATAGTGATTTAACTAATTAATTTTCCTGTTTTAGGTTATATGTGACCAGGAATATTAATTAAACTGTGGTTTAATTAATTATCCCTTGAGGAAAACCAAACAAATAGGGATTTATTCAATATTTCCTCATGGGGTTTTCTGTTTAGACCATAAAAAACTTAATAAATTATGGATTACTAAGTTATTTTTCATAGTGAAAGAAATTTTACTAGGGTAAATTTGTCTTACATGCTGTACTTTGGTCCATCTAATAGAATAGGTTAGATGACCAAAAATTGGTGTAACATTTCCAATCCATTCGATTCAACTCAAGTGTGGTCTCTTTTTTCAAATCACAATTGTTATTGTTGTTTTCTTTTCTGTGCCATTCGATCAAATCTAATTCCAGAGAAAGGAAGAAATAAATATGAGATTCCAGAGAAAGGAAGAAAGAAATATGAGTTCGAATTTAAAGATAGTTGTTTGTGTGGAGGCCTTGGTAGCCATCTAGGGTTTTAAAATCTTCGCAGATCAACGGGACTTCGATTTCAAGAATCTGCTACTAATCTCCCAGATATTATCTAATTCTTTTGTTTCATTTGTTGTTGGTGTTAGAGCTGATGCTGCCACCTTGAATTCTACTGTTACTGAAATGAATCTGGATCCTCTTCAAGAAAAAGAAGCAGCAAAATTAAGAAAAACAGAATCACAAGAAAACTCATTCATAGGCATTTAGAGAAATACAATTCGATTCAGTCATGCTAGAGAGGGATTTAGAGAAGGATCAATCTCTTGCATCACCAATAGCACATCACATCACATCGACATATAAATTATATATTATGAAAGTATGCAATTTAAATTTGTGGGTTCCTGTGTTTTCATTTCATTTCTTTTTAAGAAAGAAACATCGCATTAATAAAATCATTTATAGATTAGCACTTTCAAGAAAACCTCCTACTTGTTTCTACATATGACCCTCGATGCCCCTCACTGATCTATATACATGCATGGTTCTGCATATAGAAACGAACTATAGCACCTAAAAGGAAGGATTTAACACTGATCTGTTATCTATGGATTTGAATCAGTCATTGTGAAGGGATTCCAACCTCTGGTCTAGGTCATCCACTTCAGAATTGCCAACGCCTTGGACTCTCCTTCCAGAAATCTTCCCCTTGGGTGTTGATGATAGATGAGAAGTAATATCTATTCCAATTTCATCTATCACCTAGTTGGTAAGCTCCTTGGTTTCCTCTTCAACGTCATCATTATCTAGAGCATCATCGATGGAACCTGATATCATCTTAGTCGGCATATCAATTTGTGTTGTCTGCCTTTGAAATTATTGCATTACCTTAGCCTGATTAACTGGCTACATTTTCTTATTCATGGTTGCCATTGTCTTACTGGCACCTTTCATCGCTGTAGCAATAGAGGTGTTTGCATACATGGCCTCTGTATGTGTTGCCGCTCCACGCACTTAGGCACGGATACCTTGCAAATTAGTGATTTTTTGCATTAATCTGATAATTTGGCGAACCAAAAATTTTGTTGCAACCTCATTGCCAGTTTTTGCAATATTTTTTATCTCAGCAACACATTTTTCCTCCTCTAATTGCAGTGACGCTATCTCTCGTTCAATACCTCTTGTATCAACTTGCATCTCACGCTTGCTTGTCCGCGGGGCAGCTGTGGTTTTTTTCTTGAAAAGGTTCATGGTTGCACCGATCCCCTCTCTAGAAAGGAGGATTTCATTGAGTGGTTGAAGAAGACTTACAGGAACTGTGTGTCAAACCCTCGAAAAATAGCTCAAACCCTTAGAACAAAGTTGTAGACCACGAATTCCCGAGCCTTTTATTGTAATATAATGAGAATATGTGGTGGCTGGCAACTCGTCAGCCTATCCATGGATCTAATTTGATGTTTCTTCTCAGGTATCTCTTCAATGGCACAAAAATCGATGGGAAGAATAAATTAGTGCAGCCACTCCACCTCTGTGACCGTTAGGAGTGGGAGATTGTAATATTCCCAAATGGGGAATGCATCAATACAATGCAAAATGATAGAAATATAATGCAGATCATATTTTATAAAGCAGGAGGCCAATATGGAGACCTTTCATTTGTTATTACAATAGCAAAATGTATGTAAAAAGTGGCCCATAAGATGCATAACAGGAAAAGAAAGCCTCCAATGAAAGAAATCCCTCAAAATGAGGTGCTACAACCATATATAAAGACTGGGAAAGCCTTACAGCATTATTTTATTGGCTCTACAACAGTTGTAGATTACACATTAGATCTAGAACAAGTAAGTGTATAAAATTTTAGATCTAAATCAGATCCATGCACTACACAAGCTCCTCTAAAGAACCCCCTTGGGGTTTTCAGCAAAACACCAAGCACAAGTTGTAGATCTGAGATCTAAGACTGCATATCTACTGAAAATTACAGATTTGGAAAGTGTGGCGGAAATTATATAGGCTATAGAATAGCCTCCTCCAATAGATCTCTAAAGTGAAGGGCATATCCCCAACACTTAGAAAATCACTTCTCCAATGGTGTGTTGAACCACCCTGCAACTGCACCTACAAGAATAACGCAGATCTGGATCTATACTCGTAAGATCAAGCCTTAATTAATTTTCTAATATGTGATAATCCGTGCTACGGGGCGTTGATCAAGTTTATGTGACATTTCACAAAAACGTTCTCATAGAATAAGAAAATATCTGTCAAATAATGTGAAAATCACGTTTTACAATTGTGAAATGCAAGTGTGACACATACGTGTGTGACGAGCAGAATGTGTGCGTAGATGTAGAACTGGATTTTCTAATATGTATTAGTCCTTGTTCCGGGAGGTTGGTTGAGTTTATGTGATATTTCGTGAAAAAAAATTCACGGAACAAGAAAATATTTGTGTCAAATAATGTGAAAATTACATTTTGCAGTTTATGTGAGGTGCAAGTGTGTGGAAGAAGTGTGCGGCAAGGAGAATGTGTGCGTAGGTGAAAAAGTGGACATATAATGGTTCTCCCACAAATATATCTCATTTTCACATTCTTTATTCTGGAAACTAAAAATTTAAAACATTCCCAACATGTACAGTCAAGTTATGGAACTAGTTCTAATATGTGAATTTAAAACTAGTGCTAAAGTTATGAACTTAGTTGCTATGATGGATACTAGTTTCAATGTTTTTTATTTGTTTACACAACAATAATCATTACATAATGCTTCAGAGTGAATTCTATTAAGCACTCGAACGATGTCATAATTGTGCATCATTTCACCCTTACATTTACTGATAGGTGAAATTTTGTTAATAATCATTACACAATGCTTAAGAGGAAATGTTATTAAGAAACCCCCAATAAATACTAAAAATACTTGCATTTATCAGTAAGGGATCTTTTTTAAATCATAACATAAAGCCTTAATTAAATTTAAATATGTGTTAATATCTGTCATGGGAGGTTGATCAAGTTTATGTGACATTTCACAAAAGCATTCTCTCACGCAATGAAAAAATATCGATCTCAAATAACGTGAAAATTCATGTTTTGTAGTTTGTGAATGCAAGTGTGCAGAAGAAGTGTGGCGGGGAGAATATGTGTGCATACGCATAAGTGGAATTTTTTTTGTGTGTTAATCCACGCCCGGGGAAGTTGATTGGTTTTATGTGACATTTCGTGAAAACATTCTCATGAAATGAGAAAATATTTTTGTCAAATAACATGAGAATTCATGTTTTGCAATTTGTGCGGGATGCAAGCGTGCAGGTCAGGGAATGTGTACATAGGTGTGGAAGTGGGCGTATAATGGTTCTCTTTCACATATCTCTCTCGCGCACATTCTTTATTCCAAACACTAAAAATTTAAAATATTTCCACCTTGTGCATAAGATGTGAATTTAAAATTAGTATTAAATTTATGATATTAGTTTTAAAATGCTAATTTTAGTGTAGCATGAAATGATAGAGAATTAAATTATGATTTATTTAAAACTAAAACTCAATTATGGAAGGTTTTGTGGTTATTATGCTTGTCATTAAATGTAAGTTGAAACGATTTTTTGTACATGCTGACACTTCTCGTTTTTGCAATTTGCTACGACTGATATTGCATGTGGAGACCTTTTCAAGTTTTTTATTTGTTTACAACAAATAATCGTTACATTATGATTCATAGGAAATTCTAATAAGCACTAGAACAATGTCCTTATTACAAGTTGATTGGCCCAGTAAATGCCAAAATGACTTGATCTATGTGGTGGGAGGTTCATTGATTTTATGTGACATTTCACCAAAAAGTTGTCATAGAATGGAATATGTGCGTCAAATAAAGTGAAAATTGATGTTGTGCACCTTAAAATTAACTTGAATTGGCAGTAACCACTATGGCATGTATACAATGCAAACTGATGACATATCATCGAAAAGAAGGAAACATGGTAGTTGGAATACATGATTTGTGGATTATGATCTAACAAAAATAGGCGACATGCAACAGTACAACACAACATCCATGTGAGACTCAATGATTTGTTTCTCAGAGCGAATTCATAGTGTAAGATGACATAGAAACTGTTGATATTGTTTAGTAAAAAAACATGTGAAAAATGAAAAATGTGCATGGTGGACATATATGGGAAAAATGTGCGGAAGTGTGGGAGTCTATGTTATTCTTTTTGAAACACGAATTTTTGTACATGGAAACACCTCCCATTTCCACAAGTTGATTCGATGGATACTGGTTTTGGAGCCCTTTGCACCTTCTTTATTTGTTCACAACTAGTAATTGTTGCATAATGCTTCATAGTAAATGACATTAATCATTTTAACAATATCCTTATTAGTGTGTGCCCTTTTCTGCTTAACATGTGGCATTGTCATAGGAGTTACACTATTAGGTCCCTATATTACTAATATAGTCTCTTATTGTTGTTAGTGTAACCCCCTTATTGTTATTATTGTACCATTGTAACCCCCATATTGTTATTATTGTGCCCTTAAATTATTATTGTTAGGTCGGCTAGGATTACATTGTGGCCCCACTAGGATTACATTCTGGCCCCATGGACTCCTATATATATAGAAAGGAGGTTTTGTAATTTGAATCATCCAAGAATTGTTCATTCATGTAATGTATTGGAGGTTTCCCCCTCGAAGTGGCTTATTTCTAAGGCGTTGATATCTCTTTTCTTCTCTTTTTGGAGCTGGTTTCACAACATTTGGTATCAGAGCTTTGAGATTCTAGGGTTTCGTTGCTCCAAACAGGTCATCGTGGCATTTTCGCTATAAATTTTTTTCTACGAAGGTTCAGAATCTAAAATTTTTTGAGTGCGAAGAAAAAATCCTGAGGAACATCGTCGCAAAATTTTAGAGCTTGGTTCGCAATATTTTCGGAGATATGATCTGTGCAAGTTAGGTCATTTTGCAGGCTCCTAAATTTAACCTAAACATGTCATCATGGTATCTTCGTAATAACTTTTTTCTATGAAGATTCAGAAGCTGAAATTTTTAGAGTGCGAATCCGCAATCCTAAGGAACATCGTCACAAAATTTCAGATATTGGTTCGCAATATTTTTGGAGATATGATCTGTGGAAGTTAGGGCTTTTTGAGGCTTCTGAATTTCATCTCAAAGAGTTGATCGTGAGAAAATCTTCATAGCTCTCTCTCTGAGCATCGGATTGGAATGCTGTAAAAAGTGGCTGCAAGCACACATACTGTTTTTTTTTTCTATCAATTTCAGAGAGAAATGAGGAAACAGTGACACGTGGCAAGTCATATAAGTTCGCTCCACTGAACTAGTCCAAAATTGGGTCATTGTGGGAGATTGGACATAACTTTGCCTTGAAGAAACCAAATCAGATCAGACCTCTGGAATTTGAAAGAAGCTTCAGAGGGCTACTAGAGGGCTGAATTTTAGATATTGAGGATCCGCAATTATAGAGATAATTCAATTTCAATATCAATCTCCTCAAAAGCAAGTAAAAGGTGTGTATTTTTTTTTTGAATTGCATAAGTCTTGTTTGAAGAATCAAGTTGAATTGATTCCAAGGGCATATTATAGAATAGATATCAGTATTGGATTCTAAAATGGCCCCTAAAAATAATTCAACACCCATTAAGCCTTTAGAAATCTCTACTATGACTCATGAAGACGAAGAATGGCAACATGACATATCAAAATTACAAGAGCAAGTGCAACAAATTTCGCTCTCGCAAAGAGCAACAAAAAATGACATGAAAGTTTTGAAGAAAGGCGTGGAAACTAAGATGGATGGTTTGAAGAAAGGCGTGGAATCTAAGATGGATGGTTTGAAGAATGGCATGGAATCTAAGATATATGGCATGGAAGATGGCATGGAATCTAAGATGGATGACATGGAAGCTAAGATCGATGAGAAAATGGAAAACATGAAGAATGATCTAAAAGCAGACATGGAAGGTTTGACAAAGTTGATACAAGAAATGTTTCCTAATGGTGAAAAGATAGTAGAGGAAACTCTTGATGAGAACAAAATAAATGTTAATCGTGATTTCATAAACTCTAATGTTGGCGGGAAGAACCACCATATTCCAAAAATGGATATGAGGAAGTTTGATGGGAAGGATTCTGTAACATGGATACTATAGATGGAGCAATATTTTGATCTCCATAATGTGAAAAACACACAAAAGGTACGCATTGCAACTTTACATTTAGAAAAAAATACATTTGTATGGTATCGATGGCTTTGCTCTCGTAAAAAAATTGTCACTTGGTCAATTTTTACGGAGGAAATGATAGCACATTATGAGGATACAAAGAGCAACACCTTCTTTAGCCAATTGATAAATCTCCAACAAAAGGGTTTAGTGGGGGAGCACATTGAGGACTTCCAAAAATTGAATATAAGGGTAACTGATATTCCAGAGGAACACAGGATTGATCTCTTCATAGGTAATTTAAAGGATAACATCCAACATGAAGTTCATGTTTTGGAACCTGATTCATTGGAGAAGGCATTCAGGTTGGCAAGAAAAATTGAATGTAAAGTTATGGCGACAAGGAAGCCTACCACTCACTTCTATAAAGAGGGAAGTGTTGCTACTCCTAGATTTCCACAACCTACAAGGTTGACACCACAACAATTGGAAGAAAAAAGAGCAAAAGGGCTTTGCTACGGTTGTGATAGAAAATACACTAAAGGTCATAAGTGTGTTGAGAAGAAATTATTTTACATAGATTGTGAAGAGGAAGAAGAAAATGAACAAGAAGAGGATATACACCAGGATCCAACCCTAGAAGAGGAAGAAATGAGTCCGACCATATCGTGTAATGCATTGGTAGGAATTACCACTCCTCAAAATCTCAAGATAGAAGGACATATGAAGAAGAAAAAGGTAATAGTGTTGATTGATTCAGGTAGTACCCATAATTTTATTCATTGTAAGGTAGCCAAGGAATTGAATTGTTTCCTATACCCAACACCAAAATGTTAAGTGATGGTTGCAAATGGAGGAACTATAAATTGCTTTGGAAAATGCCATAATATCAAGATTACCATGGGGGAATATGTATTGAATAGTCCAATGCTTTCCATTCCTATGGGAGGTGCTGATGTTGTACTAGGAGTACAATGGTTACAATCTTTGGGGACGGTAGCTTTTAATTTTCAAGAAATTTTCTTGAATTTTTTTCCAGAAAGGAAGTCGAATTACGGGGTATTGCAGGGAAGTCGGGAAAGATAATAAGCTCTAATGTCATGAGAAAGCTTCTCAAGAAAGAACAACGAGGCGTAATTGCACAATTATGCTCACTAGAAGTTCCAACATAAAAATCATCTATTTCTCCATATCTCGAAAAAGTCTTGGACAATCATTCCAAGGTTTTTGAAACTCCAAAAGGACTCCCACCTATTCGTGATCATGATCATGCTATTAATTTGATTCCAGGAAGTGTTCCTCCAAACATCAGGCCTTATAGATATCCTTATGTCCAAAAGAGCGAAATTGAACGTATGATTGCAGAAATGTTAGAGGCAGGTTTAATTCAAACTAGTCAAAGTTCTTTCTCTGCTCTTGTAGTATTGGTACACAAGAAGGATGGATCATGGTGCATGTGTTCGGATTATAGGGAGCTCAATAAGCTCACCATTAAAGATAAATTTCCCATTCCTGTGATTGATGAATTATTGGATGAATTACATGGAGCAATTTATTTTACCAAGTTGGATCTTCGTTCAGGATATCATCAAATTAGAATGAAGACTGAAGATATTCCAAAAACAGCATTTCGAACTCATGAGGGTCATTATGAATTTTTGTCATGCCTTTTGGCCTTACCAATGCACCTTCTACATTTCAAGGGTTGATGAATTCCATTTTCAAACCCTTCCTTAGAAAATTTGTGCTAGTATTTTTTGATGATATACTAATCAACAGCAGGTCTTGGAAGGATCATGTTGAACATGTTGACAGGGTGCTCAAACTATTGCAGGAGAAACAATTATATGCAAAAACATCCAAATGTTTCTTTGGAGTACAAGAGGTGGAATATCTGAGTCATATTGTATCTCACGAGGGTGTTAAAGTAGACCCTAACAAAATTAAATCCATTAAGGAATGGAAAGTCCCCACAACCATAAAGCAGTTGCGAGGATTTCTCAGGTTAACAGGGTATTATCGCAAGTTTGTTAAGAATTATGGGAGAATAACAGCACCTCTAACAACATTATTGAAGAAAGATGCATTTCATGGACTCTTGAAGCAACTAAGGGCTTTGAACATCTTAAAGAGGCAATGTGCCTAGCACCGGTCTTAGCTACGCCAGACTTCACAAAAGCCTTTATTGTGGAATGTGATGCCTCAGGAAATGGAATTGGTGCTATTTTAATGCAGGAAGGAAGACCCATTTCTTTTGAAAGTCATCCAATCAAAGGAAAGTATTTACAGAAACCTATTTATGAGAAGGAAATGTTAGCAATACTACATGCACTAAAGAAATGGAGAACTTACCTAATGGGAAGACACTTCAAGGTAAAAAATGATCGTGATAGTCTTAAATAATTTTTGGAACAAAGACTATCTTCAGAAGAGCAACAAAAATGGGTCACAAAGATGTTGGGTTATGACTTTGAAATAATATACAAAAAAGGGAAGCTAAATGTTGTTGAAGATGCACTCTCAAGAAAGAATGAAGAGGTGGAAGCATTGCTTTGTGCCATTTCTATTATCCAACCAGATTGGATAATCGAAGCAAGAGATGAATGGAATAAGGACGAAGAAGTGTGGACACTCATTCAAAAGTTACAGCAAGATCCTAGTACATCTGATACATTTAGTTGGAAAAATTATTCCTTATGGTACAAAGATCGCTTATATCTTTGTAAGAATTCCCAACTAAAACAAAATATTCTTTTGGAATTGCACACTTCTCCTTTAGGACTATAGTTTTTTTCCACGTCAACAACTACAACAGTTGATCATAAACCACTGAAGCAAGGGATTAACGGAATAAGTAAAGGCCTTACATTATATAATGAAATTGGCTTGTTGTCCTGATGCAAAATTAGGGTTAATCATTGCAATTAAAGCATTAATCCATGTACATTAGATGTTAGCACAAATTAAGGGTAACTAAATTTGTTGTGGTTGAGGTGTAGATTAGAGGTCATTCATGTTTATATGGAATTAATCACCACATATTTTCAACAAAGAGTTCGGTGCTAGACATATTTTCAGGTATTAATGGTGGGTACTAATGAATCATAATCGTTTGTACCAGAGTAATGATGAAATGATCATGTATGGGCCTAAGATATTGAAAAATTATTTAATTTTTCTACTCATTCTTCTTTGTTCATGTTTTAGAGTTCTCTTATTTCTTTTTTCATGGTACATATTTCTTTCATTGTTATGTTTTTTACACAAAATAATTCAAAAAATAGGCTAAATAAGCTCAAAGGTACGAAAGATATAGAGAGAAAAAATGCTAATGTAGACCATTTTATTATTACTATTGTATTGAGAGCAACGATCAATGGTAAGAACAAATTATAGTGGGTTCCTATTTTCTAAACGTTATCTGGGTAAAAATTAACAAGAGAACACAAGTTAAAGAAATATGGACTCTAGTTCAGAATCCATAAGTGGAATAGAAAAAAATTCATATTCTAGTTCTTTAATAGAATTGCATTTGGAAATAATCACATATTCCAATTTTCTAGCACTTTAACAGAGTTATCATTTTCTAACTTAGCAGGTTGTTCAAGCATTGCTTCCAACACCTGTTGGTCAAAAAATTCATAAGAAATTTATGTCTAAACTTGAGAATCAATCAACCATATGCATGATATCAATTCAACAACACTTTCAAGTGTGTTTCTTCACAAAATTAAAAAGAACTATAACAACTCATTAAGAGAGCTAAAACTTACTTAATTTGGTTCAAAAACTATATCAACTGAGTAAATAGTTGAACATGACTCATCAACTCATGCATGATTTATTAAATGATAGAATTTAATTACAAGGGATAGCATCATGACTTCTTCCCTTCAATCAATAATGTAACAACTAGATTGCAACAAGTCTACTAATACTTACACAACAATTTAAAAATGCAATCAAACACTGGATTACAAATAATTCCACATTATCCATTAACATTTTTGAGCACTCATTTTTACCAATTCAACCCATCATCATCACAGTGGAATAACCCCTGCATCCAATATTTTAGTGTACGACCATGCATTTCATGTATTCATGCTTTGATATCCTTATGTAGCTTGCAATTTACACACAGTAAACATACAAAGTCCTGTAATGAAAGAAAATCATATTGTTGCAGTAAGAAGGATCTCATATTGGTTATTGCATGAACATAAACATTACATCCACATGTTGTTCCAACACCTTTTACACAGTGACAACAACACTTTGGTCAACCACATAATAAATTAAATCATAAACCAAGCCATCAATAAACATCATTTCAAATCAGAAATGTAAATAAGCAATTGAGAGATTCCTAATTTCATGAGAACAAGATAGATAATTTTATCAAACTAATGGGAAATTGAGTTTGGGACTATGACTCACCACCCAACCATATATAATTGCAAACAAACCTCACATGCAATTGTCACCCTTGAATTGGATTCCATAATTTGAGGGATATTTTTCTTTAGGGATTAAACACATCCATTGATAGAAACAAAGACTCTAGAGATCCATCCACCTTCACCCTACAACCAATTTGAATTCAACAAAATACACAGGTATTTTAGAGACCGGTTGTCTCCACCCTTAAAAACTTAACGCTGTGGTTCCACCCAAATCAGGGATTCCAGAACTAACAATATAATGAAAATATAGCAAGGAAACATCCAGAAATCCCCTATGAATTTTTTAGGATTAATTCCTCCACCCCAACCCTTAGGGATTTCTTGAGAAACACCATATCTACTCTCCTAGCCTACGAGGACTTGAGAGGAAAATAATTCATCACCTAGTGATTTATTTTTACTCCTTTTCTAGCTGAAACCTAATTCATTCATTTTTTTGTTTAACCATCTCTCCATGCTACCTACACCCTCTTCTTTTCCAGATCCCCCTCTTCTCTATCCCCTGCGTTTTTCTTCCTCTTGCTGCTCCAAATACTCACAAAAATTCGAATTTCTCCTATTTTCCTTTGTTGTCCCTTGACCTTTCAAATTCCTTGTTCAGTTATCACAGTTCTAGCAGTTTGATTTTCTCATTCTCTTACCTCTTTCTAGTAGTAGCTCCTACCAGCAAGATATTATCAAATAATGTGAAATGTGCCACTTGTCAAGCTGTTCCCTAGGTTTTTTAAATGAAGTTTTTGTTTATTTAATGCAGTCAATTTCCAACACTTCTTACCAGTTGGTGGCTTGTCATTCTTCATTTTAAATTCATGTACATTAATATTATTCCAGTTGTTAAATTTTAGCAAGAAAATGCTTCATTTGACTTGTGCCTTAGTCAAATGGAGAAATTCGAGTTTGCATATCAACAAGATGACTTGAGTTGTAGTTAGCAGGTGTGACATGACCAAATCACTTATTTAATTCAATCAATTCGATTTTTTGGACAATAAGTAGAGTTGTGCATGGGTTGATTGCTAATATCTAGAAATCTAGTGGAGTTATAGTTATTGAAACTCATTCATCTGTGCTATAGTAATGAATAGAGTCAGTAGTTTAGTTGAGTACTTGTAATTTTTGTTAACTCATTGATCTCTCAATTAACTAGTCAATTTACTAAAAATATCCCTAGTCATGCATGCAATTCGAATTGCCTAGTCGAGTGGAGGGAAAAGGAATCAATGTAATCATTATTGTATACTAGTGAATGTGTATTTTTTTCATGTAGCAGGTGAGGTTTTGCTCTTGGGAATTGCACAACAAAGTAGGAGCTTTTCCTATTATTTAGGAGCTAATTTCCTCAGGAATTGCGCAAGGAAATAGAAGGAGAAGGAGATCTATATTTAGCTAAGTATTTTCTAGCGAAGACTCAAGAGAAAGAGATCAATATTGCAGTGCAAATTGAGCTTCAAGGATTAAAGTGGTCATTGTAATAGATCAGTTTTATCATTTGAGGATGGATTTTTCCCCATTGGGTTCTCCAATAAAAATATTGTGTTCATTATGATTGAATGATTGCATGTGTTTCTATTGTATGTTTTCCATTTCGCAAATTGAGTAGAAGAAATTTGTGTCTATTGTTTTCAATATGAATTCATTATCAGCTACAAATTTTGAGCTATTCTTTCACCAGCAAGCAATCACCACAACAATTAATCACCCTTTTCCTCTAGAATCTGTGTCCCATTACTCAACCCTTTTTTAAATTAAAATATTTACATTGCATACATAAATGTAAATTAATTGGGGTTGTCACAAACCCCTTCCCCTTGAGGGAACACCATCCTCATTTTTCAATGACACATATACAACAAAAAACACTTGAAAACAAATCATAATGTCTCATGGAGTGTTTACCTGCCTCCAATGTCCAATTATACAATACTTTTTCTTCTTTCTCCTTCAGTGAATAATTACTGGCTCATTGTTTCTGGGAACACCCCCAATGTGGTTTTTATCCCAACCAACGATATTTTTGACTAAAAAACATTTATTCCCTGGCCTTCGCTTATTTTCTTCCTAGTCCCTCAGGTAATCTTGTCACCCCCTTCCATGAAATCACTCACCTTCCAAGTTCATGCATCCCCTTCTCTGCTTCCCATTCCATCGGGTGATCCATTCCTTCACAAGGTTTCCTCACATCAGAAAGTTGCAAAGCTAAGTCATATTCTTGCCTCAAAACCATCATATCAATCATGACATGCTTATGGAATTAAATGGGTACAATTTTGTACCAGTGTCCCACGATGGGCCGGTTCCTGAATTTTTTTACCAACATATTGTTGCATGCTCCAATTCCTTTTATTATTGCTACTACACTCTTGCTACGAGCTCCAACCACAAAGACCAAAAAATTTCCATGCTTTCATACATCAAGCAAACAAAATTTTCATTATATTTACCATAAGAAATTATACTAATTAAATCATACCTCGTTGGTATCCCATTGATGAGATGACATTGGAAATTCTACTTTGGTCCTTATCATCACAAGTCAAATTAGTCCACATCAAATCATCAGGTATACAATTTTCACATCCAGTAAGATCAAAACCCAATCATCATAAATCAGATTATGTTCGTAATTTAGAAATTCTAAAATTGAATGAAATACTAGTACTTCTCTTAATTTGTTCTTCATTTCTTACTTTAATATCACTTGATCGGTTTCCAAAAACGGAAAGAATCTAGCGACCTTTTCTCTTTTTGTACACACACTGGATCGGTTTCCAAACCTATAAAACACCCATTCCCTTCTCTTCTCTTTGACCTCGTACACACACTGGGTCGGTTTCCCAACTAGAAAGCACCCAGTGCCTTCACTTCCATTCAAAAGATTCGTTTCCCAAGGAAACAAGGGAATCCAGAGGCTCACCTCCACCCTCAATCATCAAGGGAATCTAGAGGCTCCCTCCACCATGTGATATATATATATATATATATATATATATATATATATATATATATATATATATATATATATATATATATATATATATAATACCATTCGTTATCCCACGAATATGGGCACTACCAAACCAAGTAGTCTTCTGTCAACAAAAATATTATCATCGAGAATCCATAGAATCACCTACCTCCACCTGACACATCACTCAATATAAGTGCCCAAAAACTCCCATACTTGACTGTATAACAACCCTTGGTTTATTTTCTATGTAAATAAAATATATGACCAAGGTCATGGGACACATATTCCAAGTTGAATGTTGGCCAAAACGTAGTGATGGGTATCATTGGTGATTAATTTATGTCTATGGAAATTGGAAAAGGAAAAGTGGCAATTATTGGCATTTTATTTATGAAATAAAGGAAAATAGGAGAAAAGGAAGGTGAAGAGTCAGAGATTTGCATGAGAAGGAAATGAATGAAAATGAAGAAAATAAAGGCCTCAATGATAAAAGAGGCTTTTGAGGATCAGTTCACAACCTTTTGTTAGTTTATTTTTGGAGCTCTCTTATATTCTCTCATTCTTGTACACTCTTGCACAATTAGAGAAATATTGGAGCATTCTTGGAATACTTTGACATACATTGGATTTGGAGAAAGAAGGAAAAGGAAAGAAAAAAAGTGCAAGGAATAGGTGGATCAACAACTAAAAATGGATTTCTTTTCCGGTAATATGTTGCATGTGTGATTTCATTGTTGATTTATTGATGCATGGTATATGCATGTGATTATCTAGTTTTGTGTCGTCATTGACGTGGAGGATTTCCTGGATTGATAGTGGTTTTAGCCTTGTCTTACCATTTCCTGGATAGCCACAGTGTTGTGTTTTTTTCCACTTGATTATTTTTTGATTGGTGCTCATAATTCCATATGGTTGTGGGTTCGAACAAATGCACTAGAAGCCATAGAACAACTTGGGTTGAGTTACTAGTCTTGGATACTAGGTTGGGACAAACGCTCTGGAGCCCTTGGTGGGTTGAATAACTATTCCTTGGAGATGAGTTGGAAAAACGCTTTGGATCCCTTCATGGGTTTAGTTACTAGTCCCTAGATCTGGGTTGGACAAATTCTCTAGAGCCTTAGAAGGTTGTGGGTTGAGATACTAGTTCCTAGAGCCTTGGAAAACTTGGGTAGAGACCGATTTGGTTGATGTTAGTGATGTCTGACTGTGGAGTTGGAATCACTGTGGTTGAGAGTTGAAGTGGTTTGTCCTTTGGAATACCTGGTTTAGTTTTTCTTGGTTTATTCCATGAGATCCCACATTCATGCTTGGAATATGGCGCGGTGGTGATTGGAAGAAAGAGAGATTTGGTTTAGCCCAATCTATGGTCAGGTGGTATGTGGAAGTCCCTGAATTGGTTGGTATTTTCCTATGTTAATATGATATATTTCCTTATGGTTATCCATGAGAATTTTTAGTATTATATTGTTGATTGTATGGTTGGGTTTCCATGGTTTCTATGCTAGTTATTTTTTGGTTATATGTTGATTATATGATGTGCACCATCTATGGCTCATGTCATTAATCATTTAGTTATTAATTGATTGATGAATTTATGGAATAATAAGTGTTGTTGCAACTATGTGGAGAGGGCTTAGATCCTTCTTGGTGATTCTCAGACGAATCTCAAACTCTTATGATCATAT
Source organism: Pinus albicaulis (assembly GCA_034641835.2). Taxonomy (NCBI): domain Eukaryota; kingdom Viridiplantae; phylum Streptophyta; class Pinopsida; order Pinales; family Pinaceae; genus Pinus; species Pinus albicaulis. Next base: position 514,620,384 of record CM076569.1, read on the forward strand.
ATGAAATCATGACCTGCAACTTACATGTTTTCCACGTGTTTGAAAAAATGTCTAATGTGTTCTAGGCAGTCTAGGACAAGTTATTGGTTTGAATGTGAATGTTTGTCCTTTTCCTCATGTCAATAATGATTTCGGAAAGTCTCAGAGACTTCTGAGCAGTGGTTTAAAGGCTAGCCTAGAATTGTGGCTCAGATCTTGGGACTGCACCCTCTGAGCTAGATATTTTGGGCTATAACCATAAGGAAGTAGTGTCATGTGTGAAGTTGGAGCCCTATAACCACACCCTCGCCTTGTTATGCATGTAGTTGGGATAAATATGTGATAAAATCAACCACAACTTAGGGTTTGGTCACCTAGGGTGGTCCTTTAGCCCTTAGTGTCATATAACCTTAAGTGATGTTTGTGAGAAGTCAGTTGTCGGCCTCACTTTCATAATTGAATCTTGGAGGTCGATTCATGTCATAGTAAATCTACATCTCATGTTTACCCTGGCAAGCTTGTGAAATTGGGTAAATGTGGCAGGAGGTGGTTACAGACTACCTCAAACACATTACACCACATAACATAACATACCACATAACATGAACACATAGAAAAGTACACAAACATATAGTACAATCCCACATACACATAACACATGCACATATACACATGTCTTGATGCATTGTAACATAGAATCCGGAGACCACGCCGTATCTATTAATATGAACCATGTCATATTGCCTCTTATGTCTTTCCCATGCTTCACCACATGCATCCACAATCCAAATCTACGATCTGTGGTGTTTTTAACTATCCATGCTTGTCCCAACATGTTGTAGATCACACTGCTTCCATTTTGTGGATGTATCCTTCAGTCTTCCTTGTTTATAATAAAAGCATAGGAACAATATCATAATCATATTCACATGGCATTAAAATGATAGTACAACCAGGGCTACTTTTTCCCAATTGATTCCTCTCTCAACCGAGAATCACAAACATGTCATTTATTCATATGCTAACTACATAAGCATATCCAATCATTCATCCACAAAAATAATCCATACATAAATCTATTAATAAAAATGGAATCATATACATTTATTCAATCATCAACATGATCGTAATCACCACACAAGTACATGTGTCCATAATATCAAAGTTAAGAGAACTTCCTTTATCCGTGCATCCATGCACATCATTGAGAACATAAATTCCCAACTTGGCCCAAGGCATTTGTTACCTTTTTCATGGTTGTCTCGCCACTTCCCGTTTATACCTATGGACCCAACTGACCCAGCTAGTTGTCATATTTTTTTTTCTTGCCTTTGACTTCCCTTTACTCATGTGTTGGGCTCTATCCGAGTATTACATTACCTGTTGGTTTCAACCTAGCTCTTCTCGAGCTCTAGTAGTTTTCCTCTTTCACCAACGATACCAAAGACCCCTAAAACATAGAAGGCAAGAACAAGAAGAAAATGAAGAATACATAAAAGTCCAAACAAAAATATGAAAATATAAACAAAGTGTAAATTCCATGCACTAATAAAGAGTAAAAAATGACATACCAAACATAAAGCCAATGATAAAACGAAAACATCAAATGATCAACCACACACACTCAAACCTATGATTTTATGATGTTTTCAATGTTTTATGAATAAAAACTTAGTCTTATCGTTCTTCAAGATTTCATGGCAACCTTTTTTCTTTTCCTCTCTTGCAGCAATGAACATGGATTACTTCAAATGCTTGAAATCTCTTGCAAGCTACTCTTATTTTTTTGTGGTAAAGGTATTTAATATGCTTCCATGCACACATGATTATTAGTGTATTAATAAACAAAACAATATATCAGTTTCCTTGCCTTGTTGTACCAAGCATGCAGCCTTGCAACTGAACACCTATCTCATTTCACATATTAGTCACATGTCTCAAAATATAGGACACAAATAAGCATACTTTATCTCAATATAAATTTTTAGAAACCATAATTGTTACATGCGCACACAAATATCAGATCTCAAAAGATTTAAATTTCTTTAATGAGTTGAACTATAATTGGAAACTGACTACTAAGCCCAAACCAAAAATTAGATATTATTCCCAAACTAGCATCATTAATTTTATTCATCCTTTGTACTGAGACCAAACAACAATTTAATTTCAACCATTATACCAAGGCTAGTAAGAAATATGCAATTTTAAACGAAATAATTATAAACAATTTAGTATACTAGCATTAAATCATAAATAATCATGTATTTACAGGATTAGAGTTCAACCCTTTGCCTCAAAATGTCTGGCCTTGATTTTTTTTAATCAGTCCCTTTACCGAGACCCCTACCATCATCGGTTAAGATCAAAATTTGTTAGCTTCATCCAATGTCTTTGACGATACCATCATCCATAATCAAAGAATAATCCTTTCCACATGCAAGAAATGGTATCACTAAAATATTTAACCATAAAGGGGGATTCTTCTGCATGTCAACACAATGTCAATGATTATAAACATTTGTTATGTTCTGCAACATCTCTTACAATTAGATAATTCAATAATTTCAGCATCTTCTTGTTATGCAGGGTGACCAAATTATTTGTTCGAAGTAAGTGCATTTTTGAATGAAATAAATTGTTCTATGTAGGAGGAAATCTCATATCAATATGTAACATTTTTCAATTATACGTTAGACTAAAATTATCACTTTTTGCAACAATGTAATTTCTTAGGACATTAAATCCTTACATCCCCCATGATGGGTGATGATCGAGGCCTTATCTCATAACTATTATTGTCATAACCAGGATCACAGACCACCTAGCCTACCAGACATTCTCATCAGGGTGAGCCTACAGATGGCTAAATTCTCAGGTGTCATGGGCATTTACAGTTTAGAGGAGGTTGTACAACGCACTTCACAAATTAATGTTGTCAGGAAATCATGATTTGAAGGCCCTCCTCACATGTTTGGTAGTGTCCAATCTCACACGAAGGTGGTATTCCTCCTCAGATAAGCCTTTATATCTGGGAAGTGGCACTGTCAATTTTCTTTTTTATGGACATGCAGTCATTAGGAAGCAATACCAATTATTTTTATAACTTACATGCATCCCCATGTTATCCTTTCAATGGGTATTTATTGGTCTTCTCAAACCTAGAGTATTTGGATTACACTGAATTTGTCACTGAGTCCTTTCAATCAACCAAATTTTACATGGCTTCTCTGGGGCACATGATGTTTGGCTCATTGTATGTTGATAATTCACCTATCAACCCACCTCTCATGCATAATTTCAATTCACAAATTGTATTAACATTTTCTCCTCCCATCTACATTGTAACAACCCCGACTTAAAACTTCATGTAATAAATGTTAATAAATTAAAAGTAAGACCAAGGTCACGGGACACATATTCTAACATGAATGTTGGGCAAAGAACTATAGTGGGAATAAATTTCGCTTTATTAATCGATAAGTAAATTGGAAAATGAATTAGCAAAGGAAAATATGCATTAATTATCATTTATTTATGGAAATAAAGGAAAATAGGAGAAAAGGAAGATGAAGAGACACATATTTGCATGAAAGGGAAATTAGAAGAAAAATGAAGAAAATAGAGGCCTCTATGATAGTATTTTTAGGATCAGTTCACAAATTTTTGTCAGTTTAATATTTGGTCAAGTGAGAAAGAGAGAGAAGAGTACCAAGAGGAGAAAGAAAGAAAGCAAGCAAAGGAAGGAAAAGGACAAGCAAGGAAAGAAAATGAATGTTAGGAGAAGGTTGGATCAACAGCTTCAATAGGAGGATTTTGCAGGTAACAAGTTGCATGTGTGATTTCCTAGTTGAGGTGTGAATGAATGGTACATGCATTTTTTTATCATTATTCATTTTTTATCAATGGCATGGGTTTTTTCAAGTTTGATAGTGGTTCAGCCCTGCCTTTAAATTTCCTGGATAGTCATGGTGTGAAGGGATTCATTTCTAGTTGAGCTTTGAATTTCCAGAAGATTTTGGATCCGAGTGATTTGTCCCTGTTTATTTGATTTGTTGTTTGTTTCTCTTATGTTGTATTATCTCTAATGTCGACTGTATATTTTACGCTGGCTATATTTTATCTATATTCAGCTCTAACCTGTGAATTTTATTTAAACTGTCTTCATCTATCTTTATCTATCTACTCTTTAACTCTCTGAATTTTCTTTTACCTGACTGTTCTGTTTGCTCTTTTACCTTGCCTCTCTTTTACCTATTTTTACTTTTACCTGTCACAACACCATTTTTCCTAGGCTTCTTCATCTGGAAGTTTGATTTTTACCATCCTCCTGTAAATCTTATCTACCTCAGTATACTTGGTAAATGTAGGCTTATTTACAAAAATATGATTTACCTCATGCTGGAGGTAAAAAATATTTTCAAAGATTTGAAAGAGTACTTTGCATGTAGGAATTCCTTTTAATGAGGAATTGTTGGAATTTTCTTTAGCTACTTCCATGATATTTTTATCATAATATTCATGCCTCATTAGTCTATCATTAATTAATAAAGTATTTGGCAGACCTTTCTTCCTCAACACATCAAATTTGTTCATAAACCTGTTCACTGTCAGTTCCATTGTTTGGAATTTGTATTCAAATTGTATCATCAGATTTCTCTTGGAAATCACCTTTTTCACCTCTAAGATGGTTTCTGTTTTGTCACTTATCCCAAGTTCTTCTAATTATTTCTTGTTTTTATAATTTAGGAACTTTATAATCTCAATGGCTTCCTCTGGTTTCTTCCCAAGATCTTCTTTGACTTTCTGAATTGCATTACCTGCTTCCTTTATCAAATATTTCTGCTCAAATATTACTTGTATAGAAGGCCAAATATCATTAACAGAGTTAATGATATTAGCCCACAGTTGTTTCTTTGCTTGGGCTAAAGGCTCTGCTAATGTCAATTCCTTTTCTAATTTATGGATTCTGTCATTCAATCTGTTGGATTTCTGTGTTTTAGCTTTATGCTTTACTTGAGCCAATTTATTTTCATCTTATAGATTTTTCACTTGTTCTTTGAGCCTATTGATCTCAGTAGTTTGTATTGACATATCATGCATTGCTTTAATCAATTTACTTGCCTCATCATTGGGATGGGATGTTGGCACTGTTGATGTTGTTGTTGATGTAATAGCTGATGTAGTTACTAGAACTTTTGTAGTTAGTGGAGCTGCTATAGTAGCTGGGACTACTGTAGATAATGGAACTGATGTAGCTAATAGAGCTGATGCGGAGGCTATAGGGATGGCAGTAATGGGAACTGCTTCCATACTGGCTTGCTTTTCTTGCACTAGTTTTTCTATTTCAGTTTCCATCTCTTTCAGTTGAGCTGTCAACTAAATGATGAGATTCATCATTTCATCCTTCTGATTTTCATTTGCCAAAACTTCTTTAGTTTGTGGATGCTCTGTTGTTGGTAACTTAAGTTGTTTCTTCAATGCAGCTATGTCTGCATTCTTCTTCTTGAAAAGCTCTTCTACTGCTTTGATATTCTTTGGATCATAACCAACTTCCATAACCAAATATTCAAGTGATTTTATCCTGTTATCCTTTGCTTGTGAAGAAGCTTTCTCTAGCTTTAACTGTGTCCTTAAATTTTCTAGAGAAATTTGTAACTTCTGTACACTTAAAGCCTTGTGTATCATAGTGGAATAGATCATTTCTCCTGCTCTTTTATGAAACTCAATTTGATATATGGGATGCATATCTTTATCAAGAACTTCAAAGGATGTTTTCTTGTAATCTGCTCATGATTTTAGAGCCTACATTGTTGGCTGTAAAAATTTCATTTGAATATTTCTAGTTTTGTAATCAAAAGCTGAAAGTAATCTATTTTGGTCACTAGGGGTTTGTTTCCAATTCTGGGCATAAGTTACAAATTTCAATTCTTCATTCTTGATTTTGATTTCTTTGTATTTTTCCATTATGTCTTTCTCTTTATCCACTGGTTGGCTTGATGATGAAACCTCTGCACTATGTTTTTTCTGAATGATTTGTGCACTGGAGGTTGATGGTGGATGTGTTTCTTCTGAAACTGTTGGAGGTGTATCATCTCTGACAACTATATCGGTATCAATGACTTCAACTGTTTCAACTATTTCTTCCTACTTTATCACTAGGTACAATTTTTCCTTCTTCATATACATAAGCTTGAATTTGGTGTCAGAAGTAGTCTCTGTAGAATAAGAGCCTTCCTCTCTGGCCCTCTTTGAATTCGTGTCCTGTGGGGCTGGAGTAAGCAGGATGGAACTAGTGTCAACCTGCTTCTCCATCTCCTTCAAATTATTTTCCAACCACTCTAACTGGTTGGAAAACCTTTTAATTTCAGGCTTTGACTCATGAACAAAAGGGATTAATTTGGATTTGAATCTTAACTTACTTATGACTCCCAAGGGGTCATATTGCCATTTGAAACTGTTACTGAACTTGAAATCTTGTAAATATTTGTCTGCTTGCTGACCAACATTCCTATTATTGCAAATAGAAGGCCCTAATTGGTTCTTAATCTTGAATTGAGTTTTCTTTTTTGCTCAAAGAAAATTTACTTCATTCGAGTTCAGGATTTGTCTGATGTATTCTAATGTAAATAAACTCATTAGGAGGTATTTGGGAAGTTTGTATGGAGTTAGCCAACTTCCATACACCATGATTTCTGTATGATTCTGGTATAAATACTAGTCTCTGGTTTTGCTTTGATCTGAAAATTGTAACACCTTCTTTATCTCTTCACTGATTCTAGGTTGAATGCTACTGCTTATCATATTAACAACTGGATAAAAAAATGAGTCAATGAAATATTTATAGCTGAATTCTGTGGAATCCTTTCTGATCAAGGATGTCAAAAAGACAATAGATTGGGGGTTACTCTCTGTGTCCAGTTTTTGGAGGCTAACTGTAAACCTTTATGATTGGAAATATAGAAACATATGAAATAAAAATGAGGAGTATTTAAATACTCCTTCTTCTAGAAATTTAATCAGCTGATCATGGATTGCATCTGCTAGGTATTGAGAAAAAATGAAGGTTGAAGCCGGAGGCTGACCTAGGAAAAATATGGATAGGAAACTAAGGATAGATGCATCTACATGTTCATCAGTGAAATACCCTAAAATATATGACATCATGGTAACAATCTATTTGGTTCTCTCTGAAAATATGGAAGCTGAATATGGAGGATTACTTTTAGGGGTTTCTACTGATGGAGGAAGGAAATTCTGGAATATTTGGAATCTTTTAGGAAAGTCTAGCTTCAGGTAGAGTTCAGTAAGGGTTTCAATGGATAATGGTACTTCATCATGTTTTGGTTGAATTTGCAGTAGCTGATTGATGGATTGAGCAGTGATTGTGAAAAGGATCTCTTGGTTTGGGGTAACTAAAGCCCTTTCATTAGGAAAATAGTTGATCTAGCAAAGTTTAATGAGTTTTGGGAACTGAAAGGTCTGTGGGAATTTGTATCTAGGAAAATTTGAATCCCACAGATGGATATCATCTGCTTGGTCTATGAATTTATCATGGCTCCAACATTGGATCTCTAAAAGGTTGAAATCAATCACTGTATCACTGATTTTGAAGTATTTATCAACTAGAGGGGCGTGGTCAATATCTAATACAGGTGGTTGCAGAGGGTTTACGGATATAATACTGTAGGAAACCATTAATTTTTTCAATTTGTTACTTTCTGTGCTAAATTAATGGAGGTGAGTTTGGCCATGCAGAAGGTTCAGGCGGTAGCAAGCTTTAATTCCGGTCGGCAATGGCTTGAAACTTGGTCGGTAAAGGTTTTTGAGTCTTTTTTGACAAATAAACAACTTTAAAAAATAAATAGAAAATAAGGGAATAACTGCAAAGGGCTGGGATTTATTACTTTTTAAATTTGTTTAATTGCAATGGTGCAGGGGTTTAATTCCAACAAAGGTCGGTTTCATTTCAATGCACAGAAGTGGTTTTGCAGTTTATCGCATCGCGAAAAGTAGTCAGGCAGTTTTAGGATGATGGGTGTGATAACCTGTGGGAGTGCCACGTGGCAAAGGGGCAGGGGTGTGAAACCAACCATTTCACACCCCCCCCATTGGTTTTAAACATTGGATAGTGGGGAGTGTGAAAGGGTTCGGGATTGGTTAGGTCTAGATGGCGCCAATCGGACGGTTGACGAGTGTTGCAGGATTAGTTGAGGATTGTGAGAGGTGTGGTTGGGAAAAAGTATATGCGAAGGGTTTAATATGAGTGGGTTGGGGAATAATAAGTGAAGGGGTTAAAATGTTAGTGGGAGGGGATTTATATTAAAGCAGGGAATTAATATAAAATATATAAAATATAGGCTATAATAAAATAAAATGGGGTCAGGATATATATATGCAGGATGTTAGAAATACATTAGGAATAGGTTTTAAAATGATATCAGGGAGGGGTTTTTGAAAGTTGGACCCAATATATTAAGCGCTGCAAACTTTGAATAAATGGGTTTTTAGGAAGGGAAAATGGTTTTAGGAAGGGAAAATGGTTAGAATAGAGGGAAAGGGATTTTTAGCAAGGGGGAATGGGTTTAGAAGGATATTAGTGATAAAATATAAACCATACGATGCCTTTCATAACTCGTGAAAGTAATCTACCTACCCTTTATTTACCCTAACATTTTTATTTCCTTTATTGGGTGTATTTGAGCTTGTTGACCCTTTTACTTTCTTTTGATAAGCAAACTAACCTATTTCTAACCTTATAACTTCCAATGGCTTAGATTAAACTGATGAGTCCATTTTGTTCTCTACCTAACTACTGATCTACCAAGATTAAATGGTTTGGTCAGATCTTTATTCACTAACTATCATGACATGAAATTTAAAGGCATGAATAATCAAGATTAAACTGTATGATCATCATGAATTGTGGCATTTTGCAGAAGCTGCACACAATTTTATTTGCATAAAATAAACTAAGAGTAGTGGAATTTGAATGTGCAACACTTTCAGGATATATTTTTGTTTCTTTTTGTGGGGTTCATACTTTATATTTTTTTTTATCTTTATTTCTTTTGGTCCTTTGATTTTTCTTTTATAACATACCCTCTTTTCATTTTTTAATATGGGAAAACATTTGCATAAAGCAAAATTATATACAATATTACAAGACTTAACAAATTCAATTCAAAATTATGATGCCTATTATTATAGGACCCTAACAGTGGCTCCACTTGGGGATGATATCTCCTGCTGAGATGTCAAGAAATTTCTAATCAGTGGCCTTGGAATTTGGACTTTGCTTGCCTTGGAATTGCTTTCTGTGATCTCCTTTATTCAAACATATGATGTTATACCTTTTAAATCTTAGGTCCTTCTCTTTGGGCTTCAACTTTAGAAGATAGCCATCCAATCCAATCTAAAGTTTTCTATGGTATTTACAATGAGAAAAGTAAACAAATTAAAATGAACTGCTAGTTAATTTGGTGAACAATAGTGCTTCAACATTCTACCATTGACTGGTCCACCTGGTAGATCTGTTCTATCTAACGCTTTCAAGAAAAATGCATTGTTACCTATGTAACCATAAATGATGTATGGGCCCTTCCAAATAAAATCAAATTTCCCATGTTTCCCTTTGTATTCTCTTCTAGAATCCCATTTGAGTACTTTATCACCTATGTAAAAATCATCTTCTTTAGTTTTCTTATCAAAAATATTTTTTATTTTGTCTTGGATTACTTGAGATTTGATATAAACTTCTTCCTTGGTTTACTGCATGTTGGGTGCAGTAATTACACTTAAGCAAACTCCTCAACACTTAATTTGTCAACCCCGGGGATCCGTAAACTTAGAGACGAAGCACAGGCAATTCCAGAGATGGTATGAATCTTCCTAATATAAATCCCTACTTTCTTTAAAGGAAAGATTTCAGAATCAAATTAAAAAGAGAAAAAGGTAACTTGAACCATCAAAATAATCTAAGACTGGAACAAGGAAGAATGCATTTGCAAGAGGGAATTAAAGATAAAAGGAAATCACTCTAGCTAATTATTGTTTAACTACTGAGTGTGTGTTTTTCTTTAGCAGAGACACTAGCAGTCTCATCAGATGGGCCCTTAAACCTGCTCCTTTAGAGATTTCCTTCTTGTCCTAATCTGTCCTGCACTTTCGCAGTCTGCTTGCACTAGTGTAGGAACAGAGATTTATGCAGAAGGTATAAATGGTGTCTTTACTAAAGGCTTTTTACTTCATGCAAGGGCTTGAACTTTTCCAGGTTCAAAGCACTTAGATCCTGTGGCAAGAAACTAGTTCTTGCACCGGATCAGAGCTTCCTGCACTTAGCATTTAATTCTTAAAACGAGTGCTTAATTATTGCAAGTGCTATTATACTGTTAAATAAAATTGTACACATAAAAAGTGAATGTTTCTGATCTTAATAGAGTGCAGGAATAAAGAAACAATCAATATACATTTATCCTGTCATAAGCATTTAATGAAAGAAAGAAGATTGCGGGAAGTAGACTAAGAAGGCTTGCTGCATCACACCAACGTGCAGTGGTGCAGGTTCATTTATCTTGCTTGGACCAGAAGGGGAAAACCAATCAAACAGAATTGCAGAAAAGGAGATATCACACCAACGTGCACTGGTGCATGGTTATTTCTCTTGCTTGGACCAGATGGAGGAAAACCAATCTGAAATCAAGTGTAGGAAAGGAAATTGCAGGAAAAGGAAATTTATCTACTTCACACAATGGATCCGCTTTCACTCAGACATGAATGCATGTTCTTAAAATTAAATCACACTTGACAATGTAAACACAAATTACAGGAAAATGGGAAATGGGGTAAACGTGCTGGGTTGGTTGGGCCCTAGCCAACCAGCACGTTTCCCTTTTAAATAAAAACGCTACTCAGTACCTTAATCAATTCATCAGCTCAAATACAGAAACACAATTTGTGAAACATGAGGTTGATCTCCCTTTTATTAATTCACTGAGGCAAGTACATACATTAATACATCGTCCAGCCCAGATTCAGGCGATAACAAAATACAACAACCTGTTACCGCCTCTCTGGCTGTGTTTTTGTTCTCTTCTGCTATCAAAACTCCTTTTTTTAGTCCTATTTACATTATACATTATATAGATCTTTAGCCAAAGGAAAAAATAGATCATTCAACTAATTACATAACCAAATGAAGAATTTAGCTTTTCGGCCTTCAAAATTAGACAGTTAGCAAAACTGGCCGTAGCCAATCTCCAGCTTTCGTCCTTCACAGATTCAGTCTCAGCTACCTTTGGGTCGATCTTGCTATCGTGGCTAAAGCTGCTCAAAACGAGGTGGTGATCAAGGAGGTTCGGATCTGCTGCAAGGATTTGCTGTGATGGCAACGGTGCAAGATCTGATCCTGCACTAGGATCAACAGTCACGGTAAGTACTCTAACTACCAAATAAACATTGGAGATATCGGTAAGTTACAAAGAGTGATTAAAAATAAGAAATCATGTAATAAATAATTAATTAATGCTAAGTTGAATTAAAAATATGAAAAATAAAGTTTATACGAATATATCACTATGCTTGGACTGGTGCAAGATGAGGGTGCATAAAAGAGGTAAAACAACGGTAAATGGTTATGATTTAGGAAGGGGAAAATGGCAAAAAACAGAGAAAATTAGGGGGATACAACTGCAAATGAATTGTCTGATTTATCCTCCTTTGGATGTTGTTTGGTTCTACTTGCAGCTATTGAATCATTTTCATCACTAGAACTCCTAAAGAGGATGGAGAAACAACATCCATCCCATATACTAACTGATAGGGAGAGGTACCAATAGATTTATTTGTAGTTAGTCTGTTTGCCCATAAGGCATTGGCCAACCTTTTATTCCAGGTTTTCTTGTTATCTTATAAAAAATTTTTGATGATGTTGAATAGGCTTTTGTTTGAAGATTCTGCTAGTTCATTACCTTGAGGGTAATAGAAAGTGGAGTGGCCAAGGGTGATATGGTATTTTTTGCAAAAATCTATCATTTTCTTGGATTTGAAGGTAACAACATTATCAGTTTTGAGCTTTTTTGGGCATCCAAATATAGAAAGGATGTTGTTCTCAAGAAATGATATAATGACATTCTATGGCTTGTCTAGAAGGGATGGTTTCTATCCGCTTGATAAAGTAATCAGTGGTTGTCAAAATCCATTTATGCTGGGCATAAGAGGGTGGGTGAATTTCACCAATGAAGTCTATACCCCATTGTTGAAATGGAATTTGTGTTGAGATAGGTTTGAGGGGTAATGGTAAGAGTTTCTTCTTCCCTTCAAATATTTGGCATTTGTGACAGGAGGTTACATAATTTCTAACATCTGCAAAAAGAGTGGGCCAGTAAAAACCTGCCCTCAAAATTTTATCAACAGTTGTTTTCCAGTAAAGGTGTCCTCTACAGTCTCCTACATGAAATTCTTGCATGACTTTGTCAGCTTCATCTTTCAATAAAAAATTTAATAGAATGCCACCATGATCCTTCCAAAATAAAAAATTATCTAAAATAAAATATTTCATTTCTTTCAATTTTAAGGATCTGATTTTGGTTCTAGATCAACCAGGAGGAGCTTGTAAGTTGAGTAAAACAAATATTATGTCTGCATATCAGGGTGGATCTATAAAATCTTCACTGATTTTTGGAGTCGCCATCTCTTACTGATCATCTAGTTGGGCAATGAAATTTATGTCTAAGGCTTGACAGTTCGATTCAGCCATGAGTTTGGCTAAACCTTGGCCTTTAATCAATTTTGTAGCCTTGATTTCAATTTCATATTCTATTATAGTGGCAATCCATTTGCCTCTCTTTCCATTAGGCCCATTCTGAGTCAGAATGTCCTTTACTACTAAGTTTGGAACATATGCAATTATATGAGAGTATAAAATGTACACTTTGAAATCTTTTATGGCTTTCACTAAAGCAAGTGCTTGTTTTTCCATGATATTATAATTTAGTGTTGCATATCTCAAGGTTTTACTGAAAAAGGCAATGGGTTGTTCATAACCCTCATCATTCTTTTGCAACAACACTGCTGCAATGGTGTGTTATGAAGCAAATGAAAAAATTATGAAATCTTTTTTGAAATTAGGACTTATGAGGATAGGTGTTTCAGTAAGTGCTTCTTTAAATAATTCCAAAGACTATTTAGCTTCTACTGTCCACTTAAGTATTGAATATTTTTTCAACATGTTATTCAAATTTCTAAGTAATTCTGCTAAATTGGAGATGAATCTTTTAAGAAAATTTATTTTTCCTAGAAATGCTTGTAACTCTTTAATGTTTCTAGGATGACTGATATTCAGGATTGCTTCTATTCTAGTTGAATCAATTCTAATTCCCTCTTTTGAAATAATGCGTCCTAGGAGTTTCCCTTCTTCTAATCCAAAGAGTGTCTTCTTAGGATTCAAGGATATGCCAAACTTTCTGCATTTTATGAATACTCTTCTCAAATGATCTAGATGTTCATTATCTGTTTTGGAAAATATTGTGATATCATCTAGGTAAATGAATAGAAAGTTGTTGATTTCCTTTGCAAAGGCTATGTCCATAACTCTTTGGAATGTAGCTCCAACATTCATCAGACCAAAGGGAATTTTCAGGTACATGAAAGTTCCCAAGGGAGTGGTAAATGCAGTTTTTGCTTGATCTTCAGGTTGGACTAGGATTTGGTTATATCCAAAGAATCCCATCAAGTAATGAAATTTTGGATGACCCTACTACCCTCTATAGAATGTGGTACATTTTAGGGAGAGGATAATTATCTTTGAATGACACTTTGTTTAAGTTTCTGAAATGAACACAGAGTCTGATTTCTCTTGTTTTCTTTCTAGTGGGGACTAAATTATAAACCCAATAAGAATATCTAATGGGTTCTATGATTTGAGCCACATACATCCTTTTAACTTCTTTTTCTATCAATGGCATAAGAAAAATATTAGTTCTCCTAAGCTTTTGTTTAATTGGCTTATGATTTTCTTTGATTGGTATCTTATTCTGGATAATGCTAGTATCATAAGACTTGAGGTCTTCATAACTCCAGGCAAAGACATCTTGAAATTATTTAAACAAACTAATGTACTTCAACTTTTTAGTTGGTGGTAATGCTTTGAATAACTTGATAAGATTAGGTTTTTCTTTTGTTCGTATGTTACATTCCTCTATGTCTGACCTTAGGGGCTCCATTTTGGGTTTTTTGGCTACATCATTGGAGTCAAAGAGATCTTATAATGGGGCTAATCCCTTAGGCAAAATGTTGTATTTAAGGTTTAAAACTTCTGATTCATCATTAATTAATTCTTCTATTTCTACTATTTCTAAGTTGTCTATTTCTACTTTAGTGAATCTAGTTGGTTCTATTATATTTACATCATTTACATCTAACTCGTTATTCATGGTATAATATGTTGTACAATCAGTGTCTATATTACATTTCTAAAATTCTCCTTCACAATTCATAAAATCATAAATTTGTGAGTCTTGTGAAAAGATTTGCCAATACTTCAAATTATCAGGTATGGTTGGCCTATGTCTTACCTCTACATTGTACTGATGATTTGGCTGAAAAGGAAATCTCCATGTGTTGGAAAACGTAGTGAAACTATGTGCTTGCATATTCTGCTTTCTTCGAATAACAACAAAGTCAGTTTCAAGAAAACAGTTTATCAAGTCTAAGATGGTTTCTCTATATTGGCTAAGTCTAGGATTATTCACACAACACTATCCCTTGATTTTTTTTATGATAAGTTCTAAGTCTCCCATGACAGAAACCCTTTTGGCTCCAATTTTTCTTACAATTTGCAGTCCTAACACTAATGCTTCATATTCTGCCATGTTATTAGTTCATTTTAAATTCAACCTGAAAGTATGTCCTTATGAATGATCATTCTCTAAATTATAGATCCATACTCCAACCCCTTCTCCTAATCTATTTATAAAGCCATCAAAATATAAATGCCACATAGACTCATGAGTTGTGTTGTCACTATCAATTTCTTTGTGTTTTTCTTCTACAACTATGATTTTGTCTTTGCTAGTATCTGAATTACATAAGATAAATGAGTCGATGTCAGAATGCATAGAATAGATAGAAAAATTTTGTGGTTTTTCTACACTACTGACCATGAATTTAATCAAGGTTTCTCTGTCAAGCTTTCTTTGTTGACCAAATACAGAAATGGTAGCATATGACATATCTAATTGTAGAGATCCTTGTAATTTTTCTCCCCATGAGAGAGATAATAACATACCATATTTTGGAGGGCTATCAACAACTACAATGTCTGTGACAATACTCTTTGTTGGGCACTGGACTAGAGTTACACACAGGTCTTTTATCAGGCCAAGGAATTTAACTTGACTAGAATCAAAGGAGAACAGGTCTTTGTATGGTCTGGTGATGTCTAAGTTCAGTTTTTCCATGACTGCTTTGGGAATTAAGTTATGAGATGCTCCTAAACCCAACATAGCATTATGTAATATCTTATCATGAACGTTTAAGCTAATGTAGAATGGAGGGACACCCCCTTCTTGATGTCTACCATTAACTTCAAGACCAAATATTCACTCTGGTTGATCATCATTGAGGTTAACAACATCTTCGCCTTCACCTATGTTTAGTGTTTTAGTGATTTGGGCCTTATATGAATCATTTTTCACCAGATCTATTAAAGGAACTGGTATTTTCAATTTGGCTATCTCAATTTGGATATTAAATTGGATTTGAGTTTTGCCTAATTGAATGACTTCATCTTTACCAATTGTAGTTCGTATTTTTTTGTCCTTTTTCTCAACATTTGGTAATTCAGTTTGTGTATCTACTGTTTTATTTTCAATTTTCTTATCAGGAACAGTTTGAGTAGAAATTGAAATTTTAGTAGCAGTTGATGTTTGAGTAGCAGTAGATTTTATGTCTACAATCTTTGGATTGGAAGTATTCAGAGTTTCTCTAGGTAGAATTTGTAGAGTTTTGGTCACAGGAGCTTCTACTGTATTCTTAGTTTGGGTTTGGAATTTTTTCTTAGTAGGGGCTTCTATGTTCTTCTTGCTTCTAAGGCTATATTGTTTATGAACTTCGTAAATAGCAGATTCATAGTGATTTCGGGGTCCCACAACAAATCTCAATCTACCTTCTATTATTTTACCACTTTCTAACGCATCTAATTTCCACTGTTTATTTTGCTGCCCCCAATCTGATGGATATCTCACTCTAACCAGCATGATTTGAAGACTTTAAAAACATGCGAGAAAAGTGGTTTTTGGTGGGCTATGTGGCACTTTCACGGTTTTTTTCACGCTCTCAAGAACTACCACTTACTGTTTTTATTCCATGCGATATACAATTTATTGTTTTATAAAGACCACTCCATGGTTCACACGTTTTCACCTAGCTCACAATTCCAAAAGAATGCAGGGTTCCAAAGCATGTAATCACGTAAATTTTGAGAAATAATTCCATTTATGAAAAGAATTAAGTGCTTAAGTCTTCAGATTTGAAATAAAACCCTTAACGCTATCTTAACTGATAATTCCAATTAAAATACATAAACAGAGAATATTACTCAATTATGGCCGAAAGCACTGATACACAGATTGCAAAGAAATTTCTACACCGGGAACAATATTTACACACCATGCTTCAATCAATTACTCAAATAAATAGAAATTACAGAGTCTTGGCCCTCTTGGCCTAATTACAACAATTTTTCTGCTCTCTATTTCCTCTAATTCTCAAACTTTGTCTCTCTGTTCTCGCTTCCCTCTCTATTATTACATTTTTTTTTTTAATTGATCAAATCCTATTCTAACTGTATTGAAAATTCAATATCTATTTTTGTCCATTTAACAATTAAATCCCTATTCTAAAGTCTTGATATACACCTGTTCTAAAAACTTATCTCCTATTCTAATAATAATACAAATGTGCTAATTATTACAATATTTCAAATAAAAAATAGATTCGAGAAATTGAACCCTCTCTACTAAAAGATAATTTGACCACTTAGGTCAGTGAAATTCATCTCATGTGATGCTCCTCCCTCAGACTCCTGAGGAAGAAAAGAATCATTCATCAAACTTTCAAGATTTACTCCATACTTTTTCAACTCTGTTGTTGTCAACTAACTGGCATCCTCCATTGGCTGTCCCTTCCATTTGACTAGATACTGAAAATAAACCTGTCCTCTAGTTATTTTGGATACTCTTTTCTCGAGAATAACTTCCACCTCTTTCTTGATTGTCTTTGGCATTTTTTCTTCCCAATTTAAAGTCTGAACTTCGTCTCCTATAGGTTCATCTTGTAGCTCTGACTCTGTCTCTTTGTATGGGTATAAATATGCAAGATTGAAGATAGGTGATATTCCAACTCCCTATGGCAACTCAATTTCATAAGCATTGGTTGAAAACTTTCTCACAATTTTGCATGGCCCTATCTTTTTCATCTTTACTTTGTTGTAAGTCCCAACAGGAAACCTTTCTTTCGTCAAGTACACCATCACTAGATCACCCACTCAGAATTCTTTTTCTTTCCTTTTCATATCAGCTCTATGTTTGTATTTGCCACTGCTTTCTTGCAATCTATCTTTGACATCTTCCTGTAGTCTCTGCATCTGCTCTGCAAACTCTTTAGCTTTTGTACTTATTGTTTCTTGCTTGCCCAAATTCTTAAGCTCATACACACCCCTTCAATTCATCCCAAAAACAATCTGGAATGGACTCATCCCAGTACTCCGGTTTGGAGTATCATTATAAGTAAATTCAGACTGAGCAAGTGCTAAAACCGGCTGATTAGGATTTTTATACACTAAAATCCTCAATATATTTTCTAGGCTTCTGTTTACTACCTTGGTCTGCCCATTGTTAGGACCTCACAATGTACCATTTTTACCATACATTTTGACACCACTTTACTCTTTATAGCTATATTTAAAAAGGTTACATTATCATTTCCATCCATTTTATCCAAAGGTATATGAAATCCTTCTCTTTACTATATATTTAATTTGTTTTACGTATAATTCCACATTACTCTTATATTTCATCATTAATCGAGGTAGATAGTTGCTAACACAAGTCTAAAAGATCGCAGATAATTTATGATAAGGAACGTGTTGTTGCTGAAATATTCGGCCCGTTGCTGAAACAGTCGACTCCGTTGCTGAAACAGTCAAATCTGTTGCTGAAACAGTCAACGGGCACGTAAATTCCGTCACTACTCGTGATTTGTGATTTCGAAAGAGTATTTCAGGAACGATGGAAACAAGACGAAGACAAGCAAGGAAAGTTGTTACACGGATTGTTCTGAAGCCAGTATTTTTGTATCTGTTGTGACAATATTCTGCTATGGAAGAATAGAAAGACCCTGTTTTAAGATAGAAGAATAGATTTGGATAAAAATAGGATTTCTCTGATGTAACTGTAATAGATGTCTCCTCTTTAAAAAGAGGAGACATCATCATTAGAAGGGGAGTTAGAGACTGCAGGAGAGACATTATTGTTTTTGAGTGGAAAGGAGCAAGACTCCATTGTAATGTATCATTCCTTTTTGACAGATGAATAAAGGTTTCTTTTGAGCGCTTCAATTTAAACTCTTTCCTCTGGGGAATCTTGTGAGAAGGAAAGGGCCCGCCTTCATCACAAGATTCACCCGATTGCTCCTGTAGTTTGTTAACTTCTTTATGTTATTCGCACCTTAATTTAATCTTGTTTGCTAAAGAATCATTTATACAGTTTTGTATTTCTTATCAAGCACTCTGTTTTCTTTAACACTGCATTAGCCTTACACCATTCATTCTTAAGAAGCCAAGAGATATTTTTTTCTGTTATTTGTTTGACTGTGTGATTGATATCAGGAAACAGGTGCTGAAGATTCCTGTTCATGGGAATAGGGTCCTGTTCTCCTTAGGTTGATTCTCTTTTTCTGCAGTGTGACTGATATCAGGAAACAGGTGCTGAAGATTCCTGTTCATGGGAATAGGGTCCTGTTTTCCTTGGATTGATCTTTTTCCCACAGTGTGATTAGTGTCAGGCAACAGGTGCTGAAGATTCATGTTTGGAGGAATAGGGTCCTGTTCCCTATTATGGTTGATTGATTTCCTTTCCTGCAGGGTGATTTCCTTTCATTATCTTTTCCTAGAATTCTTTTAATGAAAGACTGCAATAGAGGAGTTGCTTCTGCTGTAACACAAGTAGGCTTCAGCTTTGTTAAAGTGGGGTGTGAATAGTTAGATTTGTATGATTGATAATTTTGTGACTTCTACTACAACATTTCCTTGCTTTTGGAATTGAGCATATCCAGTGCATGATTGTCTTTGGAATAAACAGACCTTCCCGGGTTGACAATTTATGTGGTGCTTGAATTGTTAAAACAATTAAAGTGACCAACATTTTGGCGCCGTTGCCGGGGAAGGCAATTATAGATTTCAAAAGCTTTGTTATTTTCTTTCTAGATGTGCAGATTGTATGAGAGGACGCGGAACCCAGAAGAAAACTAACCCTACAGGTGGCAAGGGCAAAGGAAGGGGAGGAAGAAAGACTTTTATTGACGAAATTGTATCAAAGGCTAAATCATCATAGAGATTAAGTTCTCGAAGACCAAAACCTCAACACTACCCTCAATCAGATTACAAAACAGAAGAAGTTGTGAGCCCTGAAAATGTAGAGGAACCAGTAACGAATATTAAAGAACCAGCAGCCAGTGCTGGAGAATCAAAAGAAAGTGCTAGCGAATCAGCAGAGCACGTTGAGGAACTAATAGAGAATATTGGACGACCAGTGGAAAACATTGAGGAGCCAGTAGAAGATTTTGAGGATCGAGCAAGTGCAGTAGGAGAACAACCAATGGAAGGAAACAACGAAGAATTCTTTGGTGGAGGACGTGTAGATCCTGAAGGAGAAGGAAGGGATGAAAATTCTCTCTCTACCTTGGGATTTCCTATCAGTGATCTCCCTAGAGGAACAAATCCTATGAAGAATATTCCATTTTCAGCTTTACCCAACTTCCATGGTTTATCCTCTGAAGATCCGGATGAATTTCTTTTTGAATTTGATATATTATGCAGAAGTTATGATTATGTTACTAATGCTCAAAAGTTGAAACTATTTCCAGCAACGTTAAAAGGAAATGCTTTAAGATGGTTCATGAGCCTTGGAAGTCAGGTAATCACAACATGGGAACAGATGAAATAGAAATTTCTGCTTAAATATCAAGACTATTGTCGGACAAGAGAAAAGAGGGAGGAACTATTCAACATGGCACAGAATTCGGACGAGAATTTGGAGGACTATATGGAAAGACTGCAGTATAATCTGTAGAGATCTGATCATCCGAATGTAAGTAAAGAAATCCGTAAAACAATATTACTTAGAGGATTAAGGGATGATTTTTTAGACATGTTAAACATGCTTGGCAAGGGAGATATATCTAAAGAATCATATGATGATATTTTTGAACTCTGTAAAAGATGTTCAAGAGGAGCTGCAAGGAACAGAGCAAGTAAAAGAGATCCCACCTATTCAAGAGTTCAGAAATCAGCCAGTGGGGGAGCAACAAGAGCTGAAATAGGTAATTTACTTGAAGAATTTAAAACTGAGATGTTAAGTTCTTTTGCTTCACAAATTGACACCTTGCAGGTTAAAAAGAAGCAGGCTGAAGCAGAAGCAGCTCTGGCTGTCTTTTGCCCTAAATGCAGAGATAAACATCCACTAAGGGAATGCCCATTGGACAAGATACCAATCTACACCCTTTGTGAGAAAGATCATGAAACACAACAATGTCCCTCTTTACCGGGAATAAAGGCAGCACTGCAGCCAACGGAAGAAGAAGTTGAAGCAGTTTATCTGCTAACACAAAGAAGACAGTGGCAACCAAGAGGACAAGGTATGAATTCTAGCATGCCATTTACATCTTCTAATCATTGGAATAATTACCCTTCTTTCAGTCAGACAAATTACCCACCCTTTAACCAAATGCAATACCCACCCTTTAATTAGATGAACTACCCACCCATGCAACAAACAAACCCTCCCTTTTTTTATCCTGCAATGTGGACTCCTTGGCCCCCACAACAACCATCTTCTTTTAATCCATGGAATTCAAATTGGAGAATCCAACAACTCCCGTATCCAAATAAATTTCCTCAATTTCAACAACCACTTCCTCTACCATCAAGTGCTCCACCAAATAATCAAATGAGACCCCAGCTACCTGTGCAACCAAATCCTAACCCCAATAATAAAGTTGTGCAAGTCATTGATATTTAGAATCAGCCTAAATTTTCTACGATGCAATGTAATGATATTCATTTGAGATCCGGGAAAATAGTAAAACCTATCATCAATGATACAACCTCTTCTGATTCTGATAAAGAGGAAACTGAGAAACATAAAAAAGCACAACCACCCTCTAACAAGGGTATTGAAATAACAGAGCCACCATTCCCCGAGCGTTTAGTTTTAACTAAAACGCCTGAAACACCTACTTTTAATCTTTTAGGAGAATTGAAAAACTTGTATGTTAAAATTCCACTTTTACAGGCACTGAGAGATGTACCAATTTATATTAAGAAACCTAGTAGGAAGACTAAAGACCCCCTTATAGTTCATGTTATGGGTGATTTATCTGCATTAATGTCCGGAAAAACCCCTCCTGTGAAATATGGTGACCCCAGCCATCCTACTGTGACAGTTCAAATTGGTAAAACGATAATTCCTCAAGTTCTGGTAGATCTAGGTGCTGCAATAAACATTATGACTCTCGAAACTTCACAGTTGTTACAGCTGAATAACACAATTAGAGATACACCAACCATCCTAGAGTTAGCTGATCGTTCTACAATTAAACCAGAAGGAGTTGTTGAATATCTAGTTATCTCGGTTGAATCCTGGAATTACCCCGCTGATTTTGTGGTATTACAAACTAAAACAAAGCTGGGGGGACACCCTTTAATTCTAGGAAGGCCATGGCTAGCCACAACCGATGCCTTTATCATCTACAAATCTGGTTCAATGACAATTTCTAATGGTTATGAAACTAAACAGCTTACTCTTTATCCTCATGCTACACCCATAATTAATAATGAAAATTCTGTGTGGATGGATTATGATGATAATGCTATTCAACCCATTTTAACTATCGGACAAGCCTTAACTCTTAAAGACAATACAGAGGATGAAATAATTAATAATTTTATTTGCGAACCTTCCTCTGTAATTGCTGAAACACACAATCAATTGACTGCACTTTTTGAAATGAATACCCAGGAAAAGATTGAATCTGAAGATTTATCTCAAACATTAACCACCATCTCATCTAAAAGCATAACAGTGGAAATCGAACCTGGCAAAACATTAAATATAAATCCTAATCTAACAGTTGCTGAAACACAACAGTTAATGAAGTTATTACTTGAAAATAAGGAAGCATTTGCATGGGATTACACGGATATGAAGGGAATCTCTTCTGAATTATGTACTCACCGAATTTATATTAAAGAAGGGTGCCGACCAGTCTGTCAACCCCAAAGACGAATGAACCCTAATTTAAGAGAGATTGTTAAAGAAGAACTTTAGAAATTGCTTAATGCAGGATTTATATACCCCATATCTGACAGTGAATGGGTTTCCCCATTGGTAACAGTCCCTAAGAAAAACTTGTTGAAGATTGCAACAAGAAATAGTGAAGGAGGCATCCTGAAACATCTTTCCTGATCCTAGTTGGAAAGTGATCACCTAAACTAGGTGGGGGCCACACAAGTGATTTTTTGTCGCAAAGTCTATTTTTAGACTATGTCTATTTTTAGACATATGGATCATGGTCTATGAGTTGCAGGATGCTATTTATGGATGATTGGTCAAGTTGGTAAAAATAGATGGACCTCTATTTTTAGACATTGGGCGAAGTCTATTTTTAGACTACCAGTCTAAAAATAGATCAGTCAAATATTATTAGCCCTTAATAATATTTGGACTATAAGCATTATCTTATCCTCTTGGAGCACTTCAGTTTGATGCTTGGATGTGGCACATGCAGCTGACAGAAGGAAATACACTTTTCCTAAGGGTTAGTTGAGCTATTGCATGGTTGACTTCAGTTAGAACTCATGTGGCAGAGTTTGGTGGAGTTGATGAGACAGTTGGTGGAGTTGTGTTCGGTTTAACTTAGTTAAACTAGTTGTATTTAGTCTAACTGATAAATACACTAGTGATGAGTGGTGTGAATTAATTATTAATTAATTCACTAATTATTAACTCATAAATCAACTAAAGAATACATCAGTTAACTGCAATGCATGGACAGTTCAGTGGAGACCAGTGTTAGAGGTGGGTGAAATGGTGAGTGTGACTATCAGTTGTGACTATACTTGTGCATGAGTTCTGCACACAAATTGATTGAGATTGCCAATGAGGATTGCGCAGTACAAGCCAAGGGGATTCGAACTAGGATCTCATTCTTTCTCATCTCGGATTGCGCAGTAGAGGCAAGCAAATTGTGGAGGAGATTTGAACTTGTGACTTGTTCTATATCTGAGCTAGTTTGTGTGTAGCATGCGAGATAGTGCTGAGAGCTATGAGGAGCTTTGTGCTATGTATTGTTACATGTTCTCTATCATTATAATATACAGATAGTTGGGGGTTTTCAGCTGTAAGCTTTCCCCATTACATACTGTGTTATATGTGTGCTTGATTATGTTTTAATGTGCGCCTGCGACTGCTTCTATTTCCGCAAATTGATGATAAATTGTAGAAGAGGTTATGTATTATGCATGAAGCTCAAATAGTGTGTAATCAAGATAATCTCGGTGAATAATTCAGCTATTATTCAATTTTCTACATGGTATCAGAGCGAAATTGATCATCGGATCTATTACAGTGAATATAATTTATTTCGGTAGACAGAGTCTGTAAGCGAGCTAGGTAGCCTCTGGATCCATCCTTTCTTTGAAAGGTGATATATCCAGTAAATGCCCCTACAGTCGATCTCTGTGCTAGAAATACTTTTTTCTCACATATCAGAAGCGGTTGAGTTTTGAGCTGGTGGAATTCGAATTTGCAGCAGTGTTTTCTTGGTATCGAAGTCAAAATGTCTTATCAAGGATTGCGATTGGAGTATGCTCTTGAAGGCAGCTCGAATTATATTGCATGGAGAGATAGGATGGAGGCGGTGCTCGATGACAATGGGATGAAGGAATTCATAGATGCTGAAGTTCCAAAGCCTAGCGATGCAGCCTTGGTTGAGGCTTGGCAAAAGAAGACAGCAAGGTGTCGAAGGATTCTGTTGGAGGGTGAAGGATCACATAGTATCCAGCCTGCATGGTAAGGCTTCTCCATTTTTGATGTGGAAAGCCTTGACAGATTTATTCCAAAGCAAGAGCGACCAGAGGAAGTTGGCGCTCAAGGATAAACTCAGGAAAATAAAGATGGAGAAGAATGACACTATTCCGGTATACTTGACAAAGTTTGTCCACTGCGGGGATGAGCTTGGGAGTGTAGGAGTTAGTGTGGATGAAGAAGAATTGGTGAGCTTGGCTCTCCTTGGGCTTCTGAAGAGCTGGCATAGCTACGAGGACTCTGTCAATGGTCGGGAAAAATTTCCAGGATGGGAGCGAATTTGGTCGGATCTTGTGCAAGAGGAGATAAGGCGGAGTACTAGGGATGGATCTTCATCAAAGGAATCTGATGAAGAGGATTGTGCTTTGGCTGCCAAAGCAAGGAAGGGGAAGGGCAAGAAGAATGATTCTCAATCTGGTGCGGATGGTAAAGAGCGTGACATGTCCAAAGTGAAGTGTTTTCACTGTCACGAGCATGGACATTACGCCACAAATTGTCCACAGAAGAAGAAGAACAAGCAGGCTGCTGGAGCTGCAGCTGGTGAGGCTCTTGCCTCGCAATTTGAGTTGGACTTCTCATTGATCGCATGCATGGTGTCTAGTGCATTGGGATCGGGGTGGTATTTTGATAGTGGTGCTTCCTTTCACATGACGGGAGATGTGAATCTTTTCATTGACTTGGTGGAGAAAGATCTCCAGTTGCATGTTGAGTTGGGCGACAATGGACGATACAATGCGACCGGCATTGGTACCATAACCTTTCAGAGGGATTCAGGTAAACTCATTCTTTTACAATATGTAGTGCATGTTCCAGGTTTAAAGAAGAATTTAATCTCAGTCACAATGTTAGAGGATAAAGGGTATGAAGTTGTCTTCAGTGAAGGAAAATTTTTCCTTCGGCACAAGGCAACCGGACAAGTCAAGAAGGTTGGGATTCGAGCAAATAATCTCTACAGACTTGAAGTAGATGGGATGTCTACGGAGCTTCCTACTGTTGGGAAGTGCAAGAAAGCCATGCAATTGATGCTTGAGATGGAGCAAGTGTTGCATGCAGGTAAGAGTGAACCTCGGGATGTGGAGCATCCACAAGATGAGGATCATGGAGTGGGAGAAACCACTCATGTAGAGAAATTTTGTGCCAGATGGGCAGAGGGATCAGTGCATGCAGCTATACCACCAGGTGAGAGGTGGGGCGACATGCATGAGTAATCCCAAGAGGAGATTTCTGGGCAGGATTCATGAGATGGTGTGGATCTCATGAATTGAACCTGGCTACGAGGTGCCCACAGTGCAGCAGTAGCATGATCAGTAGGATTGATGCAGGCAGATCAAAGTGACAGTGTCGGATACTGGAGCGCGAATCAGAGTTGACAGCAAGTGTAGAGTGCATGGGTGCAAGAGTTCAACAGTGCAGTGGTTCCTGATGACATGTGCAATTGGGCCCAGCAGAAGTCGAAGAATTTGATGATAAATGCATGGAGTTGCATTGCGCATCAGACTGATTGAGTTGTTTGGAGCCTATTCAGTTTCGGAAGAGTTGCAAATCAGATGCATGGAGTTGCATGGCGCTTGTGAAGGTTGCAGGGCGAATGCATGGAGTTGCATGTCACATGCAAAGACAGTCCTTTCTTGTTGAGAGGGAGTGTTGAAGATTGCAACAAGAAATAGTGAAGGAGGCATCCTGAAACATCTTTCCTGATCCTAGTTGGAAAGTGATCACCTAAACTAGGTGGGGCCACACAAGTGATTTTTTGTCGCAAAGTCTATTTTTAGACTATGTCTATTTTTAGACATATGGATCATGGTCTATGAGTTGCAGGATGCTATTTGTGGATGGTTGGTCAAGCTGGTAAAAATAGATGGACCTCTACTTTTAGACATACTGGGCGGAGTCTATTTTTAGACTGCCAGTCTAAAAATAGATCAGTCAAATATTATTAGCTCTTAATAATATTTGGACTATAAACATTATCTTATCCTCTTGGAGCACTTCAGTTCGAGCTACGGATGTAGCACATACGGTATGAAGAAATACACTTTTCCTAAGAGGTTAGTTAGTATTGCATAGTTAACTGAATGAACACATAAGTAATTCAGTGAGGTCAGTGAAGAGGTCTCAGGGGAGTTGTGGTCGAATCACTTCGTTCAACTAATTGGGAAATTGTGAGCTAGTCCTATTTGCATCACACTAGTGATGAGTGGTGTGAATTAATTATTAATTAATTCACTAATTATTAACTCATAAATCAACTAAAGAATACATCAGTTAACTGCAATGCATGGACAGTTCAGTGGAGACCAGTGTTAGAGGTGGGTGAAATGGTGAGTGTGACTATCAGTTTTGACTATACTTGTGCATGAGTTTTGCACACACATTGATTGAGATTTCCAATGAGGATTGCGCAACACAAGCTAAGGGGATTCGAACTAGGATCTCATTCTTTCTCATCTTGGATTGCACAATAGAGGCAGGAAAACTGTGGAGGAGATTTGAACTTGTGACTTGTTCTATATCTGAGCTAGTTTGTGTGTAGCATGCGAGATAGTGCTGAGAGCTGTGAAGAGCTTTTTGCTATGTATTGTTACATGTTCTCTATCATTATAATATACAGATATTTGGGGGTTTTCAGCTGTAAGCTTTCCCCATTACATACTTTTTTATATGTGTGCTTGATTATGTTTTAATGTGCGCATGCGACTGCTTCTATTTCCGCAAATTGATGATCAATTGTAGAAGAGGTTATGTATTATGCATGAAGCTCAAATAGTGTGTAATCAGGATAATCTTGGTGAATAATTCAGCTATTATTCAATTTTCTACAAAACGGGAAATGGAGAGTGTGTGTTGATTACAGAGCCTTAAACAAAGCTACTCAAAAGGACCACTTTCCTTTACCTTTCATTGATCAGGTGTTGGATAGTCTGTCAGGAAAGAAATTATTTTCTTTTCTAGATGGATTCAGTGGGTATAACCAAATTAGAATTGCACCCCAAGACCAAGACAAGACCACTTTTACTAGTCCTTGGGGAAGTTTTGCCTATAGAGTTCTTCCATTTGGACTATGTAATGCACCAACAACTTTTCAGAGGGCTGTTATAGGAATATTTTCTGATATGCTGAATGACTCTATGGAAATATTTATGGATGATTTTACTCCTTATGGTGTGTCTTTTGAAGATGCATTAAAAAATCTTGAGAAGGTACTTAAACGTTGTATACAAGCTCACCTCTCCCTAAGTACTGAAAAATGTCATATGATGATGAGTGAAGGAGTAGTGCTTGGACATTTTATTTCATCTCAAGGCATTCAGGTAGACCCATCCAAAATACAGGTCATTCAGAATCTTCTTGTTCCTAAAACACAAACTGATGTGAGAAGTTTTCTAGGACATGCTAGATACTACAGAAGATTTATTAAAGATTTTTCTAAGATAGCTTCTCCATTATTTGTATTTCTTATGAAAAATGTTGAATTCAAGTGGACTAATCTTTGTCAGAAAGCCTTTGTAGAACTCAAGCATCAGTTATCTATTGCTCCTATTTTGAGAGGACCTGATTGGGCACTCCCCTTTCATATATCTTCTGATGCTTCAGACACTGCAATTGGAGCTGTCTTGGGACAAGAAGAAAACCATCTTCCTTATGCTATCTATTTTATCAGTAAGAACATGACCCCTGCTGAGCTTAATTATACAGTTACCGAAAAGGAGTTTCTTGCAGTAATTTATGCCATTAATAAATTTCGACATTACATCATTGGTTATTCTACTTTTGTCCACACTGATCACTCGGCTATTAAGTATTTAATGAACAAATCTGTCACAAATGCTCGAGTTACCAGATGGCTATTATTACTACAGGAGTTTGATATTACAATTGTAGATCGGCCTGGTAAAGAAAATGTGGTGGCTGATTTCCTTTCACGGTTAAAAACTGATAATAATATTCCAGCAGATGATTCCTTTCCTGATGAGTATTTATTTGCAGTCTCTACTCACTCTCCGTGGTATGCAGATATTTCCAATTATTTGGTTGCAGGAAAATTACCATCACACCTGTCATACAGAGAAAAGAGAAGAAATCTTCAACAAAGTGCTAGGTATAGCTGGATAAGTGGGTGTCTTTTCTATACAGGGCTTGATCAGGAAATCCGAAGATGCATTAGGGAGGATGAAGTGTACGACATACTAAAAGCTTGTCATGATGGCCCTTGCGGAGGGCATTTTGCTGATAAAAGAACAACACACAAAATTTTGAGGATGGGTTACTATTGGCCCTCATTATTTAAGGATGCAAAGAAATATGTGAGGGCTTGTGACAGCTGCCAGCGAATGGGTCAACCCAATCATAGACATCAAATGCCATTAAACCCCCAGGTAGTTTCTGAACCATTTGAAAGATGGGCCTTGGATTTCATAGGACCCATTAATCCTCCATCCAATCAAAGAACTTATATATGAGTCTCTACAGACTATATGACTAAATGGGTGGAGGCCAAAGCACTTATTAGAGCCAATGAAGAAGTTGTCCTAGCTTTCTTATTTGAAGAGATCTTTACTAGATTTGGAATTCCTAGAGAGCTAGTTACAGATGGAGGACCTCCATTCAATTCTCATGGTTTTAAATCTATCCTTTAGAAATATCATATTCATCATAGAATGACTACACCATATCATCCCCAGGCCAATGGGTAGGTGGAAAACACAAATAAAGTAATAGAAGCCATTCTAACTAAAAAAATGAAGGATAACCAGAAATATTGGTCTCAAAGGCTCCCTGAAGCAGTATGGGCTTACAAAACTACCTGGAGAAATACTACAGGATTTTCTCCCTATGAATTGGTTTATGGTAAAAATGTTTTTTTTCCTGTGGAATTTGAAATTAAAACTTTAAGAACTGCTTTAGCTGTTAACCTTGATTTGGCTGATGTGCAGACAGCTAGGTTGCAGCAGCTTCTTGAATTAGATGAAAAGAGATTAGATGCCATTCACCAAACAACCATGATTCAACAACAAATAATGAAGTGGCATGATAAAATCATCAAACACAAGCAGTTCCAAAAAGGTAATTGGGCCCTATTGTACGACTCTCGGTTTGAAAACTTTCAGGGTAAGCTACGTACACGATGGTTGGGACCTTATGAAGTAGATGTTGTTTTTCCTAATGGAACAGTAAGACTTTTAACAATTGATGATTCTAAAACACCTCTACTAGTAAATGGTCATAGGCTTCGTTTGTACCAGTGCCCTGTTTCTAAAGAAGATTTCAAGGCTGCTTGCATGACTGATACACATTATCTTTTTCTAGGGGAGTCCTCTGCTCCTCACAACATTTAATTTTCTGCACTATATTTCTAGTATTAGATTAGATTTAAAACTAATAATCCATGTCAAGGGTTGGCATGTTATAATTTTATTTTGCAGATTAAGGAAGAACTCACTCAGGAGGACAGTTTCATCACAAGAAGATCTAAAGCTTCAATCACAGAAGCTTTGTTCCCCTCATTTCAAATCATTTCCCAGCAATGTCCCTTTTATAACTTATCCCTTTACTCCATCTTTCCCTTTTTCCATTTTTCCTATTTCTACCCACTCTTGAAACACCATCTTTCAGCCAGCATTTCCCATTCTCTACTGCTGAAATCATCCCTCAGCAAGTACTTCCCCAAATTTTCTTAGTACCAAATCATTACATTCCATTTTCCTTATTTTTCCATTGCTGAAACACCACTTTCAGCAACATGTCATTCATTTTTCTATTGCTGAAACATCACTTTCAGCAACCTATCATCTATTTTTTTTCCATTGCCAAAACACCATTCCTTTCCTCTGCTACACAAGTTTTCCAGTACCCCACTTTTATTCTTCAGATCCCTTGGGTGAATATTATCCAGTATTGAGCAGATCCTGATATGCTCCTGTTTCTACATTTCAGAGAAATTTAAAGATTCTTCCATCAGTATTAAGCCACTTTGAATAAAGCACTCTATACTTCGAATTATAAAAACAGAGGTAAAAATATAAGGTATGCGGATTTTTTATGTAATTCAGTTAAATAATAGTTTAAAGAGAGGATATTACCCATTATGATTACAATCCCCGCACACTTAAACATCATTTCATCACACGTAAGGGGGGAATTTCGGAAATTAAAATCATCATTCCACACCATCCAATCCACCGTCACTCTTCATATCCATTATTTCCGCCGTCATTGATACTCCATATCCTCAGTCGCAACGATTAACTTGATCAGGCCTGTGTTTCTGTTCTCTGCGAATCTGCATTTGACTCAAGTTAGTAGCTATGGGAGGCTCCGCTATCAGACATGAGCCTGGCTCGACAACTCTTCTCGAATAATTTCCGGAGGCTTACCAAATTTTTCAGCGGGCAGGTTGGATTACATATTTCGAGAGGCTGGGAGAATTTGATCCTCAGCAAGTTTTAGAGTTTGCGCAGAATTTTCAGGAAGATTACTCCATAGTCCAAGGGGTCCGAATTTCGGTCACAGAGGAAGATATAGCACAAGTTTCAGGGTTTCCAGTCACAAGTGCTCGCTGGTTTAGCAGGAAACAAGTCATTTTAAACGCACAATAGGAATTCCTTCTTCCAGAGGAACAGGTTGAGATTAAAGGTTGTGGCATAAGTCTGCATTCATTACCTCACCCATGGCCAAGCGTAGCTGAATTTTTCAAGCACTATTTGACTTGTGAGGGGCATTACCAGGTATTTTATCAACACGAATTTGTTTTAATGACTCATTTGCAGCATGGTCGATTAGTCAACATTCCTTATTATCTGCTTGGATGTATTAAAAATATGTCATATTACTGTAGACGGGTAAGATTCCCATCACTGTCCCTTACCCATCATCGCTTATGTCAATTATTAATTCACAAGGGTTTTTCTCAGCAAAACCCCCCTCTAAATAACCCACCCCTACTTCTCCAACAAGCCCCCGAAATACCCCAAGAAGCTGGAAATCCCCAAGAAACCCCCGAAATCTCTTATGAATGGCAACTGGAAGATATTCATGATCCTCCATTGATTCCATCTTCAGAACCAGTTGACCTGACCCCAGGTTCATCCCATTTAGCAGAGTCATCCCATCCCACTGTCCACATCTCTAGCGATGAATCTCAAGTTGAAACACCCCCATCACCCCCTACTCATAAAAGAAAGAGACGAATTGCAACAGTCTCTGTCTCAAAAAGGAAAACAAGGGCCACATCCCAAGCTGTCACCTCTTCCGATAGCCCTCCCCCTAGAAAATAATCTTCTCATAAAAAGAAAAGGAAAGTCACTGATTTTTCTACTTTCCTACCTAGGAGAAAAATGAAAACGACTGTTGAATCTGAAGTCACTCCCATTTCCCCTGACCCCGCAGCTATCTTGTTAAAACTTCAATCCTCATCACCATTCCAAATCCCCGAATCATTACCTGTCTCGTCCTGCGGAACTGCTCCACAAGAACCAGATGCCCAGGGTAATATGACATCATTTTCTACTCAAACAGTAACTGCTCCACAAGAACCAGTTACTCACCCAGCAGCTGAAACACAAGAACCAGCTGTTGAAGTGCAAAAATCAAACACCAAGCATGAGAATATAAGGAAACCAGCTGTAGCTGAAACACAAGAACCAACTACAGCTGCGGATCAACAATCAACTCCAGCAAAAGCAACCAACACACAGGGTTCACTCACCATGGCATCTTTATTGGAGGAAAATGAATTTTTAAAGTTAGAATTAGAGGCCTACAAAAAAGAGTTGGTAATGGCAAGGGAAGCCTTTGATAAAGAATTAAATCTCTACATGTTGGCACATACAACATCATTACAAAAGAATGACCCATGTAAAGAATACATGTTCCATGAATGTTGAAACATTTACCAACAGGACGGATACAAAATAGTTAAAGTCCCAGTGCCTGAGGCATCCACATCAGTTGCAGTCAAAGAAGAACGCCCTACTGCCACACAAGAACCAGTAGGGCCCTTAAAAAGTCTGGAAAAAGAAACCAAGCCACAGATATCCTGCCCTGTGTTAGTTAACTCAGCTACTCAGACTATGCCCCAACCCAGTACTTATAATGCCTGGACACAAACTCCACCATGGAAAGAATTGGAAATAATGAATAAGTGGAAGAAGCAGTATGCTATTGAGCAAGATAAAATGTTACAACAGCATAAGTTTGCCTGGCAGAATCAGATGTATGCCAACTGGGATAACTGGGAGCAGACACTTCAGCAGCTTAAGGATTCCAAGAAAGAAATCAAGGAGTTAAAAGACAAATTGGTCTTGATGTTTTCATTAGTACAAAAATTGTTAGCCACCAGGAAACCTTCTTTGAATTATTCTCTGTTTCTTTCTGAACACCTTGTTTATTTTCAGTTAAAAGCAATTAAGGATGGGAGACCTCATGAGTTTCTCACAGCGGAACAATTTGTCAAAACATTTGCTGAGGCCCCCGCTAGTGATCAACATTTGTTATGTGAACTTTATCTTCATAATGAGGCTATGCCTGACAATAGAGAGGTTAACCTGAATCCAATTGTTGGTGATATACAAATTAGGGCATTTGTTTCATTTCTTGCCAATCAAATCACATGGAAAACCGCTTTTATCGCAAGTAGGCATAATGAGGATAATCGCCTCCTTTGGATAAGACTGGAACCTTCAAATCCGGCCATTTTTGTAGCAGAATATCATCGATTTTTGCAGAAGCCAGGAATGTGCAGGTACATATAGCAATTGCAAGCCTCAATACTCCTAAAGTGTCATCAGTTAATCAGAGTCAAAGAGACTGTTGCCTTGAAGGCCAACACCATGTTCTAACCATGATCACGTATGGAAAGACGAAGTATAATCACACGCATACGATAATCTTTATTTGCAAAGGGTGCCAAACTATATCGAATGCATTAATAATGTGCGAAGAATTAGTTGGTTATCATTTTTCACTTCTTGTCTTATGGATCTGAGCAAAATGAGTTCGACTGCTACAAATTATGCGGAGACGAAGCGTACTTATCATGAAAGTGAAAAATAGCAAGTTGAATCTTGAAAAGCTACCTTCATGAATTCATTATCAAGAATGCTTTGTAGTCGATTACTGGACTCGATTGGACAAAAGTTGCACGAGGACATGCAACCCTTTGTTGCGGGGGATGTTAGAGGACCTCCTGATGTACCATTTTACAGTTGTTTGACACACTTCCCACACTTCTCTTTATAGCTATATTTAAGGTTACATTATCATTTCCATCCATTTTTATCAAAGGTATGTAAATCCTTCTCTTTACTATATATTTAATTTTTTTACGTATAATTCCACATTACTCTTATATTTCATCATTAATCGAAGGTAGATAGTTGCTAACTCAAGTCTAAAAGATCATAGATAATTTATGATAAGGAACGTGATGTTGCTGAAACAGTAGGCCCGTTGCTGAAACAGTCGACTCCGTTGCTGAAACAGTCAAATCTGTTGCTGAAACAGTCAGCGGGCACGTAAATTCCGTCACTACTCGTGATTTGCGATTTTGAAAGAGTATTTCAGGAACGATGGCAACAAGACGAAGACAAGCAAGGAAATTTGTTACACGGATTGTTCTGAAGCCAGTATTTTTGTATCTGTTGTGACAATATTCTGCTATGGAAGAATAGAAAGACCCTGTTTTAAGATAGAAGAACAGATTTGGATAAAAATAGGATTTCTCTGATGTCACTGTAATAGATGTCTCCTCTTTAAAAAGAGGAGACATCATCATTAGAAGGGGAGTTAGAGACTGCAGGAGAGACATTATTTTTTTTGAGCGGAAAGGAGCAAGACTCCATTGTAATGTATCATTCCTTTTTGACAGATGAATAAAGGTTTCTTTTGAGCGCTTCAATTTAACTCTTTCCTCTGGGGAATCTTGTGAGAAGGAAAGGGCCCGCCTTCATCACAAGATTCACCCGATTGCTCCTGTAGTTTGTTAACTTCTTTATGTTATTCGCACCTTAATTTAATCTTGTTTGCTAAAGAATCATTTATACAGTTCTGTATTTCTTATCAAGCACTCTGTTTTCTTTAACACTGCATTAGCCTTACACCATTCATTCTTAAGAAGCCAAGAGATATTTTTTTCTGTTATTTGTTTGAATGTGTGATTGATATCAGGAAACAGGTGCTGAAGATTCCTGTTCATGGGAATAGGGTCCTGTTCTCCTTAGGTTGATTCTCTTTTTCTGCAGTGTGACTGATATCAAGAAAGAGGTGCTGAAGATTCCTGTTCATGGGAATAGGGTCCTGTTTTCCTTGGATTGATCTTTTTCCCACAGTGTGATTAGTGTCAGACAACAAGTGCTGAAGATTCCTGTTTGGAGGAATAGGGTCCTGTTCCCTGTTATGGTTGATTGATTTCCTTTCCTGCAGGGTGATTTCCTTTCATTATCTTTTCCTAGAATTCTTTTAATGAAAGACTGCAATAGAGGAGTTGCTTCTGCTGTAACACAAGTAGGCTTCAGATTTGTTAAAGTGGGGTGTGAATAGTTAGATTTGTATGATTTATAATTGTGTGACTTCTACTACAACATTTCCTTGCTTTTGGAATTGAGCATATCCAGTGCGTGATTGTCTTTGGAATAAACAGACATTCCTGGGTTGACAATTTATGTGGTGCTTGAATTGTTAAAACAATTAAAGCGACCAACACCCATCTGTTTGAGGGTGATATGTTGAACTGAAACTAAGGTTGGCACCTAGTTTCTTCCAAAGAGTTCTCCAGAAATGCCCAACAAATTTTGTATCCCTGTCAAACACAATACTTATAGGCAATCCATGTAACCTTACAAGTTCTATAAAAAAAATATTAGCAATATGTGTTGCATCACTAGTCTTTTTGCATGCAATGAAATGTGCCATTTTAGAAAATCTATCTACCACAACATAAATGGAATCATTTCCTCTTTGATTTTTAGGTAAAACCAAAACAAAATCCATACTAACTGCATCCCATGGACGTTTTGGTATTGGTAATGGCTGATATAATCCTGTATTTTGGCTTCTTCCCTTAGCATGCTGACAGATCCTACATTTCTCAACAAATCGCTTAACATCAGTTTGCATATTTGGCCAGTAGTAAAAATCATTTACCCGAGCAAAGGTTTTGTCTTGTCCAAAGTGTCCGAATAACCCTCCACTGTTTTTCTCCTTGATTATGTTTTCCCTCATAGAATATTTGGGAATGCACAGTTTGTTACTTTTAAACAATAAACCTCCTTGGATAAGATAATCCAACCACTGACTTCTATTATGAATTGCTATATTTTTTACAGCTGCATAAATATCTTTTAATTCCACATCATCTTTATACATATCAACCATTTCTTCAAATCCTTCAACACCAACTTTTAATTCTTGCACAATGAAATTTACCCTGCCAAAGCATCAACAACTTTGTTCAACTTACCACTTTTATGCTTAATCACAAAATTAAAACTCTGCAAATACTCTACCCACTTGGCATGCTTCTGGTTCAATTTTGGCTGGTTGTTTATGAACTGTAATGCATGGTTGTCAGAATACAATACAAACTCCTTTGGTAGCAAATAATGTCTCCATTTTTTTAAAGCTTGTACAATAGCATAAAATTCTTTGTCATAAGAAGAGTACTTCTTCTTAGATTCATTTAGTTTCTCACTAAAATATGCTATTGGCCTCTGTTCCTGACTTAAAACTGCTCCAATTTCAACTCCACTAGCATCATTTTCAACTTGGAAAACTTTATCAAAATCAGGCAAGGCTAAAACTAGTTTTTCTGTAATTTTCTTTTTTAGCAACTTAAAATTTCAGTCTGCTGCTTCTGTCCACTTGAATGGATGATTAGTATCTTTGATTTTTTCAATAATCAGTGCATAGATTTGACTAACACTTCTGATAAATTTTCTATAAAAACATGCAAGACCGTGAAAGATTCTTACCTCAAATATGTTTCTTGGAGTTGGCCAGTTCCAAATTGCTTGAACTTTCTCTGGATCCATTTTTAGACCTTCTTTAGAAACTAAAAACCCCAAATAGATTACTTGGCTACTTTCTCAACATCATCCTCTACATGTCCAGCTTTGATATTCAATTTATAGAACTCCTCTGTATATTCTTTCACTGCCATTCCTTTATGCCTCAAATTCTGTAATTTCTTAAAAATATTTAATTGATAATCCTTGGGCACGAATTTAACTTTTAATTTGCTCACCATCTTGTCCCATTGTTTGATTTTGGGTTTTCCTTTTCTCTGTCTGGATAGCTGTAATTATTCCCACCATATAGCTGCATGGCCTTTCAATCTGGTGACCGCGATCCTCACTTTCTTTTTGTCTTCGACTTCTTCAAAGTCAAAGTACTTGTCTAACGAACTTATCCAGTCCATTAATTCTTCTACATTGAGATTTCCCTCATACATAGGTCAATCCACCTTTGGTCTTCTAGTTGCCTTCACCAACATCTTCAACACCTTAGCTACTTCATTGTCTTGTTCTTCTTCTTCTTCAGAAGAATCCTCTACATCACTAGCACCTCCTTCATCAGGTGCTCTTCTTTGGGTTGTTTCCATGGCGTCCATCAGTGTAGGAAGATTTCATACTTATTCCAGCAAAACTGCATTTGTTGCAGGTTGTCCCCATCCTATTCCTACGCCTCTTCTAGCTGGCATTTTGCAAAACAAGATAAGCTGTGCTTTGATACCAAATGACGCCAGGGTCCCACAACAAATCTCAATCTACCTTCTATTATTTTACCACTTTCTAATGCATCTAATTTCGACTGTCTATTTTACTGCCCCCAATCCAACAGATATCACACTCTAACCATCACGATATTTAAGACTTAAAAATACGCGAGAAAAGCATTTTTCGGTGGGCTATGTGGCACTTTCATGGTTTTTCGCACGCTCTCAAGAATTACCACTTACTGTTTTTATTCCATGCGATATACCATTTATTGTTTTATAAAGACCACTCCACGGTTCGCACGTCTTCACCCAACCCACAATTCCAAAAGAATGCAGGGTTCCAAAGCATGTAATCACGTAAATTTTGAGAAATACTTCCATTTATGAAGAGAATAAAGTGCTTAAGTCTTCAGATTTGAGAGAAAAACCTTAACACTATCTTAACTGATGATTCCAATTAAAACACATAAACAGAGAATATTACCCAATTATGGCCGAAAGCACTGATACGCAGATTGCAAAGAAATTTCTGCACTAGGAACAATATTTAAACACCACGCTTCAATCAATTACTCAAATAAATAGAAATTACAAAGTCTTGGCCCTATCGGCCTAATTACAACAATTTTTCTGCTCTTTGTTTCCTCTAATTCTCAAACTCTGTATCTCTCTCTCTATTATTACATTTTTCTTTTTTTTAATTGATCAAATCCTATTCTAACTGTATTGAAAATTCAATCTCTATTTTTTTCCATTTAACAATTAGATCCCTATTCTAAAGTCTTGAGACACACTTGCTCTAACAAAGTATCTCCTATTATAATAATAATACAAATGTATTGATTATTACAATATTTGAAATAAAAAATAGATTCGAGAGATCCAACCCTATCTACTATAAGATAATTTGACCACTAAGGTCGGTGAAACTCATCTCATGTGATGCTCCTGCATCACATAGCCTTGGTTATAGTCAAAGGCCTCTCCATAATCTAACTATAATTGTTGTAACATATACATTTCCTATTCTTCTTGGGTAAGAAAAATAGTATTTTCATCATTTATTCCCATCAAGTTTATCTAGGTGTCCTGGTCTTCTTCATTTTGTTGAGAACTTTCAGCATAATTTTATTGGAAAGGTGGTCTAATCAGTGGATCGGGTACAACTTCTCTAGATTTACCAATATTAGGATTTTTCCTAAATTTGGGGTTTCTGATTTGAGGACCTTGTTGATTTTTCCACTAAGGCTTTCTTTCCATGTTTTCTAATCTATCCATTAATATTTCCATATTTTTAGCTAAACTATCTATCTTAATATTTGATGTGGGTGGTTCTTCCTTAATGGTTACTCTTCTTTCATTACTCATCCTAACTCTTTTAGCTAATACGTTAGATTATACACTAACTGCATCAATCTGCATCTGTTCTAAAGTTTCAGGGTTTCTTTCTCTTAATTGGTAGGACATATCAGTGTCAAAACCATCTGGAAACTTAATCAAAGCTAGATCTGGTGGAGGTTTGATATTTGCTAGAATTGCATTGTAAATACTATTAAACCTAATACAGTAATCCTGAACAGATTCATTTGGAGATCTCTTAATGTTCTCATATTTATATAATATTTGTAAAGGGTTTTTCTTCCTTTCCCATCTGTTGATAAACAATCTATGGAAAGTAGCTAAATCAGCAATATGACCAGCAGGTAAAGCTTTAAACCATTTTTTAACATCTCCTGCTAGTGTTTGTGCAAATAATCTCATTTGAACATCCTCCTCATCAACTTCATGTAATTCAAAATAATCAGTCATTTTATTTACATGTTGTTGAGTAGTATATTGACCAGTACCATCAAACTAAAAAAATTTACTCTGGTAATCCTGTGGCATGGCATGTAAAGGGGCCTGTAAGGCAAAAGGGGCATATCTGGCTGCCATGGCTAAGATACTAGCTTGACTTGGAGGTAAATTAGTGGTGCTTGGAGATGAACTTGAAGTGCTCGTAAATGAAGTAGAAGCGCTAGAAGATGAACTTGGAACACTAGAAGATGTACTTGTAACACTTGAAGATGAGAATGAAACTTTAGGTTGAAGAGGAAGCTTGGGGATGAATGGTTCTGTGGAATGAACTGTGGTGGATATTATAGATGAGGTGGTACTGAATAAATTTTTATTTACAGTTTCTGAAGGTTTTGTAGAACGCTTAGGGGTAGCAGTAGTTAGGGCAGCTAATTCAACTGACTGTTGAAATTAAGCTTCATCAATATCTTTAATCAAAAGTCTCTAGAACCTATTGATCTAAGTCAAGTTGTATAGTTTCCTTCTTTTCTTCAACAAATTGAATAAAATTAGGGTCTATTACAATATCATAGATTGAATTTTCAGATTTGGTTCTAAATAAAGAATGCTCAAATGATAAATCAAATTGAATATCATGTCTGCTTGATAACTCTTTAAGAATTGAATTTTCTTTGATTAATTGACTACTACTTCCTATACTTTCTTCTTTTTTAGGTTTTCTTAAAATTCTATCAGGATCATCAACAATTGTAGCAGGCTGTGGATCGGGATGAGACCTAGTATAATATTTTCTTTTAGAAGCCAGAATTTTAACTTTCAATGATATTTTTTTTAACAACCCTTTCAAATCTTAATGCAAAAAATGAGAAGAATTGTTTCTTTTAAGATCTATTTAAACTAGGGAATGATTTCCCCAGTATGGTCGCTAGTATGTTATCTCTCCAAAATTTCCCAAGGGTTGTTATGTTGTGTTAAAATAAATATTAGAGGTAAATATCAACCACTTTTGGAGATTAGGATCTAGCCTTCCTAATGCTCATAGATGGCTCTCTTAATGATTTAACTTTGTTGTTTTAATTGATTTTAGGCTAGTTATGAATGTTTGATTTGGTTTGATTTTGATTTGTTGGTGGAATTACTAATCTATATGGATAGGTGCCTTTATATTTTCCATTGGGCTATGGAGTCAATATATCAAGAAAATAGGACAGAATCAAGTTCTAAAAGAAGTGTTACAGGGCATGGTAGCTGAGAAAAATCAGATCTTAAAGGTTGAATGGTGAAGGGGTTCTCAATCGGGATCAAGGAAGTTAAGGATTCCTTAAATCAGATAATGAAGGAAGTTGAAGGAGGTAAATCGGGGTCAGAGAGAAATTAAGGATTCTCTACACCAAATATCAGAAGAAAACATGAAAATGAATAACAGTTCAGAACATAGTGTATTTAAACAAGTTCTGCAATAAAATTCTTGTTATAACATTAAAATTTAGAAAACATGCAAGTTTATGGAATACTTAAAGAAAAGAACAAGAACAATTGAAATATACTTCACTGAAGTAGCTCAACACATGAATCCTGTAAATAAATGCCTTTATTACTTGTCCTGTTTGTCAACTTGGAAAAAGGTACAATAAACCCTCAAGTAGTAGATCAATTCAACTATAGAAATATTCAGGAATCCACTCTCAATACATCAAATTGATGAAGTATTTATACAACTTATTACAAAATATCCTATCAACTAATTTAGGATTTATTAAAGGAAAACAAAATAACTTCATGCAAGAAGATAGAGACACCTATTTAACTAAATGCAATATGTCCCTGTTTATTTGATTTGTTGTTTGTTTCTCTTATGTTGTCTTATCTCTCACGCTGGTTGTATATTTTACGTTGGCTGTCTTTTACCTATCTTCAACTCTAACCTATGAATTCTTTTTAAAATGTCTTCATTTGTCTTTATCTATCTGCTCTTTAACTCTGTGAATTTTCTTTTACCTGACTACTCTGTTTGCTCTTTTTCCTTGTCTCTCCTTTAATTGTTTTTACTTTTACCTCTCATAGTAAATCACACCATTTTTCCCAGGCTTCTTCATCTCAAAGTTTGATTTTTACCATCCTCCTATAATTCTCATTTGCCTCAGTATACTTCGTAAATGTAGGCTTATTTACAAAAATATGATTTACATCATGCTAGAGGTAAAAGAGATTTTCAAAGATTTGAAAGAGTACATTGCCTATAGGAATTCCTTTTAATGAGGAATTGTTGGAATTTTCTTTAGAAACTTCCTTGATATTTTTATCATAATCTTCATGCCTCATTAGTCTATCATTGATTACCAAAGGATTTGGCAGAACTTTCTACCTCAACACATCAAATTTGTTCATAAACGTGTTCACTGTCAGTTCCATTGTTTGGCATTTGTCTTCAAGTTGTATCAACAAATTTCTCTTGAAAATCACCTTCTTCACCTCTAAGATGGTTTGTTCTATCACTTATCCCAAGTTCTTCTAATTCCTGCATGTTTTTAGAATTTAGGAACTTTATAATCTCAATGGCTTCCTCTGGTTTCTTCCCAAGATCTTCCTTGAATTTCTGAATTGCATTACCTAATTCCTTTATCAAATATTTCTGCTCAAATATTGCTTGTACATAAGGCCAAATATCATTAACAGAGTTAATGATATTGGCCCACAGTTTTTTCTTTTCTTGGGCTAAAGGCTCTGCTAATGTCAATTCCTTTTCTAATTTATGGATTTTGTCATTCAATCTGTTGGATTTCTATGTTTCAACTTTATGCATTACTTGAGCCAATTTTTTTTCATCTTCTAGATTTTTCACTTGTTCTTTGAGCCTATTGATCTCAGTAGTTTGTATTGACATATCTTGCATTGCTTTAATCAATTTACTTGCCTCATCATTGGGATGGGTTGTTGGCACTATTGATGTTGTTGCTAATGTAATAGATGGTGTAGTTACTGGAACTTCTGTAGTTAGTGGAGCTGCTGTAGTAGCTGGGAATACTATAGATAATGGAACTGATGTAGCTACTGGAGCTGATATGGAGGCTATAGGGATGGCACTAATGGGAACTTATTCCATACTGGCTTTCTTTTCCTGCACTATTTTGTCCATTTCAGTTTCCATCTCTTTCAGTTGAGCTATCAACTGAATGATGAGATTCATCATTTCATCCTTTTGATTTTCATTTTCCAAAACTTCTTTAGTTTTTGGATGCTTTGTTGTTGGTAACTTAAGTTGTTTCTTCAATGCATCTATGTCTGCATTATTCTTCTTGATAAGCTCTTCTGCTGCTTTGATATTCTTTGGGTCATAAACAGCTTCCATAACCAAATATTCAAGTGATTTTATCCTGTTATCCTTTACTTGTGAAGAAGCTTTCTCTATCTTTAACTGTGTCCTTATATTTTCTAGAGAATTTTGTAACTTCTGTACACTTAAAGCCTTTTGTGTCATAGTGGAATAAATCATTTCTCTTGCTTGTTTATGAAACTCAATTTGATCTATGGGATGCACATCTTTAGCAAGAACTTCAAAGGTTGTTTTCTTGTAATCTGCTGATGATTTTTGACCCTGCATTGTTGGCTATAAAAATGTCATTTGCATATTTCTAGTTTTGTAATCAAAAGCTGAAAGTAATCTGTTTTGGTCACTAGGGGTTTGTTTCCAATACTGGGCATAAGTTACAACTTTCAATGCTTCATTCTTGATTTTGATTTCTTTGTATTTTTCCATTATGTATTTCTCTTTATCCACTGGTTGGCTTGATGATGAAACCTCTGCACTATGATGTTTCTGAATGATTTGTGCACTGGAGGTTTATGGTGGATGTGTTTCTTCTTTAACTGTTGGAGGTGCATCATATCTGACAACTATATCTGTATCAATGACTTCAATTGTTTCAACTATTTCTTCCTATTCTATCATTGGGTTTAGTTTTGCCTTCTTCCTATACATAAGCTTGAATTTGGTGTTAGAAGTCTCTGTAGAATAAGAGCCTTCCTCTCTGGTCCACTTTGAATTTATGTCTTGTGGGGTTGGAGTAAGTAGGATAGAACTAGTGTCAACCTGCTTCTCCATCTCCTTCAAAGTATTTTCCAACCACTCTGACTGGTTGGAAAACCTTTCAATTTCAAGCTTTGACTCATGAACAAAAGGGGTCAATTTGAATTTGACTCTTAACTTACTTGTGAATCCCAAGGGGTCATATTGTCATTTGAAACTATTACTGAACTTGAAATCTTGTAAATATTTATCTGCTTGCTGACCAACATTCTTATTATTGCAAATAAAAGGCCCTAACTGGTTCTTAATATTGAATTGAGTTTTCTTCTTTGCTGAAAGGAAATTGACTTCATCTGAGTTCAGGATTTGTCTAATGTATTCTAATGCAAATAACCTCATTGGGAGGTATTTGGGAAGTTTGTATGGAGTTAGCTGGCTTGCATACACCCTGATTTATGTATGATTCTGGTGTAAATACTAGTCTCCGGTTTTACTTTGATCTGAAAATTGTAACACCTTCTTTATCTCTTAACTGATTTCTAGGTTGAATGCTACTGCTTAGCATATTAACAACTAGATAAACAAATGAATCAATGAAGTCTTTATAGCTGAATTTTGTGGAATCCTTTCTGATCAAGGATGTCCAAAAGACAACAGATTGGGGGTAGAAATTTAATCAGCTGATCATCGATGCATATGCTAGGCATTGGGAAAAATTGAAGGTTA
Organism: Pinus albicaulis; assembly: GCA_034641835.2. NCBI lineage: Eukaryota > Viridiplantae > Streptophyta > Pinopsida > Pinales > Pinaceae > Pinus > Pinus albicaulis. Next base: position 514,663,987 of record CM076569.1, read on the forward strand.
AGACTGGAGGTTGACTTGGGAAAAATATGGATAGGAAACCAAGGATAGATGCATCTACATGTTCATCAATGAAATACCCTAAAATACGTGACAACATGGTAGCAATCTATCTGGTTCTCTCTAAAAATATGGAAGCTGAATATGGAGGATTACTTTTAGGGGTTTCTACTAATGGAGGAAGGAAAGTCTGGAATATTTGGAATCTTTTAGGAAAGTCCAACTTCAAGTAGAGTTAAGGGTTTCAATGGATAATGTTACTTCATTAGGTTTTGGTTGAATATGCAGCATCTGATTGATGGATTGAGCAGTGATTGTGAAAAGGATCTCTTGGTTTGGGGTAACTAAAGCCCTTTCATTAGAAAAATAGTTGATTTGGAAAAATATGATGAGCTATGGGAACTGAAATGTCTGTGGGAATATGTATCTGGGAAAATTTGAATCCCAAAGATGGATATCATCTGCTTGGTCAATGATTTTATCTTGGCTCCAGCAGTGGAGCTCTAAAAGGTTGAAATCAGTCACTGTATCATTGATTTTGAAGTCTTTATCGGCTAGAGGGGCGTGGTCAACATCTAATACAGGTGGTTGCAGAGGGTTTACGGATATAATACTCTGGGAAGCCATTAATTTGTTCAATTTGTTACTTTCTGTGCTAAATTAATGGTGCCGAGCACTTAGGATTACCTAAAAAATGGTGAGTTCGATTGTGCAGAAGGTTTAGGCGGTAGCAGGCTTTAATTCCGGTCAGCAATGGCTTCAAACTTGGTCAGTAAAGGTTTTTGGGTCTTTTTCCGCAAATAAACAACAAATAAGGGAATAACTGTAAAGGGATGGGATTTATTACTTTTGAACTTTGTTTGATTGCAATGGCGCGGGGGTTTAATTCAAACATCGGTCAGTTTCATTTCAATGCAAGGAAGTGGTTTTGAGTTTATCGCATCGTGAAACGTAGTCAAATGGTTTCAGGATGGGGGGTGCGATGTCATGGGAGCGTCACGTGAAAGCTGGCGTTGGTAAGAAACCACCCATTTCGCACCCCCCCCCCCCCCCCCCGTTGGTTTTAAACATCAGACAGTGGGGAGTGAAAAAGGGTTCGGGAATGGTTAGATCTGGATGGCACCAATCGGACGGTTGACGGGTGTTGCAGGATTAGTTGAGGATTGTGAGAGGTGGGGTCGGGCAAAAGTATATGCGAAGGGTTTAATATGAGTGGGTCGGGGAGTACTAAGTGAAGGGGTTAAAATGTTAGCGGGAGGGGATTTATATTAAAGTAGGGAATTAATATAAAATATTTAAACTATAGGCTATAATAAAATAAAATGGGTCGTGATATATCTATATAGGATGTTAGAAATACATTAGGAATAGGTTTTAAAATGATATCGGGGAGGGGTTTTTGAAAGTGGGACCCAATATATATTAAGCGCTGAAAACTTTGAATAAATGGGTTTTTAGGAAGTGGAAATGGTTTTAGGCAGGGAAAATCACACCCGGGATTTATAATGCATGCGGTTGGGGGATAAGTTGTGAAAAAATCAACCCCAGCTCAGGGTTTGGTCACTTGGGGTGGTAATTTTGCACTTGATTTTCATGTAGCCCTGAGGAATATCAATATGTGTTCAGTTTGTTGGCCCCACTTCCATAACTTGAGCTTGGAGGTCGGGTCATGCCATAGTGGTAATTCGCTTCACATTTACCCAAAGGGCTTGTAAAAACACGCAAATGTGAGGAGGTGTAATATCCCAAAATAGGGAAAATCAACAAGTTTGGGAATATCTTATGATATCCCAAGATTGAAGATCCAGTAATATTAAAACATAAACTGGAGTAGCAGTGATAAACCAACTCATAAAATGTAAGAAGAACTCATAGCCATCTTATTAATGTTACAGCAGCAGAATGTGTACAAGATCTTGAGGAAATTATCACTCAAGCTTAGGCAAACCAACCTCAAAGGAACATGTACAGAAATATGAAATACATTGCTATACAGAAAAATGCTAAGGCTATGACTGCGCAGTTATAAGAGGCACTGCTAAAAAATAAATGTCAATACATAGATGTAGAAATGTATGGCTCAAATAATGTGGGGAGCAAATCTCTAACCCCTGAAAACAATGTCAAGTCAATCCTAGAAGGATTGGCTGAAATATACACAATGGCCAAAATGACGGAGTTGCAGTCTCAAGACTGAGTAGCAGCTGCAACTCAAGAAATAGATGAAGATAACTGAAGATGCTGCATATGATGAATGGATCTCATCCAATGGATCTTTCAGGTGAAAGGCTGATCCAATCACTGAAGATCTCACCCTCCAAACTAGTAATGCAAACCCCCACTGCAAATAATCTCAGAAATAACATAGTCAAGGAGAGGGACTGTGCTATAGGTGATGGGAAATGCTTGGCCTGATGCCTAAGATATGCAATCATCTCTTGAATCTTCCTCATTGACCTCCCAGAGGAATAGAAGCTCCCTCCTCTAAAAGATAAGCTCTAGAAGTGGTGTTGTGGAACCCTCCACTGCAACACCCTACAACACAACGTTTCCTGCTACAGGAATAACGTTGTAGTTGAAGGAGGTGGCTTGGCATTAAGCCTGAAATGTGGAGAAATTAAGTACAATCCCTCAAGAGGCCTCTCAAGAAGGAAGAAGGATTCCTAAACAGGAATTCCTTGTGCTAAGAAGCATAGCAATCTCAGTTAAACAACTGGAGAAAGCAAATAGTCATGCAGACCAAAATCAATACACAATAACATATCCTCCTATGGCTGCCTTGTCCTCCCTTTATACAAATGAAAGCCTTCTTTCCTTGGCCCCCACGGATTAGGGTTTCCTCCACCAAATGATCTTCCCTCCATTCATACTATGATGTCTTCCCAAGTGATCCACTCCCTTTATTGCAGCATTGTTGACTTGGTCAAACTTGACCTTGTCCTCATGCATTTGCCCTCTTTTCACACTGGAAGGTGAAAAATCAAGATATTATTATGATCCCTTTCACTCTACGAGGGATTTTATTCCTACTCATGGGCCTCCTTACCCATTTATTCCTCTCCTAAGTGGAAACAACAAAATTTAATATTCCAATTAGCTGCATGATAATTTTGGAATATTACAGTCCTCCCCTCCCAAATGTTGTTTGTCCTCAAGCAACTGCAAGGATAGAACTGGAGGGCCTTTTTGAGGCATGAGGGATGATATGAATTGGGATCTACCATCACCATATGAATCTCCCATCCCCCAAGCAATTATCCATACAAAATGAGTTACCTCCCAACATGGAAACTACTGAAAGTCTTCCTCCACCTTTGGCTCATGCAAAGTAGGTGGGTTGAAAATCTGATCATGGTAGACAAGGTAGTCTACCCCATGCTTTCCTTCTCTCCACTCATGATAAGTGTAGAGTATGTGCTGATCTTGGGTTGCAATAGTATTTCCCTTAAGTGGCAAAATGAAGAACAATCCTCCAAGGATCTCCTCTCCTACATTGAAGAACAAGCTGGCCCAAAACATCTCATCCATGATGAATAGGACATGATCATCATAGGGTATCCAAATGAGAATTTTGCTGAAGTTTTTACATGATGCTGCATGATACGAAAAATGTCTCAAGTGCACACAACACAATCTTTCCCACTGCAACTTCAGAAAATAGTATGGCAAGTGATGTTTTGACAAATGGCTAGTTGTGTGAATCATCACATCTACTAGTGAATTGTAAATGGGTGAATGTGTCAACTGAGCATGCAAGAAATAATCAAACACTTGCCCATGGTTATACAAAGGATGGCTATCTCCATCATAATAGTTGGAAAATTTTTGTTTATGGGGCTCAACAATAGACTTGCCCTCTTGTGGAGCAATGCACTATATGATAATGGTAAGAAGATGCATAAAAGTGTTAGATAATCAATAAATGCAAAGACAATAGTCTCACCATATTCTGAAGGTAAAGTGATGCATGAATACATGAACAATTTCATGCTCCAAAGGAACAACGCTACTAGCCTATGTAGATAGGCTCCTGCCAACTCATAGCTCAATTCTTTGACATGATCCTTGTCAAAGATTCCTCCAATAATGTTGCTGCAAATATGGAATTCCTCCCAAGATGGAAGTACTTCCTGATCATCTAAGGCCAAGGAGTAGCCCCTTTGCACCATACTAGTGCCATCTCCTACTCCTGCAACATCATACAACATGTGAGAACAAATTTTCCTTTGCTCTCTCAAGTACAACTCAAGCAACAAAAGTGTTTGCTACCTCCTCATGCTCTCATCATACAAGTCATGTGATGAAGACATAATGAATTATATGAATGTCATATCAACACCATGCATCCATACTCTTTGCTGCTCAATGATGCAAGCATCCTGCCACATCTTCTCCATTCCCATACCCTTAGGAAGAGTATATGCCAAGTGATGGCCAAACTCCTTCAAGAGTAGCCAGCGCAGCCAAGCCTCCTGCTGCCCGGTGTCATAGATCTGCAAGTGGATTACTAGCCTCTTGCTCTTCATCCACATCCACTCAATCACTGGTGGATTTCTCCTTCCATTCTCCATCTTGGTACTCCTCCCATGAGGGCTACCATCCTCCATGTGTTAATGAACCTTGCACTCCATGATATGTTGAAGTGCATCTCTAATGGAATCTCCTGATGAGACCTCCTCCTCATGCATGGCCTCCCAAAACCAAAGAGGCCTTGGATCTGCTGCCAGTTGAAGTCTCTCTTTGAGATGTGGCATGCTCATTGAGAGAGTGTCATCTAGAGAGGAGAAAAATTTTCTTATCTTAAGATTTCTACTCCTTCTTACTGCTCCCTTCATTGCTTCCTGAATGAAGCTGCCATTTGAATGCTCCCATGAGGAATGGGTCCTCTTTTATTCATCACTGCTCTTGTACAACGCAGTGCAACTCTGTTGATCTAGATCAGCTATATGTAATGATGTAGATCCCTCCATAAGATTTTCTGAAATGACAAGAGATGAAAACTTAATCATACCGTGGTGAAATTTGGAAGCTCCTTGCAGGGCTACAAGAGTTTCTTCCTCATATGTGTTGGCTTCCCAAACTGCTGAAGATGAAGGCCACTCCTCCATGGTTACAACAGTGCTGGTACATGCCTCTTCATCTGGTGGTGAGGTCTTCTCCCTCATTTTTCCAAATCTCCTGATCATCCTTTGAGAAAACTCAGCAAGAGTAGATACCCTTGCATGGCTCAAGTGGCTGAACCACTAAACATTAGCTTCACCTTCAAGGTGCAGCTCTACAATTTCTACAACCTCTTTCTCTTCTACTGGATGTAGTAGGAATAAAGCCTCTAGCTTCATTACCCAAACCTTTGCTGCACATTTGAGCGATCCATCAAAAGTGCACAATAGAAATCTATTGCCTCTCATCATCCCATAGCTGTAGGGTCTTCTTTCTTCTTTCAACTGAATGAACTGTGGTAAAGATAGAGTCTCCTTGGAGGCTCTAGATTTAGCTTCGTATTCAGCAAGGTATTCACTTGTAATTTCAGATTCCAAGTGTTCTTCATGCTTCATGTCTTCTTGTCTTTGAGAATAGGAAGTGCATGTCTCTTCCTCTCCTTGAAATCCTTTAGGAGTTCCATTGCAACTCTTCTTATTTTTCTGATTAACCTCATTGGAGAGGTTCTCCCTAGGTCTGAAAAGTGATGAGAGCAAGCTCATTCTTCTCATCATCTTGATCTCTTCTATCTTCTTATGGATGAAACTCACAGGCTGAGCCAAAGATCATGCTTTGATACAACTGTAATATCCAAAAATAGGGAAAATAAACAAGGTTGGGAATATCTTATGATACCCAAGATTGAAGATCCAGTAATATTAAAACATAAACTGGAGTAGCAGTGATAAACCAACTCATAAAATCTAAGAAGAACTCATAGCAATATTATTAATGTTACAACATCAGAATGTGTACAAGATCCTGAGGAAATGATCACTCAAGCTTAGGAAAACCAACCTCAAAGGAACATGTACAAGAAATATGAAATACACTGCTACACAGAAAAATGCCAAGGCTATGATTGTGCAGTTATAAGAGGCACTACTACAAAATAAATTTCAATACATAGATGTAGAAATGTATGGCTCAAATAATGTGGGGAGAAAAACTCTAACCCCTTAAAACAATGTCAAGCCAATCCTAGAAGGATTAGCTAAAATATACACAATGGCCAAAATGCCGAAGTTGCAGTCTCAAGACTGAGTAGCAGATACAACTCAAGAAATGGATGAAGATAACCTAAAATTATACATATGATGAATGGACCTCATCCAATGGATCTTTCAAGTGAAAGGCCTATCCAATCACTGAATATCTCACCCTCCAAACTAGTAATGCAAACCCCCACTGCAAATACTCTCAGAAATAACGAAGTCAAGGAGAGGGATTGTGTTGTAGGTGATGGGAAATTCTTGGCCTGATGTCAAAGATATGAAATCAGATCCTGAATCATCCTCACTGACCTCCCAGAGAAACAGAAGCTCCCTCCTCTGAAAGATAAGATCTAGAAGTGGTGTTGTGGAACCCTCCACTGCAACACCCTGCAACACAACGTTTCCTGCTACAGGAATAACACTGTAGCTGAAGGAGGTGGCTTGGCCTTGAGCCTGAAATGTGGAGAAATGAAGTACAATCCCTCAAGAGGCCTCTCAAGAAGGGAGAAGGATTCCTAAATAGGAATTCCTTATGCTAAGTAGCACAACAATCTCAGTTAAACAACTGGAGAAAGCAAATAGTCATGCAGACCAAAATCAATACTCAATAACATATCCTCCTACGGCTGCCTTGTCCTCCCTTTATACAAATGAAAGCCTTCTTGCCTTAGCCCCCACACATTAGGGTTTCCTCCACCAAATGATCTTCCCTCCATTCATACTGTGTTGTCTTCCCAAGTGACCCACTCCCTTTATCGCAACGTTGTTGACTTGGTCAAACTTGACCTTGTCCTCATGCATTTACCCCCTTTTCACACTGGAAGGTGCAAAATCAAGCTATTCGAATGATCCCTTTCACTCTATGAGGGATTTTATTCCTACTCATGGGCCCCCTTACCCATTTATTCCTCTCCTAAGTGGAAACAACAAAATTTAATATTCCAATTAGCTGCATGCTAATTTTGGAATATTACAGGAGGGGTGGTTACAGGATGGTATTAGAGCTTCCAGGTTCAAACACTTGCACTAGATGGGAGGGATGTGATTGTTAGGCCTACAAGTTATTTGTCAATGTGTTTGTTATGCATGCATTGCAATGGTTATGGTTGTCATGTATCTAGTCGATGTTGCAGTGGATGATGTTGATAGGTTGATAATTTAATGTCAATATATATATATATATATATATATATATATATATATATATATATATATATATCAAAAATTACATATACTAATTCCAGTGCATTTGATAGCCTCCCTTGAACTTCACTAAGGTATGTTTGATTATGTTTATATTTGGTTATCTGACATGGTGTAATATTCCTAATTAGCCCAAGCTAATAGGATTATTCAATTTTGTTTTCATTTTCTTGTTACAAGAATAAAATTGTAAAGGAGAACAAATTAAACTCCTTAAACAAAAAAATAAATCAATGCCCATGTAAACAAGGCTAAATCTGGGCTGCCTTAATTAAACTCCCTCATGTGTGAAAAGGGATTGTGACAATTGACTGGGTCAACAGGACCAAATCTACAGCATTGTCCAGATGCAATGTACTAGATGAACAACACAGATCTAGATGGAGGTTTCAAATGTGAAAGGAGCTAAACCTTTGAGATGGTTTAGGGTTTTGCAAGGATTTCATCCTATAAATGAAAGAGAAGAGCAGCATGAGAGGGGTTTTTGATGATAATAATTTTCTTCATATATTGTCTGGTTAGACATATATCATTCTCTAATTGTTTAGTTGAGAATAATGTTGTTTAGCATTGGGTGTTCCTGAGCCGGAATCCCACCTCCTTCCTAGAGAAGCTCTTGGAGGAGCCTTGTTTGTCTTGTCCACTATCTGGCATTTGGCCAAGCTTCATCTTGCACCTACAGCGCTGATCCTGTTTAGGATTGGGCTGTCCTTGTGAGCTGCAGAAAGTGGAGGATAGATCTCTTTAGATCTATGCATCTCTAGCACCCCTTTTCACTGGGAAAGTCTTTTATCCCTTTGAAAAGAGTGTTCTAGATCCTTGGAGCTTTAGATCCAGATCATAGCATCAAGCCAAAGCATACTCAGAGTCTATAGTGCAGTCCCTTTTGCAGTACTGCGTTATTTGCAAGAGCAGAGTTGCAGGGAGTTTTGGCATCATCTTGGAGCAGAGATCTCTAGTGATTGGATTCTTTCTTTCATTGTGGTGATCCATTGATTGGCCATCCAATCCATGTTAGTTCAGAACTGATCTGTTGTACATCATATACTTCATAATTTTTTTAATACTACTGCATATCTGCAACATTAGATCTCAGATCTACTCATTGTTATTCATGTATTGCTGAAATCCCCAAGGGGAGTGTATAAAGGAGCCTTTCTTGTATACAGATCTGAAATAGATCTATAATTTTGTATACAGATCTGATATAGCTATGAGTTGTAACATACTTCTGCTTCAACCAATGAAAATAATGTTTCCAAGCTTATTCATACATTTCTTATGGTTGCAGCACCTCAATTTTGAGGGTTTCTTCTTGTAAATCCTTCTCCTTTCTGTTATACATTGTATAAGCTGTTGTGTAGATCTAATTTCCTGATGTATAGATGAAATATGAGCCTCCATACTGATCTCCTCCAAACATTGGGCTGAACTGCATTATTTTCCAACAATTTTGTTTTGTATTGCTGCAGTCCCTTCTTTGGGCATTTTCTAGTTGCACTAGGTGTGGGGAGACCTATTTAACCCACCTAGGAGGATTTTTTTTTTGAATCCCTCTTGGATTTAGGTCTTATATTGTCAGATATAAGGGATCCAAGTGCTGGTTTCCAATCCTGTAGCATACATTCCTGAAAATACGTTTTTCAGGCATGCCTTGCTAGCAGTCCCGTTTTTGGGATATTACACATGGTATTTTTGTAGGAGATAGAGGATAATATATGACAAGAAGAATGGTGTATTATAGGTCACGTGACTCTCCTTATATATGATATGAGTACTCTCCTAACTTGGTAGACACCTTGAGAAGTTTAAAGGCAGAAATCAGAAGTTGAAAGGTGGATAGTGACAGGATAATTCAGTCACAAGAAATACTTGCCAAGGAAAAAAAAAACCAAGAGAGGTCAATGTTGTAATCCTTCAGAGTTTATAATATTTGCATAGACAAGGACAACCATGGATTAGTTATGGACAAGAGGACAAGACTAATGGGGAATATGGTAGCAGATCTCGGTCAGGGCACAAGTCAAACAAGGATGATACGGCTAGAGGTGGCAGATGGATGGATACACCTAATATGAGAGGTAGTGTTTATGGGTTTTATTCTAGTTTTGGATCATATAAAAATCATATTCATCATTGGTATCATCCTTAGAAGAGGAATGAGAGGGGATACTTGTCATATGAGTTCAAGAAGGCCAAACCTCCTTCAATCGATGGAGAGTTGAAGAAATCATAAGATTCATAAACATGGTTTCTTGGGATGAAGAAGTTATTCAAGCTACATGATTATATAGAGAACATGAAGGCTAGGATAACTATTTTTAGTATTAAAGGAAAAACGGACATTTGGTGGGGAGATGTGAAGCGTGTCATAGGCATCAAGAAATAGGAGTCCAGTTGGCATGAATTTAATAATTTTTTCAAAAATAAGTATTTTTCAGAGAGGTCCTATGATGGTAAGGATAACGAGTTCTACAAGTTCAATATGGGATCTATGACAAATGAAGAGTACATGGTTAAGTTTCTAGAGTTGTTGAGGTATGTGCCTTACCTCAAGCATGAGATGACGAAAGTTTAAAGATTCAGTAGTGGACTGCCATTAGAATTCAAGGATTAGATTGAGTACGATGAGCGTCAATCATTGGAGGAATTCAATGGTTAGTTGAATCACTGTTATGAGCAGTCTGAGTGTGACTAGAAAAGCAATGACAATACTAAAGTAAATTGGCCTCTAAAGTGGGAAAGACACTAGGATGCAGGTGAGAAATAAAATGTGGCCCCTTACAAGAATTTTAGTACAACAAAGAAGGGACATGGGACTCATCTTGGATAGTAGAAAAATAAATGTAGTGACAGGGAACCATTGCAGTGTTGGATTTGTGGCAAGGATAATCACAATAAGGATTATCTGTTGTACCAGGGTGGTAGACCTCAGATCTAGATTGCTCAACAGTCGCAGATATTTGGGGATGTTGGTCAGAGCATTCCTCATATTTACGCAACATTTGATAACAAGCACATGAATCACCAGGAATCCATTATTGAGATGGAAGGTAAGCTATGTGATCAAGTTGTTTCCATTTTGTTTGATCCTATATCTAATTATAGTTTTATTAATCTTGACCTGGTGGATAAGTGTGGCTTAAGTAAAGAAGTGCATGCAAAGTATTTGTTGGTGCAGTTGGCTACATGGACCAATTAAAGAGCTCATCATTGGGTGAGAGCTTGTGCATTTGAGCTGAATGGTATGCCTAGATTAGCACATATAAATGTGCTTCCTTTGGGTTCGTACAATATACTTTTGGGTATGGATTGGTTGTACCTTCAAAGGACTAAGGTAGATTTCTACAAGAATGTTATTCAATGCTTGGATGATGATGGAGAGAATAGAATCTTGCAGGGTAAGAAGAAGCCTACATCAGTGATAATGGTTACAACTATACAGGCTAAGTGTAGTTGTAAGAAAGGATGTATCTTGTTTGAAGTTCATATTTCCTTTGAAAAAGGGGAGCATGTTGAGGATGTTGAAGTCTTGGAGAGGTAATTGGTTTTGCAATAGTTTCAATATGTATTTCCAATAGATATTTTAGATTTACCGCCTCATAGGGAAGTGGACTTATCTATTGAGTTGGTACTAGGAGCAACACTAGCATCAAACGCACCTTATAGAATGAGTACTCCATATTTGCTGGAATTGAAGTTGTGGCTTAAGGAAATGCTTGATAAGGGATACATTAGGCCAAGTGTGTCGCCTTGGGGTGCACTAGTATTTTTTTTGAAGAACAAGGATGGTACTCTCAGATTGTGTATTGATTATAGGTAGTTAAACAAGGTGTCGATCAAGAACATGTACCCTTTGTTGTGGATTGATGATTTGTTTGATCAGTTGAAGGGAAAAATATTTTTTTCAAATATTGACGTGAGATCAGGATATCATTGAGTACACATCAAATAAGAGGACATATATAAGACAAAATTCCATACTAGGTTTGGGAATTATGAGTTTGTGATGGTTTTCTTTGGTCTTACTAATGCTCCAGCTACCTTCATGTGTTTGATTAATAGTGTGTTGCATCCTTATCTGGAAACGTTTGTGATAATATTCATTGATGACATATTGATATATTCTAATAAAGAGGAAGAGGATGAAAAACACCTCGCAAAAGTGTTGAGATTGTTAAGAGAGCATCAATTGTTTTCCAAGCTTAGTAAGTGCAGTTTATTTCAGATATAAGTTCACTACTTGGGACATGTTGTTTCCAAGGAAGGTATAGTAGTGGACCCATAAAATATCATAGCTATCATGGAGTGGGAAACTCCTAGGAATGTGGATGAGGTAAGATTATTCATGGGACTAGCAAGTTATTTCAAGCAGTTCATTAGGAAATTCTCAGAGATTTCCTATCCTATTACATCTTTGTAGCGAAAATGAAATAAGTTTGAATGGAATGTGGAGTGTGCAACTAGTTTTGATTAGTTGAAGCATTTTATTACAAATGCTTCGATCTTGAAGATTTCATATTCAAACAAAGGGTTCAAGGTATGTAAATATGCTTGAAAGAGGGGACTTGGTGGAGTCCTAATGTAGGATGGATAGGTGGTATGCTATGAGTCAAGGAAATTGAATGAGCACGAGCAAAACTATGTGACTCACTATTTTGAGTTGGAAGTTATTATTCATGCCTTAAATATGTGGAGACATTATATTCTTGGCAGGTGGTTTATTCTAATGATTGACCATAGTTGGCTGATGTATTTGTTTGATCAACTTAATTTGAATGGTAAGCAAGCTAGATGGTTGGATACTCTCAGTAATTTTGACTTCAAGATTAGGTACATCAAGGGAAAGGAGAATAGGGTTGCAGATCCTCTTAGTAGAAGAGTGTAGGTGAATCACATTGTAGCAGTGAGTTCTTATGGGAAAAATTTGCGGGAGTGGATCTTGCAGGAAACAGAACATGATGACAGGTACCAGCAGTAAAGGCACATGTTACAAAAGTAGGGTGCAGGTGATAGGGATGAGTATCATCTCACAACATATGTCTTAGTCAGATTCAGGAACATGATTTATGTACCTTATGACAATGAGCTCAAGAAGCTTATATTTAGGGAATTTCATTTTAATTCATATATAGGTCAATCGGGATATCAGAAGGCATTGATAATAGTTAAGAAATTCTCTCATTGGCTGAAATTGAAGAAAGGGGTGGCTAAGTTTGTTGTGAGATGTTTGGACTGTCAGCAGGTAAAATTAGAGTGTAAGCATCCAAGTGGTTTATTGCATTCGATTCTTATTCCAGAGTGGAAATGGGAGGTCATTTCCATGGACTTCATTACATGTTTTCCAAGGACATCAAAGAAACATGATTCCTTCTTGGTTGTGGTTTACAAGTCAAGTAAGGTAGCCCACTTCATTGTAGTGAAGTCTACGCATTCAGCTAGTGAGGTAGCTCATATTTTAATCAGGGAGCTAGTAAGTTTGCATGGTGTTCCTAAGAATATTGTATGAGACAGAGATGCCAAGTTCACTTCCAATTTTTGGAAGGAGTTGTTTGTATTTTTGGGGAAAAAGTTGGATTTCAGTTCAACTTATCATCCGCAGAAAAATGGACAAACAAAGAGGGTTAATAGGATTCTTGAGGACATGTTGACGATGTATGTTATGCATCAACAACAGAAGTGGGAAGAGTATCTTCCAATGGTATAGTTTTATTATAATAATGGGTATTAGGAGTCCTTGAGGATGAGTCTGTTTGTGGAACTTTATGGGCAGAGTTGTAATACTCCTATCAAATAGAGTGATCTAGCAAACACGGTATTGTTTGGATTGGACATGTTGGCAGATATGGAACATGAAATGTAGGTTATTAAGAGGAATTTGAAGGTAGAATATGACGGGAAGAAGAGTTATGCATATCGACATAAGGAATTTAAATAGTTTCAGGTTTGGGAATATTGTGTACTTGCACATCAATCGCAAGAAGAGCTCCTTGAGGAGTGGGTCATGTGTTAGGTTGGCACTTGAGTATTTTGGAACTTTCAAGATCCTTGAGAGGATTAGACCAATGGCCTACAAAATTGCACTTCCTCTAATGGTGAAAGTCCATGATGTTTTCCAAGTTTCATTACTTAAGAGATATGTGCAGGATGTTGATAATTTGATTGACTAGTTTGTATTGTAGGTGGAACTATAGGGATAATTCCATTTAGAGCATGTCTGCATATTGCACCAGAAATAGCTCATGCTCTAGAACCGAGCAATAGAAAAAGTTAAAGTGTAGTGGAAGCACTTTGGGCCCGATGAAGCTACATTGGATATGGAAAATCAAATGCGGGTTTTTCATCCTTCATTATTTGTTGGTTCAATCAAATTAGTTTTTGGTATATGTATTTGTATACATGGATGTTTTTGTAAGTACCACGACGAGCTATGTTATAAATCTCCAATAGGTGGTATTATTGTCATGCTTGTCATGTTGGTAATTGTTTGCAGTAGTTGTTCATTGTAAATATTGCATCTATCTATGTTATAAAGCTCCATAGGGAATATGATTTTTTTTTTTTTGGTTATAGGTGTCATAGAACACCGAGGATGGTGTTCCCCTAAGGGGGAGGGATTTATAACAACCCTAAGCTAAAATTTCATGTAATAAAGGTTAATAAATTAAAAATAAGACAAAGGTCACGGGCCACCTATTCCAAGCTGAATTTTGGGAAAAACACTATAGTGGGCATCACTTACGGTTTATTAATGGCTAAGGAAATTGACAAAGGAAAAGAGGTGCCAACTAGCATTTATTTATGGAAATGAAGCAAAATAAGAGAAAAGGAAGGTGAAGAGACATTGATTTGCATGAGAGGGAAATTGGAAGGAAAATGAAGAAAAATAGAGACATCAATTATTAAAAGGCTTCTGAGGATGAGTTCACAATTTTTTTTCGGTTTTAGCTTGGGTCAAGTGAGAAAGAGAGAGAAGAGCACCAAGAGGAGAAAGTAATAACTCAAGTCAAGGAAGTAAAAGGATGACTAAGGAAAGCAAGGAGAAGGTTGGATCAACAGCTTTAGTAGGAGTATTTTGAAGGTAACAGGTTGCATGTGTGATTTCATAGTTGAGGTGTGAATGCATGGTACATGAATTTGTTTATTTGGTTCATTTGTGGTCATTGGAATGGGGTTTTCTGGGTTTGAGAGTGGTTTCATCCTTTCCTTGCCATTTCCTTGATAGCCATGGTGTTATGGGATTCATTTCTGGTTGAGCTTTGGATTGTCAAAAGATTTTGGATATGGGTGAGCTGGTCTCAGGAAAATTCCCAAGGGTTTGGGTTGGATATGGTTTTTTGTGGGAAGCACTCGACAAGTGGGTGGAGACAAGAAAATTCCTTAAGGGATGGTGAAGGAATTTTGAGGCATCCAAGCTTGTTTTGGTTTTGTGATCTCTTGACTGATTTGGGTGAGATCACAATAGTTTGAGGGTGGAAATGTTTTAGCCTATGGATTCCCTTCGTTTTTTATGTCTTCATTTATCCATGAGATCCCACATGCATGCTTGGAATATGGCACAGGGGTGATTGGTTGAAAGAAATATTTGGTTCAACTCAATCTACAGTCAGGTGTTATGTGGAAGTACTTGACTTGCTTGGCTTTTGCATCTGTTAATAAGAGCTATTTATATATTGTGATTCATGAGTAATTGTACTTGTTATTATGTAGCTTGATGGTTGTTCTATCATGGTTAATATTCTGGTTTTATGTTGGTTATAAGCATGGTTCTGTAATATGTTTTGGTTACGAATCTGTTGATGTTGTGGTCAACACCCTCCAAAAGTTTTCCTACACTTGAATTTTGGAGCCTAATAAGGATCTAAAAATCTATATTCCATAGTCACATCATGATCAATTAATGTTATGCTAAGTGTTTAAGTCTTCTTCTCAGTTTATGAGTGTCAAATTCATGTGCATACACAGATTAATTCTGGAACAAGTTCATGAGTGAATTCCTTCATGTGAGTTTGAACATGCATAGTGAAATCCATCAAGACAATGCCTATGCAAAGTTCGACCTATGTCAATACTCATTGTGCACTTTAAATTGGAAGTTTCTCACTTTTGGCTGTAATCGTACTTCTATTTCAGTGAATTTTTCCATCTGTCAATTTTGTGCACCTTCGCTTTCAAAAGTGTCTCTTTCATGTTTATGACTATCACAAATTATTTTCTCACTTTAATAGGTGTTTTTTTCATTCTATCTTCACTCTGGCATGTGTCACTTTCAATGTCGTTCACATTTTACAAGTGTCGTATGCACTTTTCTCCTATCATCACAAATTTCGTCTTTTAGCATGGGAAGTGTCATATATCGCATAAGTGTAGTTATGGTTCATTTCAAGTGGTAACTTTAATGAAAATGAATATTATTTATCATATAGAAATTATCGCACAAGTGCCATCACTATCATCGCAAAGTGTACCTTAAGTGTTGTACTTGGGGGAAGTTGTCACATTGTCGTCGAAGTGAGGGGATTATGTTGTTCATGTGCTCTAAGTGCTCAATGTTTGGTTGTCGATTTTTCTAAGTGTGTGAGCATGCTCAAGTTATTCCCTTTCTCACTTTTACCTCACTAATCCCACACTTAGCCAAATTCTAAAAACTTATTTCCTAAGAAACTTGGCTCCACTCAGCCATCCTAAACTGTGAACTATGTAGTCTTAGCCCTTAATCTTATACCTTGCCTCTTCTAACTACAAAATGCACAGTTCATGGCTTCCATACCTGCGCACTATGTAGTCTCAGTGCTCAACCCTAACCCCTTGAGCTCGAGAATTGTGCAAGATTTCCTAACGAGTATCTCCTTTTGTGCATTGCATAGTACAAATCCTCAAGCTTCCATCTTGACTCCTTAAACTATGAAATCCCTAGGCCTCTCTCCCTATAGAACTACATAGTGGGAAACCTCAAGCCTCAAGCCTCAAGCTTACCTCCTTGATCTCATCAACTACGCAACGACCATGCCATGTCCCTAAACTTCACATTACGCAGTATCAAGCCTCATTCCTATCCCTTTACCTATTTATTTGTGCAACTTCACAATCCCTAAGCCAACCTCTCATTCCAACATGACTTCCAGCTCAGTTTAGGATTTCATGAGGCATGATAGAATAGGAGTTTTCAGACTCAAGTTTTCTTTTCATGAGTGGATTTCAGTTGTAGGTATTATATCTTGTTATGATAGGATGATGATGAAGGAGATGAAAAAGGAGACCCTTCTAGAATACACCTTTGTAGCTGCAAATACAAATTTCATCATTGAAGAGAAGATTAAGAGCCGCTAGTTTCTTAAAAAAGATCAAATATAATGATCACATTAAGACTCCATATCAATCAACCCCTTAGAGGATGAATACAAAGATTATTCAAGATCCATCATGAATATGTAAAGAAAGCAGCAAAAGGATCAGCTTGGAAATGCCACATCATCATGAAGTTCCATGTCATCATTGTAAAGAGTCCTCTCAAGAGTCACATGTGTCATAGTGTCTTTCCACATAATTTGTGTAATGTAATTATGTAATTCTTGAAAAGAGAAATGTAAAATATGTGGAAGACCAAGGGTCCCACGTGGAATATGAAGAGTCACTAATTGAGTTATAAAGTCATATACAAGCTCAAAGGTCATGTAAGAATTCGAAAAGTCATTGTAGAAGCTCAATAGTCACGAGGGAGGTCAATAGTCACATGGGAGGTGAAGAGTCACCTCATTTGTTATAAATATGCCCTCGTAACTCAAGAAAAAAATAGGGGGAGACTTTTGAGACTTGTACTTTCACCTTAGATTCTCTAGCATTGGCATAGGAGAGAAGACATTTCTTTTAAGAAGCAAGTGGTGAATTAATGTTCCACTATTAGGGCTAGTGTGGAAACATTACACTTGTATATGTTGGCACTTCCACTTAATATATGATGTTTGATGAGCCAACACATTTTCATGCATGTATCTGAATATCGTAGGATTATTCTTTAAATGCTTGTGGTATATATTTCATTCATGTGTATTAAGTAAATTGAACTATTTTGGTGTCTTCGGTACTTATCTTGTTGAAGGTGTGTTGTATTTGGTTTTATTATCATGGTTGGATTGTGAAATAATTTGTAGACTAACTTGTGATCCTCTTATGTTCTTGTTTGTCTCTTTTATGATGGTAATATTACTTTTCTTCTAGAGTCCCACTCTTTTTCTCCCTATCGTAAAGGTACCTTGTATACATTGCAATTATATGCCTCACATTGTCAACTTACTTGCTTGTTTCAAACAATGTTATATAACCTCTTATGTTAATAATTGCAGCCAAGAAAAATCCTTAAGGACAAGGTAAACCATACATATTTCCCATTGTGGCTTCTACTTCAAACAATGTGAGGTCTAA
Source organism: Pinus albicaulis (assembly GCA_034641835.2). Lineage (NCBI taxonomy): Eukaryota > Viridiplantae > Streptophyta > Pinopsida > Pinales > Pinaceae > Pinus > Pinus albicaulis. The sequence continues at coordinate 514,681,803 of CM076569.1, forward strand.
TTGGGACTTCACATTAGGGATACCCCCTTGGTTGACGAATTTCCAACTTCGTCAACAGTTGGCGCTAGAAGGAGGGAAATATGACAATTTATGCATGAAGAGTCTGTTTTGAATATCTGATCTTAAATGGATCTTTCCCAAATCATAATCCCATAATGTTTTTCTAACCTATCCCCTTATAAAATTTTCATCTTTGCAGAACAATTTCATGACTTGTCTAAATTCAGGTTTGAAGGTGAGGGTTGTACATTCATAGCCAAACATATATATGATTTTATTGGTTTTTGGAAATCTAACGAAATCGATTATGAAGCTATTTTTTGTATATTATTCACCCTCACTCTTGAACATCAAGTTAATAAGTGGTGTCAGAATTTACCATTCGCTTCCATTCATTCATTCAATAAATTTCTCAAGAAGCTTCATCAAGCCTTTGACATATATGATTATCAAGATGTATGAAATAAGATTGATCTTCTCAGAATGAAATATGGGTAATCTATATAGGATTTTCTTGATCTATTTTTTCACCTTTGTTATGAATTTCCCAAGGGAGTGATTGATTTAGATTTTATCAGTGAAAAGTTTCAGAGCTTGGTTCTTCTCTCCGTGAAATCATTTGCATCTGAACTCTTTGATGATTCCTCTCTCCCAACTTATGCTAATCATGAGACACCCAAAATTTGCGAGGAGGAACCTACTATTATGTTTGTTCCGTGTCCTCCTCCTTTAGAAGTACCAGTTTGGGTACCTCCTGGTGATGATCCTAAAGTTGGGAAATCTGAAAATCAAAATTTTCCTCCATCCATTCAACCTTCATCCAATTCCCATGATTCAAATCCTATTGAGGAGGACTTTGAATGGTTTATAAATTGTATGTAGCCTGAAGTAAACGTGGATCCCTTATTTTTTCAAGTACATAATCCTAATCTTGAATCCGATCCATTTGAAAACATAATTTCCTCAAGGGATTATTTTCAACCTCTACCATCTACATCTCGTGATTCCTTATTTCATTATCTGCTTGATCAACCTACTTCATTTCTTAATGATTTTCAACCTGTTGTTTCAAGAAGTGATCAAGAACACGGTAGTTTCATTTCACAAGTAGAGGATAAAAGTGTTGAATACATGTTCCATCTTTATTCCCTCTTTCAAGGTGACTATCTTGCAATCCTGGTTGATCACTAATCTCACCATCTTGATAACCTGTCAAATGATTCCATATCCTTCATTAAAATCGAGACTTTGGAAAACCATCCCCATGACATCCTTGTTTCCATTAACACATGTGGTGATGGATATCCAAGTACATTGAATGATATGATTCATTTTTTTGAACACTTGAATTTGTATGGCATCGATTCACAATCTACTTTCCATAGTTTTTCATCTTCATTTGTGCAATGGGATTCTATTTCAATTTAGAATGATTCTAAAATTTAATCAAGACATGCATCTTTAGATATCAAATCTAAATAAATAATTTGACATGCTTTTGAATATTTATTATACCCTATTGAAGGAAACCAATATCAGTCTAAATATTACATTGGTAAGCATGTCTTCGATAATTTTGATGATGAAGATAATATCATTGATCCATTGTTATTACAAGTGCAATATGATTTAGTTATAACTGGTGTTTCTCCTCCCGAGTCTCTTCATCTTTCCTCACCTATAGCACACCACTCATAATTCCTAGATATGTGCGATAAATTTGTTATACCAGCAGATATTTAATCGGATAGTCATGGTTGCGATCAGGTACATGATGGTGTGATTATACCATTAGAGGATGAAAATATTGAATCTAATATTCATGATATCTTCAATTGTAAATATTTCATATGTCAGGAGGAAGATATAATAACAATTTTGAGTGATTGAGGGTGTTTTTCGATTGAGGTATCTCAATGAGTTGTACATCAAGAATATGATATGTTTAATATTTATTTTGATAAAACTAGTGCATTAATAGTGTTTTCACTGATATATCTGATGATAGTGGTGCATATTTACCTATTGATTTTTCTAAGCCACCTAGATTTGATGTTCCACCATTATAAAATTCAAAGACCAATTAGGAGGTTGATGCACTTCAGCCCCCGTTGACGGTTATGTTAGGTTCTCGCAATCCTATTGAGATATTTGAACTAAGTTGGATCTAGATTGTCATGCATAATTCTTTCTTCAACATCTATCCATTAGTTGCGAGTTCATTCTTAAAGGACTCTCGATATTTTCAAGTTTATCTTCACGATATTCAAGATAGAATTTTTAATTATATGAAATATTATTTTTTGTTTAAACCTTCTTCATCATGAAAATCCCTTTCATTTCACTCAGTGTTTTAGAGCACATATTTCCCAAATCCCCACTATTTCAAAGCCTCTCATTTTTATTATCAAGATAAAGGTCATTTTGGGTTGAAGGATCTCTCTTTATCAAACACTTCTGAGATCAATAACCTTCTTATCCCTCTTGTGTGTGTCATGAAGCTAATCATATTTTTCACATAATCTCTCTTCTTGAATGATAGAAAATGGTTGATTCATTTAGTAAATCAAAACCCTTATGTTGATACAAATACCTAGTTTGATTTTACCCTTGTTTCCAATCTTTCACCAACCTGATATCTTAATTTGTTTCCTGAATTTGTGATGTGAGTGATTTTTTAAATACCTTAAGCTTTCATATTTTTGGCATGATGTTTAATCATATACAAAAGGAACCAATGGAGAATTGAGGATCGTATAGTCATCAATCTTATCATGATGATGGTTCTAACAACTATCTCTCAATTAATCATTTTCCCATTAGCATACCTAATGATAGTTGTCTTACATTTATTGATTTTTTTGAACCCAATGATATTCATGGTTTATCATTTCGTGCTTAAAATACTTGTCAGGAAGTTGAGACACTTGAGCATGAGCTAATGGTTATGTCAGGTTCTCACCATCTTGAAAATGATTTTAAACAATATCAGGTCAAATTCATCTTACAAGATTCTATGTATGATTCAAATGCATTAATTGAAAATTAAATTCCTCATGAGCATCCAAGTTTTCAAAAAAAAAAATCTGAATATCATGATCTAATCTTTGAATGCTTAGAGAAAGACTACATCGCAAGCTTCTCCCCAAATATTAAGTTTCAATATTTTCTAATGTTTGAAAAAACTAAAAACATGAATGAATGTACTTCCATGATCATCCTTCAAGGTTTGTATGATTTTCATTTCAAGCAACAAGGCAAAGCTATAAACTGGTTAAAATTATTAAGTATAGCACATATTTCTGTTGATAAGCAAGACCTTCGATTCATTGTGTGGGTTTTTCAATTTGTAGCCTTTTCTTTTGCACAATGCTTTATAATGATTTTAACTGCTTATATATTTTTGATTGCAGGTCGTGAGTGTTTATGGTGGCTACAATGGAAATTCCATTATACTTAGCCTTGACCTTATAGTTGGTTAGGATAAGAGTAGGTTTTGGTGCGTTTTAGCTTTCTAGTCGCATTGCATCATCTTGCACTAGTCCTTGCATTTGGTTTTCTTTCTTCATTTTTTTTCCATGCTCTATTTAAAGCTAAGGTTTACTTTCACTATGTTTCATATTTTTTCTTCTTGTTATGCCTTACATTTCTTACTTTGCATGAAAACTTATTTTTCTTGCATAAAAAGACAATGCGACAAAAAATTAAATTGCGATGACAGGCAACGCCTGGATTATCTATATCCTCTTCTCTTTTTTGGGTCTATATATATTTAAATTTGATGATGTATGAAAATAAAATATGATTTTTTCCAGACCAAAAGCCTTTGGTCGAACTATGAAGCTCGTATATTTATTAGGATCTTGATTCCTGACTCATCCCTATATTGAATAGTGTTTTGACATGTCAACCCCAACCAAGTAGAGAAGGGAAAGGAGAAAAACTTTAAAACTAGCATATAACTTTGGTTATATTTCAAATCCCTTAAAAAAAGGAACCAACCTCCTCTTCAATTAATAAGTTGGGATCCCTCTTCCACTGTCAAAATAAATAAGTTCCTTCACACATTCTATTAGTAACTAAATAAAATATGAAGAAGAGAAATGCATCCTGCGCAGAAAGGTGAGGTAAGTAACTTCGTCAGGGTACTGTTCAGGATCACTAGAAGGAAGAAATACTTGTGGTTCCTTGAGGTGAATCCATTGGGGTACTATCCAGGCTCGTTGTTAGCGAAGAAACACCATGGAATGTGCCTAAAAATCCTCAATATACTTATTATCTTTCTCCCCTATCGAAATAGTTGAGATGTGTCTAGTCTTATGCTGATGTGTTTGAAGCTAAGCAAGGAATAGGGGAGACTATATATTTAACAGGGATAACTGGAAAATATGAGGAAATATCCATGGTGAATCAATACTTCCTGAAAGACTGAGACCTTTAACTTAAGGATAAAACCTAAATAGAGAAGTTGGAGTTCTACCAATGTCACACCAAGTGTTAATGCTGCGATCAACACCCTCCAAAAATTTTCCTACACAGGAATTTTGGAGCCTACTAAGGATCTTACGATCTGTTATTCCACAATCATTTCATGATCAATGAATGTTATGCTAAGTGTTTAAGTCTTCTTCTCGATTTATGAGTGTCAAATTCACTTGCATACAAGTTCATGAGTGCATTCCTTTAAACGATTTTGAACAGACATAGTGTAGTCCATCAAGATAGTTCATATGCAATTTTCAACCTATGTCGATAGTTACTGCGCACTTTCAATTGATAGTTTCTCACTTTTGGCTGCAATCGTACTTCTATTTCAATGAATTTTTTCAACTGTCGCTTTTATGCACCTTCAATTTCGTCAGTTTCACTTTCATATTTATGACTACTGCTTTTTCTTGTTTTCACTTTAATAGGTGTTGTTTTCATGTTATCTTCGCTCTAGCATGTGTCACTTTTAATGTTGTTTACATTTTGCAAGTGTCGTGTGCAGTTTCTCCTACCCTCGCAAATGTTGTCTTTTGGCATGGGAAGTGTTTTATATCGTATAATAATAGTTATGGTTCATTTCAAGTGGTAAATTTGGTGAAAATGAGTCTTATTTATCATATATACATGGTTTACACTCATTCCCAAATTTTCATGCATTTTCACACAAATGTCGTCACTATTGTCGCAAAGTGTACGTTAAGTGTCACACTTGGGGGAATTTGTCGCATTGTCACCACATTAAGGGGATTATGTTGTTCATGTGTTTTGAGTGGTCAATTTTGTTTCATCGATTTTTTTGTTTGTGATCATTTTTAGGTTTTCCCCTTGATCAATTTGACCTCAATTATCTTGCACTTAGCCAAATTCTAAAAACTTCTTTCCTGGGAAACTTGGCTCCACTCATCACTCAAGCTTAGACCTTTCCTCTTGGAACTACACAATGCATAGTTCATGCCATCCAAAACTATGCTCTGTGCAGTCTCAATGCTCATCCCTAACCCCTTGAGCTCTAGAACTGTGCAACCCTACCTCCCAGTCAACTCCTTCTATGCATTGAGTAGTTCCAAGCCTCAATCTTCCAGCATGACTCCTTGAATTGTGCAACTGAAAAAACCCTAGACCTCTCTCCCTCCATAACTGCACAGTGGGAAACCTCAAGCCTCAAGCCTATCTCCTTAAGCCCATCAACTGCGCAATCACCCTACCCCGGGCTTCCTGAAATGCATACTGTGTAGTCTCAAGCCTCGGTCTTGTCCCTTTACATTTTAATTTATGTAACTATCCAATGTCTGAGCCAACCTCTTAGTCTAGTACCCAGTTAGAGCTTTGTTTGTGATTTTTATGAAGCATGCTAGACTAAGAGTTTTCATACTGATGTCATATTTTCATGAGTGGATTTAAATTGAAGCTATTATATCTTGTTATGATAGGATGATGATGAAGGATATGAGGAAGGAGAACCTGCTAGAAGACACCTTTGTAGTTGCAAAGACAAAGTTGATCATTGAAGAGACTCTAGTTTCTGACAACAGATCAAAGATCATGACCACATGAAGACTCCAAATTAATCAACCCCTTAGAGGATGAATATAAATAACATGCAAGATCCATCATGAAGATGCAAAGAAAACAAAAAAAGGAGCGGCTTGGAAATGCAACATCATCGTGAAGTTCCATGTCATCATTGTCAAGAGTCCTCTCAAGATTCACATGTGTCATAGTGTCTTGCCACATAATTTTTGGAATGTAATTATTTAATTATATAAATGAGAAAATGTAAAGTATGTGGAAGACCAAGGGTCCCACATGGAATATGAAGATTCATTAATTGATTTCTAAAGTCATATAGAAGCTCAAAGGTCATGTAAGAATTCGAGAAGTCATTGTAGAATCTCAAGAGTCATGAGGGAGGTAAAGAGTCACATAGGAGGTGAAGGGTCATCTCATTTTCTATAAATACACCCTCATAACTCAAGAAAAATTGTTGGGGGGAGGGGGGGGGGAGACTTCGGGAATTTTACTTTCACCTTAGCTTCTCTAGCATTGGCATAGGAGAGAAGATGTTTCTTTTGAGAAGCAAGTGGTGACTTAATGTTCCACTATTGGGGCTAGTGTGGTAGCATTGTAATTGTATATCTTAACACTTACACTTAATATATGAAGCTCGACGAGCCAACACATTTTCATTCATGTATCGTGAATATCATAGGACTATTCTGTAGATGTTTACGGTATGTACTTCATTCATATGTACTAAGGAAATTGAACTATTTTGGTGGATTTGATACTTATCTTGTTGAAGGTGTGTTGTATTTGGTTTTATGATTTTGGTTGGCTTTTGAACTACTTTGCAGAATAAATTGTGATCCTCTTATTCTCTTCTATGTCTCTTTTAGGATGGTACTATTAATTTTTTTCTAGAGGCTAACTCTCTTTCTCCCTGTCATTAAAATACCTTGTATGCAATGCAATTGTATGCCTCACAGTATCAACTTACTTTCTTGTTTCAAAGAATGTTGTATAACCTCTTATGTTAATAATTGCAGCCAAAGCAAATCCTTAATGATAATGGAAATTGATTGTATTTCACGTTGGGGCTCCTACTCCAAACAGTGTGAGGTCTAATTGCGACTTCATATTAGGGAGACCCCCTTGGTTGACGAATTTCCAGCACCATCAATAGGCTATTTTTCATGCTTTGACAAGTTAATGAATTTTCGATGAATGCATGGGCTAAGTGTTGGAATATAAGCAGGTGTTGGATCCCTGCCTTATATTCTTAAAATAAATAAATAAATATATATATATATATATATATATATATATATATATATTTATTTATTTATTTATTTATTTATTTATATATATTTTAATTTTTTTAATTTTTAATTTTTTATATTTTTTATATTTATATTTATATTTTATTATTATTATTATTATTATTATTATTTATTTATATTTTGTTTATATTTATTTTTTTATTTTTTATTATTTTTTTATTTTTTATTATTTTTTTATTTATTTTATTATTTATTTTTTTAGATTGACCTAAATTATTAATTTCAATATCTTACTAGCCATTACGATTTTATCTTATTGATAGAACTATTTTTATTTTTATTTTATTTTATTTATTTTTTATTTTTTTATTCTTTATATATATATATATATATATATATATATATATATATTAAAATTAAATTTATTTTATTTTATTTTATTTATTTTTATTTTTATTATTTATTTATTTATTTATTTTATTTTATTTTATTTTATTTTTATTTTTTTTATTTTTTATTTAGAATTAAAATATAATAATATATAATTATAATTAAATAATAGTTGTATTTTGAATAATCGTAATGATTTTAATAAAAATAAAATTTGTTATAATAATTTTTATTTATAATTAAACTATTAATTTGAATAATCAAACTAGCCGTTTCAATTTGTAATTGAATATTTAAATTATTGTAACTATTTTTATATTTTTTATTATTTTATATATTTATTTATTTATTTTTATTTTTTTTAAAGATAGACTTTCATGAAAATAGTATATAATTATATTAAAATAATATTTGTATTTTTAATAATTAATTAATAAAAATAAAATAATTTTTAACTAAACTATTAAATTGACATATAATAATTTTTATTTAGTTTATTATTTATTTATTTTTATGTTTTAATTAAACTATTAATTTTAATATTCAAACTAGCCGTTGTTGATTTTTTAATTATTATATTATTAGAACTAACCGTTTTGTATTTCTTAGTCAAATTGGCTGCTTCTAACCGTTTTCTTTTCATCTCCTACATCTATTTAAACTTAACGACTGATCTAATCTCTCGCCTAGTCCTGATGATGAACCACACTGGTTGGTTCGAAACGCGTCGACTTTGTTCATGATAATGTGATTATTACCGAAAGATTTCTTCATATGTAATTATGTATTTATGTAATGAAGAAGACAAGATAATAAAATGTATTTTTGAGCTTGCTTCATGGGTTTCATGAGCAAGAATTTTATTATAGGTCAAAATACTTCTTCTTGATGTATTTTAGGGATTTTTCATCTTGTCATAAATATATTAATTAGGGCTATGTATATGAATTAAAGTCCATGATGGTATGCCTCAAGACCTTACCAAATAAGCTTGAATAAATGGCTAAAGAATGGTGATAATACTTCTAGACAACCTAGAAGTATCAATAAGCTAGAAGATCTCCTCTACAAGTCGGCTTTTAAACAACAACAAGTCGGCCTACAAAATGACACGTTTATTCATAGGACAGGTCGGCTTATTTATAGGTTCATACAACTATATATACCCCAATTACTGTGCAAAAAATAGAGACACAGAAATTTGGATTTTTTCTGAGGTTTTTAGATTAAGCTGTAGGAATAAATGCGGATGAGGATATGTGATATAATATGAAGTTTCATGACTGTATAAAGTGCGAATATAGGACAAGGATCTATGAAATAAATGCATAATTAAGGGAATTTAATAAACTGCGAAGTTAGTACTATTGTTTGGTACAAAGAAGGGAGATAGATCAACGAAGATAGATCAAGAAAGTAATATGAAGAAGGGAGACAGATCAAGGAAGTAATATAGTGCAAGAAAAGGGTATCTATATAGTGTGAAGAAGGTGTAATGTCCAAAGAAAGGATATAGGATGTGTGCAAGTTGAATAATAGCCAATAAGGTTATATATAAGTACACGGTGTGCATAGGACAGTCTATGACAAGGTGTTGATATCTTAAATAAGGAAGAATACAATTAGATACCAAGCTCTCTAGTCCTAGTGCAAGACGGTGTAGGATGGTGCATAAAAGAAGGATCAACTTAAGAGTTCAAGGAAGAAGTAGTGACAAGGTCTTGGAGGCATACAAGGGTCAAGGGTCTCTGTCATGGTCATGGTACTTGTCATCTGAAAGTCTATAAGAATAATTTCTTGTGGGTTTTCCTCTCTAAGAGGGAGAGGTTTTAGCCCTGACTTGAAGAGCCTAAATTTGTGTCTCTTGTGTTTTGGTAATTTACTTGATGAAAGAAATAATAAGCTAAGAAGATAAGAAATAAGTAAAATAAGTAAGCTCACAAGTAATTATCAAGTAGATAATTTGAAGTAAACCTAGCCCTACCTAATTCTCAACATGGTATCAGAGCTAAGGTGTTGAAGACAAGGGCTACTGGACAAGGAGACACTCAAGGATTAAAGAGCAAGAATCCATTTTCCTAGATGGCATCAAAGTCAAGGTCAAAGTTTGCATTGGAAAGTCAAATCAGTTTGCAAAATAATTCTCAAGCCATCTCAAAAGGACCTTCAAAGGATACTCTCATCAGGGAGATCATCTTTGCCATCAAATATTCTTGACATTGAAGACTTTGTTGGAAGACACATCATCAAGCTCCATCCAAATCTATCCAACATCTTTGAATACGTCATCATTCTAAAGTAATCATCTAAGACATCCTTGATCCAAGATCACCTACTTTGAATAATTCAATCTAAGAGGGAGTTCCTACCATCATCTTTATCATCATCATTAAGGAAACTAATAGAAGGAGGAAGTCAATCTACTCAAGTAATTATATCTATTACCTCATCTAAATATGTCAAAATGACTTATTGCAAAGAGAGCAACAAATTGGTTGGGTCGTCAAACTTTAGTGCATGGAATAAGAGGACAAATTTGAATCTAATCGAAGATGAAGTTATGGGCTACATCAAAGGATCTACAACTCAAGCCTCAAAAGAAGATGATCCAGCTCATGCCAAGTACATGAAAGGAGAAATAAGTGCCCAGATGATTCTCATATAATCCATTAAGGACTCACTCATACCCTATGCATCAAAACTAGAAACTAAAAAAGAAATATATGAGAAATTGGTGGAGCTATTCTCCGTGAGTGCTGCAGGAGAAGTAATATCTTTGAGCCAAGAACTATACAAGATGAAATTGTCAAGAGAGGAAGGAATCACTTCATATTTTATGAGGATTTCTGAAATACGATACCAGCTGTAGGAATTGGGAGAAGTAATGTATGGTAGTGAGATGACTACGGTGGTGTTGAATGCTCTACCAGAAGAATCGAAAAAATTCACTTCAAGCTTATATGAGAAGAAAGAAGCAACACCCTTCCAGGATATATGGTCTCTATGTAAAATAGAGGAAACAAGATTGAAAGCCAAGGGTGATACAAGATCAAGTGAAGAGAATCAAGCCTTTACAGCCATGTTCAGGAAGAAAGGAAGATTTGGTAAATTTGGTCCTCATAATAAATGAAGAAATATGGACAAAGTATGATGCTTTGGATGTATTGAACTTGGGAATTATAAAAGGGGTTGTCCTAAATATGGAAAGGATAAAGGAAAAATGAATAATCCCATGTCACGGATGAAAGGGAAGAACCTGATGCAAATAAATCTAAGAAATAAGAAGTGAAAGATCTATATAATGATTGAGATCATATTCTTCTTTAAATTATTTATATTGGTTGTAAAATAGTATGATAGGAAGCAATGTATATTAATAGCATCATGATAGAAGCATGGAAGAAGAACTTGTCTTAGAAGAAGTGGCTCCTAGCAACCTTAGTGATAACGATGGAAGATAGTCATATGGATCAAGGGTCATCTATGAAACAAGTGATGGCACTTTATAATAGAGCCCTCCTTTGATTCACTGGTTAGAAAGAAATAAAAAGGTTTCATTGGGAATTCTATCTTGCAGAATTATGGGATTAGGATATGATGCCATATTGATGAATTAGGTCAAGGGAATGAAGTTCTTCATTCTAAGGAAATTGCTGCAGGATGACTCAAATGGACAAGATAAGGTACATATATGCTAATACTGGATGCTATGAATTCATGTCATATGGTTGTAGGTGATGGAATTATATCTTTATAAGTATGATCAAGATAAGGGAGGATCTCTTCAGGTACACCGGATGTCATGAAATCAACATAATATTTCCTCATATGGAATATGAGGTGGTTGTATACGAACAAGGAAATATATGCTAAAAGTTCCAGGGAATAAATGAAACTGTGTGGAGAAAGAAAGGAAGAGATCATGAAGTGCAACCATGTCAAGAGGTGATTATCATCCAGAAGCCAAGAAGATGTGACTAGGAGATCCCCTCAGAAGATATGTAGACTCTAATAGAAGTATGGTAAAGAAGAAGACCCTTGAAAATACATATATTTAGGAGGTGTCAATCTGAATAAAGGATTTCAATGCCTACAAGAAGATGTCATGGTGAAAGATTATCACTGAGATAAATTTTGATTTAAAATTTATTATGTATATGTTTATCTGGATAAGTTTATGCAGGGCTTCCAACCATGTGGAAGGATGTAAGATCCTTGGGAGATGGTTCAAAGGAAAGAAACATGGCATAAAGGTGGACCAAATGAGAAATACTGATGTATCACTTTCTGGTAGATGACATGACTCATGGATGAAAGGGATGGCTGATCTATGCCCTATGAAGCTAAAGTTGAATATTCCTCAAGATCGAAATCCATGACATCAAGGGGAGGAATTCTTCATGAGCAGATGGGTGTCTCACCATTGCTGCTACAGGTCCCTAATTAAGAGGGAGCCTGGTGGTGAGTTTCTTACTTAGAAGAAACTGGGTAATTCCTAAGAATGAGCTTAGGTACATACCTTGTACGGGAATGAGTACATTCCCTTGTGGAATATGTCCTCCCTGGTTGAGAGGGAGAGATAGGCACATAATTCTAGTCTTCAACTGGAAATACAGAATGGAGGATTGGGTAATAATATGGCATCTGATACTCTTTGAGAATGAGATAGGGAATTCAAGGTAAGAGTAGTCGTGGACTGATATTATTTGATGGATAGCTACCCAAGAGAAGAATAGTCCAAGAAGGTCATACTTTGGAACACCCGGATGGAGTATGTACATTGGAGAGACAATGAAGATGGTGTCTATAAGGCATGTGTATCGCCAACATTATAGCTCGTTGTCTCATTGAGAGATGGGCCTCTTATTCAAGGCCTTGAACTAGGACAATGTTGGTTGATATGATGCTATACAGATGTGATTACCAATAAGATTCTTATTATAATGAGATTCTTCAAATTGAAAGTAACCATGTACCATTATGAATACCTCCCTAGTTAAGAGGAAGTGTTGAAAAGTGTAACTAGGTTTGGTATTCATATTGAATATGTAATTATGTATTTATGTAATGAAGAAGACAAGACAATAAAATGTATTTTTGAGCTTGCTTCACGGGTTTTATGAGCAAGAATTTTATTATAGGTCAAAAGACTTCTTCTTGATGTCTTTTAGGGATTTGTAATCTTGTCATAAATGTATTAATTAGAGTCATGTATATGAAGTAAATTCAATGAAGGTATGCCTCAAGACCTTGTCAAATAAGCTTGAAGACATGGCTAAAGAATGGTGATAATACTTCATGTAAAGACTCTTCTAGACAACCCTCAATACACTAAAAGATCTCCTCTACAAGTCGGCTTCTAAACAGTAGCAAGTTGGCCTACAAAATGACACATCTATTCATAGGATAGGTTGGCTTATTTATAGGCTCAAACAACTATATATACCCCAATATACTGGCATAAAATAAAGACACGAAAATTTGGATTTTGTCTGAGGTTTTCAGATTAAGTTGTAGGAAGAAATGCGGATGAGGATTTGTGATATAATATGAAGTTTCAGGACTGTATAAAGTGTGAATATAGGACAAGGATCTATGAAATATATGCGGAGTTTCAGGACTGTAATAAAATGTGAAGTTAGTATTTTTATTTGGTACAAATAAGGGAGACATATCAGCGAAGATAGATCAACAAAGTAATGCGAAGAAGGGAGACAGATCAACGAAGTCATATAGTGCAAGAAAATGGTATCTATATAGTGTGAAGAAGGTGTATTGTCCAGCGAAAGGACACAAGACGTGTGCAAGTTGAATAAAAACCAACAAGGTTATATAGAAGTATAAGGTGTGCACAAGACAGTCTATGACAAGGTGTTGATATCTTAAAGAAGGAAGAATACAGTTAGAGACTGAGCTCTCTAGTCCTGGTGAAGAAAGGTGCAGGATGGTGCAGGACGGTGTAGAAAATAAGGATCAGCTTAAGAATTCAAGGAAGATGCAGTGACAAGGTCTTGGAGGCATACAAGGGTCAAGGATCTGTGTCATGGTCATGGTACTTGTCAACTGAAAGTCTATAAGAAGAATTTCTTGTGGGTTTTCCTCTCCAAGAGGGAGAGGTTTTGGCCATCGCTTGAAGAGCCTAAATTTGTGTCTTTTGTGTTTTGGTAATTGACTTGATGAAATACATAATAAGCTAATAAGAGAAGACATAAGTAAACGAAGTAAGCTTACAAGTAATTATCAAGTAGAGAATTTGAATTAAACCTATCTCTACCTAATTCTCAACCAAGTGTGGTTGCAGCTACTTGAGAGGGCATCAAACCTTCTCGGTGATTTTAAGCTAAAGTACAAAGGTTTACACTCATATATGCATTCATGACCTGTAGCTTACATGTTTTCCATGTGTTTGAAAAAATGTTTGTTATGGACTAGGCATGTCCTCGGTCAGTTCGTGTTCAATTTTTATATGAAAGGATTTGTCATTACTTCATTTATCATTTTGAGAAGTTACATGAATTTTTGGGTAGTGGGTTGGAGGTTGGCTTAGAAAAGTGGCTCAGATATCAGGCCTACACCCTCTATATTATATATTTTGGACTATAACCGCATGGAAGCAGTGTTGCGCATGTGGTTGGAGGTCTATAACTGCACCCATGCATTTTAATGCATGTAGCTGGGAGTTAAATTGTGAGAAAATAACCCCGACGTCAGGGTTTGGTCACCTGGGGTGGTTCTTTGGCCCCTAAGTGTCCTATAGCTCTAAGGGATATAAGTATGTGTTCAGTTTTTTGGCCCCACTTCCATAACTAAATCTTATAGGTCGGGTCATGTCACAGTAGCACTCCACTTCACATTTACCTAGAGGGCTTGTAAAAGCGAGTAAATGTGGGGAGGGGCGGTTACATACGCTATGGTCTCTGGCACCATATTAAGATTTAGTGGCAAGAATCACGAGACAATACCAATTCTTGGGGTGGTGGAAATTTAGAGTATGATCTGGGATAAATGGACCATTAAAGAAAAGCATGAAGGTTTAGGGTCTTTGAAAGGGCACTTAGCATTTCACTAGGTAGGTGTTAGCTTTTGGTATATTTTTAGTGACCTTTAGTGGCTCCCAACTTCACTGCAGTCAAAACTTTTCTCTGGTGCCCAAGATCAAAGTTTGTGCTTTAGAAACTGGCTCAATTATTGGTGCTCAGGTTTGTTGTACTACTCATGCTCAGATTGTTTGTATGGATCATGCTCAAGAAGTTCAGGCCCAATTGTTGGTGCTCGTGGCTCATATCCAATTCCTCATGCTCGGGCCACTCCTTTTTTATCATCTTGAATGTATAGGTATAGCTCTTGGAGGGTATGTGTGTCATGGCATCTCCTTGGAAGGTGTTTCATCGACAACTCCTAGTGGGCCCAATATTCATGACTCCATCCGAGAGGACAATTTGTGGCTAGTCCCCGGTCATTTTATGGTATTCTATAATGTGGATAACTACTCTTATTTTTGTTACTTCCTAGATGGCTATGCTAATTAGAGTCAGCACTTTTGAAATATTTTGTATAACAACTTCGACTATAGTTACTCTTTCATGTTGTAGGACATGCTCATTAGAAAAAACATTTGTAATATGGAGTAGCTCAAGTTGTGTTATTGGGTTGGTTTCCCAATAGGTTGGCCCATAACACATCAAAAATCTCTCTGTAATATTTTGCATCAACAATATAAAGTCGAGTCTTAAGTAAAAAAAAAACATTACATCCTTACATATTATAACCAATGATACTAAACCAAAATTTTTAAAAATCAATTTATGAAAGAATTTAAAAATATATATATACAACCATCTTTAACAACAGTTAAGCCAAAGAACCTAAAACAATATTACTTGAGAATGTGAAACTTAATTAGAAAAAAAGAAAAATCAGCAAACCATTCCAATAAAAAATAATCTCCTAACAATGATCATAAAGTAAATATTAATATTTTACCATTCAAATTATAGCTACACTATACCGTTCGATTTTGAATTTAAAAAAAAAAACAAAAAACAAAAACAAAAACATTTACATACATGGAAATAGACATAATAATCTTAAATGCCTTTCAATTTCTTTATTTTTATTTTAATAATTTTAAATATGAAAAAAATCATTTTTTAATAAAATAATATTCATTCTAATAAATAAATTGGTGTTATAGAAAGGAAAATAATGTTAGCGAAGAAGTGATAATAAAAAATATGTTATCGAAATTTAATAAAATAATATTGATCTTCAGTATAATAATTTTATACATATGTGAGAGATACAATTCAAGAAGCCCAGAGTCATTCAAAAATTAAGATGAATACATCTTTTTAATAGGTATTATTATGAATATAGTTATAAAGTTTTTACTTTATATTACTTTGCGAATCATACATACATGTATGATGTGTGTGCCTAACAAAAGCTATTCTTAGTTTTACTTTTTAGTAAAGCATTTAAAAAAAACACAATATAAAGAAAATCTCTCTCTCTATATATAACCTCAATCAAGGCCAATTTTAAAGGTAAGAGGTTTACAAACAAGCTAACATACCATGAATAATTTGCACTAGCCATTCTTTTCTAAAATCTTTGGTAAACATATGGGAAAATAAATGAGTTTCAAGTTGACTAAGTTATGAAATTAAATTTTTTTATATGGATTATTTACATCAATGTAGAATATTAAATTATAGACAATTCCAAAATACATTTAAACTAGGTTTTATATGTTTATTATTTAAGTTGTAAGCCTGGGTGTCAACACCTTAAATAAAATATGGATAAAATGGTTAGATCTAAGACTTTTGTGATTCATAGTCTAGATAGAAATGTCTTTCGGATTAATCACATCAATAGGATTATGTAGAAATTATATGCACTAAGCATGCATATGTCCAAGATCCACCTGATCTCACACTATTTAACTTTATGTAAGATACTGAATCTATTCCACTTGTTAATATTTTGCGGAAAAATTAATTGCACACACATGTGAAGCATAAACAAAAAAATATTCAATCGCACATAACACAGTTTTTAACCGGGAAAGCCTGAAGCTGAAAACCCCAACTATATATTATGTAACATGGAGATCATATGAAAATCTCATACAAGCATACAAAGCTTATCACAAGCTCTCAGTACAGTACAATTGTCACACACTAATCAGGCCCAATCTTGCAAATCCATGCACCGATCTTTGCCACCTGCTAGGCTGCCTCCACTGCGCAATCTCTGATGAAGAATAGCTTTGAATTAATTTGAATTACTCTTTCTTGCACTGCGCAATCCTCATTGGCATCTCCAATATGTGTGTGATGCAATCAATGCATCACTATAGTCACAACAGATAGTCTATCTTGCCCTTTCACCTATCTCTCCACTGGTCTCCACTGAAACTGCCATGCACTATATTTAACTGATGTATTGTTCAGTTGATTAATGAGTTATTATTTTTGAATTAATTAACTAATTAATTCACTCCACTCTCAGTAGTGTATCAATCAGTTAGACTAGATACAACTAGCTCAACTAAGTCTAACTAAGTTAAACTGAATACAACTCCATAACTACTTCTTCCAACTGTGTCATAACTCTGCCACTTGAGTTCAAACTAAGTCCTCCATGCAATAGCTCCAGTAAACCCTCAGGAATTGCGTAATTCCTTCTGTCAGCTGTTGTGCCACATCTGTGCACTGAACTGAAGTGCTCCAAGAGAATAAGTCGTTGTTTAGAGTCTGATTATTATTAAGAGCTAATAATAATCGACATGAATCTATTTTTAGATTGACGATCTATAAATAGACTTCGCTCAATATTCTAAAAATAGAATTTCATCTATTTTTCCAACTTGATCAACCATCCACAAATAGCATCTTGCAACTTCTGAAATATGATCATCATGTCTAAAAATAGACTTGCGCCAAAAATAGCTCGCGGGCCCACTTAGTGAAGGCGACTTTTTCTACTTAGCTATTAAGCTCATCATCTTGTTGAATCTCAACAATCCCTCTCAAAAAGATAGGGATTATCCTTCACCCCAATCCTGCCTCTATGGTATTCGAATTTTCTCCTGGTGAGCGCCTTCGTCAGAATATCTGCATCTTGATCCTCTGTAGGAATGTACTTAAGCAACATGATCTTCCACTGCACACAATCTCTGATATGATGATACTGGATATCAATATGTTTAGATCTATCATAAAACACAGGATTAACCGAGAGTTTAATGAAACTTTGATTATCACAATGTATCACTGTGGGATCTAAATGTGAACCGAACAAACCAACCAAAATCTTCCTCATCCAGATAGCCTCACATGTAGCTAAACTTGCTACCATGTATTATGCTTATGCTGAACTGAGTGCCATGGATCTTTGTTTCCTGCTATACCAAGAAACTGTCGTAGATCCGATACTGAAAACCCCCCCTGATGTGCTCTTTCTATCTGTTGGGCTTCCTGCCCAATCTGCATCCGTGAAGCCATGCAACTTCACCTCATCCGTCTTTCTGTACCATAGACCATACTCAGATGTGCCCCTGAGATATCTCAGACATGCTTACCTGCCTTCCAAAAGAGCTTGGTAGTCTTAACCATCGCTTGTGAAAGCTGGTTCACCACATAGCATATGTCTGGTCTTGTATTAACTAAATACATAAGCGAACCCACCAACTGTCGATAAACAGTGGCATCCACTACCTCTGCCGATGTAACATCCTCTTTCCTCCAATTTCCTAGAAGAGGAGTGTATATAGGCTTGCAGCCTTACACGTGAAACTTCTCCAGTACTTTCCCTGAGACACAAACATTTCACCTTCCCGCCGCCATATTTCCAATCCAAGGAAATAATGAAGGAGGCCCAAATCCTTCATCTCAAACTCCTTGCAAGATCACTTTGCATGAGTGTATCAACTCCAAGCCATCACCTGTTAGTATCAAATCATCAACATAAAGTACAATGATCAAAATCTTACCCTCAACCACAATCTGGTACAGGTTTGCATCCACCTCACTCTTGGTGAAGCCAAGTCCAGTGAAATAGCTATCGATCCGAGTGTACCAAGAACGGGGTGCTTGTTTCAGCCCATACAACGCTCTTTTGAGCTTGCACACATGCGACTCACTGCTGAAGATCTCAAATCCTTTAGGCTGCTCAATGTACACCTCTTCCTCAATGATCCCATTAAGGAACGCCATCTTCACATCCATTTGATGAATGTGCCAACCCATCTACGCTGAGAGAGCAAGGATGGTCCGTATGGAAGAATATCGTGCGACAGGTGCAAAGGTTTCTTCATAGTCAATCCCCTCGATATGTGAGAATCCCCGGGCAACAAATATTGCCTTATACTTCTCAACACTCCCATCAGCAGCTTTCTTTACCTTGTGGATCCATCTTGATCCTACAACTGATTTTCCCACCGGCCTTGGAACAATCTCCCAAGCACTGTTTTTGACAATGGAGTCATACTCCTCCACCATGGCATCTACCCATGTGGGCTCCTGCACTGCTTCTTCAAAAGAAGATGGCTCTGTCACAATACACTTGCTCATAAGAGCCATGTATCTAGTATATCGGTCAGGTGACTGTCTCTGTCATGACCGATGTAGGAACTCCTACATTCCGTGCCGCATCCACCTTCGCCCTTAGCTTCGTGGTATGATTACCGTCTGTTCGATGTTTGGTTCTACATGAGTGGACTCCTCCACTCCATGAATCTCCTCCCGTGGCTGATCCACATCTAGAGGCTCATCTTTGGGAACAAGAAGTTCCTCCTCTACATGCAAGTGTAGCTCCCTCTCAAGCGACAACTTCATGGCTTTCACCTCATTGAATTTTATATCCCGTCGCACCACAGTCATCTGACTGTCTGGAAAATACACACGATAATTATGGGGTGTTTCTTTGTACCCCACAAATATCCCAACTTCTGTAGTCAGCTCCAGCTTCTTCCTAGCGTCCTTTGTCACATGAATGTAAACAGATGAGCCAAAAATCTTCAAATGAGAAATATCAGGCTTCTTACCAGTAAAAGCTTCTTCAGGTGTACTCATTCCAAGTACTCTATGAGGACAATGGTTTTGCACATAAACTGTAGTGTTTCATGCTTCCACCCACAAGTGCATGTAGGCCCTGGTCATGCAACATCGCTCGTGCAACACCCACGATCATTATGTTCTTTCTCTCCACGACCCCATTCTACTGTGGGTTATGAGGTGTTATGAGTTCTCTTTGAATTCCTTATTTGCTATAGAAGTCTTTGAATTCACCCGAGAGGTATTCACCACCATTATCGCTTCGTAGAGCTTTCAATTGCTTCCCCGATTCCTTCTCCACCAATGCCTTGAAATCACAGAACTTTGAGAATGTTTCACTCTTCTTTTGCATGAAGAAGATCCAGCATCTACGAGAAAATTCATCAACAAATATCACATAATACCTATGTTTTTCTATTGAAGCAACCGAGAATGTTCCACACATGTCTGTGTGAATTCTCTCCAGGATCACCGAAGCACGATTCTCCTTCTCATGAAAGGTGGTCTTCACAAACTTACCCATTGTACATCCTTTGCACTGATCTGACTGCGCAAGAGTACCCTTGGGAAGTCCAGTAGAAATTTGCTGCAAAATTTTCAAAGTGCCATGGTGAAGATGGCCCAATCTCCTGTGCCATAATTCGCCCTCATCCCGGCTCACCATTTCTTCTGCTTTACCTACCATTGCAGCGCAGCCATCTACCTCTAGCTTGTAGAGATTCTTAATTCGAACCCATATCTTCTTGGTTTGACCCGTTGTTTTATGTCGAAGTAAGGCTTTTCCCTCACTGAAAACAACATCATAACCTCTGTCTTCCAGCATTGCGACTGAGACCAAGTTCTTCTTCAGACCTGGAACATGCATGACATTCTTCAACAAGAATGGATTACCGGACTCCCTCTCAAAGGTAATGGTCCCAATTCCAGTCGCACTGTACCGACCATCATCGTCCATCTCTATATGCATCTGGAGGTCCTTCTCCTCCAAGTCACTAAACAACTCTTTGTCTCTCGTCATATGGAAAGACACACCACTGTCAAGATACCACACCGATCCCATGCAACTTGAAACCAAGCATGCGATCAAGGAAAAATCTAGCTCAAATTGCAAGGCTAAGGCCTCTCCAGCTGAAGATCCAGCAACCTGTTTATTCTTCTTCTTCTGTGGACAGTTAGTGGCGAAATTTCCATGCTCGTGATAGTGAAAACACTTCACTTTGGACAAATCCTGCTTCTTGCCTTTCGCACCAGATTTAGAAGGATTTTTCTTCCCCTTTCCTTTCCTTTCTTTGGCAGCCAAAGCGCAATTTTCTTCATCTTCATTCTTCGATGAAGATCCATCCCTGGTACCCCGCCTTATCTCCTCCTGCACAAGATCCGACCATAGTCGCTCCCATCCTGGCAATTTTTCCCATCCATTGATAGAGTCTTCGTAGCTATGCCAACTCTTCAGAAGCCCAAGGAGAGCCAAGCTCACCAAGTCTTCTTCATCAACAGTAACCCCCACACTTCCCAATTCATCCTTGCAGTGGAAAAACTTCGTGAGGTATTTTGGAATATTGTCGCCTTTCTCCATTTTTATTTTTCTGAGTTTGTCTTTAAGCGCCAACTTCCTTTGGTCACTTCTACTTTGGAACAAGTCTGTCAAAGCCTTCCAAATTAAGAATGGAGTGGGATTTTCATGAAGGTTGGACACAATGTGGTCCTTCACACCTTCCAACAGAATCCTTCCACACTTTTCTACCTTCTTTTTCCATGCGTCAAGTGCAGCTGCATCGCTAGATCCCGACTTAGGAACATCGCTATCGACTTCAGCCCCTTAT
Source organism: Pinus albicaulis (assembly GCA_034641835.2). Taxonomy (NCBI): domain Eukaryota; kingdom Viridiplantae; phylum Streptophyta; class Pinopsida; order Pinales; family Pinaceae; genus Pinus; species Pinus albicaulis. The sequence continues at coordinate 514,703,346 of CM076569.1, forward strand.
CATCCAGCACCACCTCCATCCTGTCCTTCCATGCTATGTAATTCGAACTCCCATCAAGGGCATACTCCAATCACAATCCGTTGAAAGACATTTCAATGAAATCTCAACTTCGACACCAAGAATCTTCTGTATCAAATTTGAATTGTCCACCAACAAAAAATCACTTCACAATTGCAAGCTTCAATCAACAATGCTCTGATACCATGTAGAAATTATATGCACTAAGTATGTATATGTCCAAGATCCACCCGATCTCACACTATTTAACTTTATGAAAGATACTGAATCTATTCCACTTGTTAAGCTTTTGTGGAAAAATTAATTGCGCACACATGTGAAGCATTAAAAAAAATATTCAATCGCACATAACACAGTTTTTTTACTAGGAAAACCTGAAGCTTAAAACCTCAACTATATATTATGTAACATGGAGATCATATGACAATCGCATACAAACATAAAAAGCTTATCACAAGCTCTCAGTACAGTACAATCGTCATACACTAATAAGGCCCAATCTTGCAAGTCCATGCACCGATATTTGCCACCTTCTAGCTTGCCTCCACTGCGCAATCTCTGCTGAAGAATAGCTCTGAATGAATTCAAATTTTACTCCATCCTTGATTGCACAATCCTCATTGGAAACTCCAATGTGTGTGTGATGCAATCAATGCATCACTATAGTCACAACAGATAGTCTATCTTGCCCTTTCACCTATCTCTCCACTGGTCTCCACTGAAACTGCCATGCACTGTAGTTAACTGTTGTATTGTTTAGTTGATTAATGAGTTATTATTTTTGAATTAATTAACTAATTAATTCACTCCACTCTCACTAGTGTATCAATCAGTTAGACTGAATACAACTCCATAACTACTTCTTCCAACTGTGTCATAACTCTTCCACTTGAGTTCTAACTGAGTCCTCCATGCATTAGCTCCAGTAAACCCTTAGGAATAGCGTAATTCCTTCTGTCAGCTAATGTGCCACATCTGTGCACTGAACTGAAGTGCTCCAAGAGAATAAGTTGTTGTTTAAAGTCTGATTATTATTAAGAGCTAATAATAATCGACATGCATCTATTTTTAGATTGACGATCTATAAATAGACTTCGCCCAATATTCTAAAAAAATAATTTCATCTATTTTTCCAACTTGACCAACCATCCACAAATAGCATCCTGCAACTTCTGAAATATGATCATCATGTCTAAAAATAGACATAGTCTAAAAATAGACTTGCGCCAAAAATAGCCTGCGGGCCCACTTAGTGAAGGCGACTCTTTTTACTAAGCTCATCATCTTGTTGAATCTCAACAGATTAGGTCTATTGACATGATTAATCCGAAAGACATTTTTATCTATGGATAAAATTAATAAGCCTACCTTAATTAGTGAAGGATTGTTAAAAAAAACTTTAAAAATGTGAGATGGATTTATTGGTGTTGATATATGTTTCATCACATTAAAACAAAATTCATACTAAAAGTTTTAACATTATTTGAAATTTCATAATCACACATTTTTATTAAAATTTAAAATTTTCATATATAAAAATATTTGTTATTCTTATATAAAAACAATATCTCATTTCCATTAATAATAATTTAAATAGAGCATTCATCGTGCCTTTGAAAATGTGAAAGAAACATGTCAATTTTTTGCTACAATTATTTCATCATAATCAAACAACAAGAAGCATCACCTTCAATGAACCAGACTTGGTCAAGTACCAACAACAAAATAGTTACATGGATTTTTATCATTATTTGAGATCCGTTGCTTTATTTTTGCATGCAATGTCAATGTTGTCTAAATTATGCTCAAATTTAGTTGTTTACCCAAAACTCAAATTGATACACATATGCAGTATATTCCATTTACATACGATATTCCAAATTTTCATTCATGTCGTTATCCTCTTTAGAGATGTGGGAAAGACATGGATATTGACGATGTCCCTTACATTAATAAAACCTTCTTTCACTTAGACAATCCTTCCCCTAGTGGCATGATTTGAAAAAAATCATCATTCCTAATCTAAAATGGTTATAATCTTGTAACTACGTTGATGTCATGGATGTAGAATGTGTGAACACTTTTATGGTGCCATGTTTTTTCATCTGATAAACTCCAAATCAATTTATGAAGCACGTGTTAATTTTACTAGAGATCAAAACCATATCTCTTTCAGAGTTTACTTCACCGACAATGACAAGATTATTGATAAATAAGAAGGCAACATGGTGCAAAATGAAATATTGAAAGATTTTATACACACCACCTATTGAAGAGAGGAAAGGATTAGTGACTCAGAGTGCCATGCAACTTTATTTGAGTTAGTCTCAATTATGCATCAAATGTTAATTTATAATGGGGTAAGAATCCCAACTCTTTTTTACGTTGGGTCCTTCCAACAATGACAAGTTTCTTGACGATTAGGAAGGAAAAATTATACGACACAATGGAAAATTTAGACATTTTTGTACAACCCCATTTAAGAGAGAAAATGATTAGTTCCATGTATCCACATGATGAGAAATGTTTGCATATTCTACTCATACATTTCAATAATATCATAAATAATGTACTAAACCGTGGGAGTTGATTTCCTTTAAACTCCTACGAACATTTAGTATGTTAATTATATATACTTTTTGGAATATCAAAATTGTGGAAGAACTTAAAACATTTACCAAATGATGAGAATTATACCAAAACACATGAAGAGATATAGTACTTTGACTTTCTTTATGGTCTTCTAAAATCTTGGTTTAGACTTCAACATATATACTCGAAAATGTAGGTTTGATTTGATAGGGTTTGCTTGACCAACAAACAAGATGATTCCAATGTGACTGTGCATCCAATATTTCTAAAAAAAATGTCAAGGATTGCTTCAACTTTTTGGGGGATTTTATGCAATTTCATTTTTTTATCGATTTTTTAATTGTTATTGCGTATCATTTTTTAAAGACACGGTTTTACTAAATCACTTCTTATTTCCTCTTAGGTCTATTTGTTTCATTCTCCATTGTTTCCATTTTAATCATATTTTTTAATGCATACAACATGGAGTAGGTAATATGAAAAGTGAGACAAATAATTATGTATATTTTCATCAATTGATTGAATTAGATGATATTGACTTTGTTTTATTTTTTCAATATTGCTCGTATTTTCCTCATCCTTTCCCTAGAAATTTTTTGGGCTTCCTCTTGGTTTGGCACCTAAGGGGCCTTTTACAGAATCAATCCTCCAATTCCCCATGTTTTTTTGTTGATCTCTATGTAATTTTTGCATTTAGTGCTATTTTTCCATGAATGAACATTCTATTCTGTTGTGTTTTATTTATTTATTGGTGGAAAAAAGAGCGTGATTGGTCCCTTGGTTGCATGCATAAATTAATAGTTCGTTGGTGGAAATTTATGACTAGAAACACTTGATCAAGCTCCTAGCTCTGTAACAAGTCAATTAATATTAATAATATTTGTTTGTTGGTGTTGGTGGGTATTAATAATTAGAAAACTCGATCAATCTATAGCTCAGTCGAGCTCTTGAGTCCTGCTCGAGAAAAAAAATATCTCGATCAAGAGTTTTCTCAATCAAGTGTTTTGCTTAACCCTGCCAATAGCTCAATCAAGGGTTTGTTAAAATCTCAATCGAGCTATTTTAAATTTTGTGTAAATCTCTTGATCGAACTTTTTAAGCATTTGATCAAGTTATTGAGGACCTAAAAATAGAGTTTTCGCTCCCCTTTTATAGAATTCTCTACAACACCATCTTTTAGCATGACGAACTCAATGAAATATCCGTCCTTAAGTGGCAGACTTAATCAACTTGGATTCGTGAGGGAATCCTCTATCCAATGACATATGAGTTTGAAAGTTTCGAATTCATATGATATTTTTCATCTAATTTCTTTTAAACTTTATGCTTGAAATTTTTTTGGACAATTTTGAAGGGGCTAAATGAAAATTAAATCACATAAAATATACAAAAAAATTGTTAAAAAAAATGAATTATCTTCATTTACGAGTCATCTTCAAAAGGGTACTCTTAGTTTTTGTATTTATTTAAATAGTATATGTAACAACCCGAAATTAGAATATACAAACTAATTACATCAAACAATGCTATTAATAATTGCCACAAAATATTCAATTGACTTAGCATAGAATTTTCGAAAACTGTGAGCAGTGAATACTTACATGTAGACCAAAGATGAGTCTTACTGTCAACTATGGAGTTGTAGCGCTACTTGAACCCTACAAACAACAACAAAGTTTTGAGGATGACTTTCCACCCAATCGTAGGTGCAACTCCATAGAGTCTTTCTTCAAATGGATACCCCAAAACCCTCAATCAACTACTATTTTCAAGGAATCCTTTACCTCACAACATTCTCATTTGGACATAATGAATGTTTTTCATCTCCCTTGTCATCCATTAAATGGAAAGGGATTGGAAAGAGATATGCATGCATATCGTCCATGTGTGAGCATGTCAACTTTATTTTTGTCTTAAGTTTTTACTTTACTCAACATTTTTCTTAATTTAACTCTTGCTTATTTTATTCCTTTTTACTTTTTGTTAACTCAACACACACACACATATATATGGAACTTCAATTTATTATTTATCATTTTATTTATTTACTATTATTATTTGTCTCCATTATTTATTGGTTTACTTATTTATATATTAATATTATTTCCTCTATTATTATTATTATTATTATTATAGTATTTGTTTATTAACATGGGGTATTACAGTAGCAAAAAATCATGCATGAACATGTGTTTGAAAATTGCAATTCAAATATTAATTCGCTAACTTCAAAAATAATAGTAAAATTATAATTTTGTATACAAAAAATAATGTTTTAATATGCATAATTTAGTGCTCTCTATATAGATCACACAAATATATATATATATATATATATATATATGACTAAGTTAGTGTGCACGAACACACATACTTGTTAAGATGTTCGAAAATTGTAAAGACAAACATTTAATTTAATGTAAATTTGATAGATGATATGACACTAATAATTTTTTTAAAATATTATTAGGACAACAACATAATTCTCCACAAATTGTTTTTTTATTCCCAATCAAAATTCACAAAGATTTACAAAGCTTATATGAATTTTCAGGGTTTCAATTTAATAAAAGAGTAAAATATTAAAATCTCATCGCCACATTTGGCCCAAAAGTGTAAACCATCTTCATGAATTCAGCCATTAGACAGATCCACCTTAAAGAATCACTTCTTGTCAGTTCAACCATAGAACCTAACCCCGAGAACAAAGAATCGAACCTATAACCTCTCAATAAAAAATTTATTTTAACAATGAATAATTGATAAATTAAACTAACCCTCAAAACTTATATATAACCACTGAAAACGTAAAAATCCAACTTTAAGTTTTTTTTTTTTAACCAGCACATGCTGCTTGTATTTTCTTAAACATGAGATAGTAAGAGGCATTTAGTCCAATTGGGTTTTAGACTTTGTAACAACTTTTTCCAAAAATTCATAAACTCCACAATAAAAATAAAATAACGACCCCTCTTTAATCTTCATAATATTATTAGCATGCGAAGATCTTTTGTAAAATGAGCTCAATAAGGGTTTTTTTAAATAATTGCAAGGTTGATACAAGGATAAAGGTCGTCGAGAGATCTGTACGTGTCAAGTAGAATTGTGTGAGGGGTATCGACTAAGGATATGATGCAATGTTTTAACAATCGATGTGACATATATAATGAGGAATGTGGGAAAACACTGATACTTTTATATTCCGGGCAATGTGGCACATCCCTTCACATATGACATGAAGTGACACTTTGTTAGTAGATAAAGCATATGAATAATGGTTAGCGGATGCACAACTTTACTTATGAAAGGTATAACAAAGCAATATAATTTTTATTATGTTCATTAACCAAAATTATATACATAATTTAAGAACTATAATATGTATTGCAATATCAACTTTCTAAGTGTTTAATTGGAATTAACATTTATCATTCATATTATCATATGAACTTTCTATATATTCAATAGAATTAATATTTATTGATTATCGAAAATTTTAAATGTTTAATTAATATTTTATTATTAGATTAGTTTAATGTATAGTTAGTAATTTTTATTAACACATTATAATAATATTTGAACATATAATTATATTAAAAATGTATAAACAAATACAATATTCTTAAGAAAAGTTATATTTACAAAATTTATTATTATAAAATTTTTTTAATATAAAAATCACTTATATTCTATATTATTAATATTGATAGCAAATATATCTTTTAATTTAACATCAATAAAGAACATATAAAAAATGTTAACATTAAAACAACTTGTAATGACAAATTGCTCCCTTATTTTCACTTCCTTCATTTCTCTCATAATTGTTTCCCTCTTGCTCTCACAAAAGGAGATTCTTATCAACTCAACTTTAACTGACATGTCCAACAAAGAATCTTGACATTCACTTTATAAAATGAATATTATAAATAAATCTCAAGGAATCATATCCATATATATATTCTCTCCCTAAGGAATCTCAAAAATTAACTCCCACAAGTGGACCTCAATGAACTTCAAGTTAAAGTCAATTAAGCTCTCAAAACACTTATAACAAAATGTGTTTGCTATAATTCATGAGATTTTGCAAAGGACTTTGATGGATGACATCATGTAACTTATGTTGAGTTGGATAACTCAATTGGATGTAGGAGTAAAAGGCTTAAGGTTTGTGTTTTCCACCCAACCACCCTACAACATACCATCAAGTTGTATTAGTTTGACAAAAACATATGTTCCAAATGTTTACAACCCTCTTTAGGTATATTTTTTTAACCACTTTCGATTGATTTTCTATGTAAATAAAATAAGACCAAAGTCATGAGACATGTATTTCGAGCTGAATGGAGGGGAAAATATTATAATGGGCATCACTTGTGGTTAATTAATGACTATGGAAATTTGACAAAGGCATTGGCAAAGGCAAAGAGGCAATAAATGGAGATTTAATATGAGAAATAAAGGAAAATAGGAGAAAATGGAGATGAAGAGAAACAAATATGGATGCAAAGAAAATTAGAGAGAAATTAGAGGAAAAGAAAATAAAATAAAAAAGGAAATGAAGAGACTAGACATCAATGATAAAAAGGCATCAGAGAAGCAATTCATAGTTTTTATCAGTTCTAGCTTTTGATCACTTTCAGAAATAGAGCTCTAATAGAAGAGAGAGGAAGCACTTGGAAAAGAAAGCAAAGGAAAGCAAGGGAGCACAAGGAAAGGTTGGAAGAAAAACTACAACAGGAGGACATTATAGGTAGCAGGTTGCATGTGTGATTTCGTTGCTGAAATTTGGATGCATGGTACATGCATTGGGTTATTTGGTTGCTATGTTGTTATTGGCATGGGATTTTTTTGGATTGAAAGTGGTTTCAACCTTACCTTGCCATTTCCTGGATAGTCATGGTGTTGTGGGTTCATTGTTTTGGTTTAAACTTTGGATGGCTGGTAGACTTCAGATCCTACTGATGCAGTCTCAAGAAAATTCCCAAGGATCAAGGGTGGAGATGGGATTTCTTCTGGAACTCTTGACGAATGGGTGGAGACTGGAATATTCCTTTGGGTATGGTGAAGAAAGTTGGAGGCATCCAAGCTTGTTTGGACCGATTTAGGTGAAATCACTATGGTTGAGGGTTGAGGTGGTTTGGCCTCTAGAAGTCTTGGTTGTTTCTATTTTGATTTAACCCATATGATCTCACATTTATTCTTGGAATATGACACAAGAGTGATTGGATGAAACAGGTTGGCATTTACATATGTTAATATGAGTTATTTTCTTATTGTGCTCATTGAGCACATGTATTGGTTATTGTGTTGATTTTATGACTAGTTTTCCATGGATTCATTTTGGTTATATGCTAATTATAGCCTTGGTTAAATGATGTGCTCTTGCTATGGATATTTTTCATTTCTTGATAAGTTATTTAATTATTATGTAGATGCATGGACTAACAAGTGTTGTTATAGCGAGTTTGAGAGAGAATTAATCCTTCTTGATGATTCTCTAGTGAAATGAATGAGACCATGATCAAATATGCATTCATGACCTATAACTACTATGTTTATCATATGTTTGTCGAAATTTTTATCATGCATTTGGCATGTTTGGTTGAGATCTAAGCCTAAGTATTAGTCATGCATACTTTTGTTTGTTCTAGACTTGATTCTGGAAAGTTTCGGGCAGTGGCCTATAGGCCCAGCCCTGAAAAAGTGGCATTGGTTTCACAGTTGCACCCTCTAAACTGAGAGATTCTAGCTGCAACCACACGAAGGAAGGCCTATGCGTGCGGTTGGAGCCTTTCAATCGCATGCACAACTTGGCATGTGTATCGCTAGGGTGTAAGGTCTGGGAAAAATAAAATTCCAACCAGGGAAAGCTCATCAATAGATGTTATCTGGTATCTAAGTGATGTGATGCTCCTAGGAGGTGTCATTATGTTTTTGATTAGTAGACCCTACTTCTATTACTGGAACTTAAATGTTGGTTCACGTTATAGTAACTCTCAACTCATGTTTACCTCGAGAGCTTGTAAAAGCGAGTAAATGTGGGATGGGGTGGTTACACTTTTGATAATGGGTCAAAAAGTAAATGGTAACAACGACTTAAGCCATTAGGTTCCTAGATTTCCACCCAGAGAATATCCCATTGGATATGACTTAGAGAGGAGTTATACCATTGGTTGTAGGGATTTATTTGTGAATATTTGGCTTCATTGGTGAAAGAGGGGTATGAGTTTTTAAGTACTTTTAATCAAAGTATCTTCTTCATTGGGAGTCATGGACATGTAGGTGATTCAAGGGAGATTTTCTCACTCATTTTGAAAAGTGTACAAATTCATTTAAAATGAGAATCAATGAAGAGCACAAAGCTAATACAAAGAAGTTTCAACCTTTGATAATGTGGAGGGAGTGAGATGTTAGCTCATAGTGATGTGGTAATTAGGCATGTATATAGTTTTTTCTTCATTATTAAGTATTGTTTTTGTTTATAACAAGTTTAATATAATTTATTTCATTTGAAATTGTTGCAAATCATCTCTATATTTAAGTGTTAGTATTGGTTATATTATTTGGGTGTTTAAGCCACTTGTAATAACCCACTAGTGTTTTATAAGAGAATAAGCTTTAGCTCCTACCATATAACCCTACATCTTGAGTTAGTTAACATATTTTTCTTAAGTAAAAAAAGAGAGTTTTTAATTGATAAAAACAATTTTAAATTATACTCCAAAACTTATAATATACAAGACAATCATTTACAACTAAGTTATGATAGGTTTTCCCACCGTGTAAAAAAAATAAAAATAAAAATAAAAGACAATACCCTACTATATTGTATAATGTCAAAAAATGACATCTTTTAGAATGATGATTTTTTTTATTTATTTTAATCACAATTTCACGGACTAAAGGGGAAAGAAAGAAGAAGAAAAAAATCATTTTAATGTCTACCGACTAAAAATAGGAGTTGTCTTTAGTGCGACTTTTTGGAGTTTCATGTGTCAGAATTCTGTAATTTTTTTTTAAGGTAAAATATGGATTTATGTTATTTAAACTAGTTTTTTTACTGTATATATGGATTCAACTCCCTAAAAAACCTCTAGGGCACTTTCATTGTGCAAGGTTACCCATTAAACTTTTGTTTTCAATGAATTCCGGTTAGATTTTAGAGAGATTAAACCAGAAAAATCCACCAGAAAAACCTTTAAAAAATCACACTAAAAATAAATTATAAAACAAAATATAAAACATAATAATATAAAAAATAACAATTTTTTTTTTTTTGGCTTGACCTGCTACTCTCGGGCCGGACAGGATTCCACATTTGCTCTGCCCTCCGCTAATATTTTCCGGGAATTCTTGAATTTCTCAGATCGGCGATGCAATGAAAGTTGGATTTCCTTTTGTACCTTTGACCAACTCTCATTACATCCATGCTTTCTGACATCATATTTGACGGACACCTATTTATTTATACTCACAATCAGTGATCAAATTTGAAGGGCAGGTCCGAATTTCAATTAGAAGGGCATATATTTATGTCGCCTTTCTATGATGAAAAGCTTTAAAAAAAAAAACATTTCAAATGACCACAATATATTATTTTTACATTTCATTTGCAGAAAGAAAAAACCATCAATCTTTATGTTAATAAAATATCGTTACATATACAACAGTGAAGGAAGCTCCATCTTGCATTGCTTAAAACTCTCATTGGCAATGCCAACATAAGTCTTGAAGAAACTATTATAAGAATTTGGATGGATACCATCGGGATAGAGGAGATTCTGATGTGTCAGATTGTGTAATGCAATTTTGACTTTGTTTGACAAGGAGCAACAACTTGGAGGTCTGGATTTTTCTTATAGAACTTTTTTTTTATTTGAAACGTTTTTTACAGATATGAATATAGCAATGAAATTATGAGCATGGTGGACAATTAGTCAAGCTCATGATGCCAAACCATGATGCTGTAAGTCTGCCATTTAACATTTAAGTAAGGATATAAGGAGACTCCAAAAGTGGAGGCAAATTTGGAGAATCAATATCAAGATAACTTGAGCTTATCGAAAGCTCTAATGGGTCATTTTAGCTCTAAAAGATTTCTGAAATATAATCACATCCCATAATATTTTTTCACTCTTATGAATTTAAAATAGGAACCAAAATAAACATATCGAAATCACTACATCTTAATGAAATTGAAATAAGAAACAAATATGACAAAATAGAAATACTTATATTAAAAGTATATGAAAGGTCTTAATTATAAAATTAAAAATAAATTCTAGCTTATATAAGAGGTACCAATGGAGTTTTAGCTTATAAATTTCAGATTTGATCAAATCATTGTTCTATTGTCTATTAAAACTATTTTGGAATGCTGAGACTTCCAATAATTGCACATCTCAAATAATTGAAACAATAGTCCCTTGACTTGGCTGCAAAATTGATCCAAGGTAGCATTTTCTTCCAATTATAAACCTTTGATAGTTGTGGTCCTCTAGCTTAACATATCTTGTGTGATATCTTGCAATTATTAAATTCAATATGTTAATAAAGAAACATAATAAAACTTGAAATATATTATAAAACAGAAAGTAAAAGTAAAATGGTATAAAACTAAAATAATTCACTTACACTGATGGTAATAAACACTGAAACTTACTAGTTCTTTCAATCTATTCTCATAGTGGAAGAGGTTTTCGAGTTTTCATCTTCTTCCATTCATCATAAATAGCATTCCAATCTACCTCATTTAGAGTATGAGGTGCACTGAGAGAGAGAAACATTAACATATCCAATGTTTTTAAAGAAAGTTTTGATCTATCATCATTTTTAATTCGATTTTATTTTGAAAAGCCTCTTTCACATACTGTTGTACTAGCCGGAATAACAAGAATTGCTTGCCATAGCTGCATTAAGCATGGAAATCTTTCAAACAATTCAATTTCACCTCCACATAGATCCCATACTCCAAACATATGTTTTTTTGCGCAAGATTTATAAATAGTACATATAAATTCATCCATTTCACCCACACATTTAATGTTGTCCACAACAAGCAAGCCTCCAACACTAAATTTTTCACATAAACATGTCAACCATATTCTTGTTTGAGAGTCTCTATCATCCATATCCTCATAATAATTACGAGGACTAAAAAACTTAGCTGCATTAAAAATAGGAAAATCTGTGAACCTTGCATTTAGAGAGTCAATCAACTTCATTACAAAACCTTTTCCCAGCATAATGCAATCATCTAGTGTCTCTGATCTTTGTGACTTCGGCAAACTCTCAAACCTCAATACATGTACATGTACTATACCTGTGTAATCTGCAAACTCAAGAGTTCCTTGTTGTGTTTTACTTAAAAAAGATGATGTGTGCATTTCACCTACCCCAAACGTGCCTCTTAGAAATCGCTTTTGAAGCAAGCTAATAGTGATATCCAAAGTTGTTCTAATAGATGTAATGTCAACATGATCCTCTTGAAACTTTTGATTTAGCTTATTTAACTCAATAAGCACATGTGCAAGTAAGTGGATGAAAAATTGAACTTGAAAAATTATAGCCATCTCATACATTTTTTTCTCCACTAACTCCTAGTCTCTTAACAAAGCAGGCATCAACTTAATGAGTCTTTCCATGACTTTTCCTCTAGAAAGCCATCTAATATGATGAATCTATAACACTTCTAGCTTTGTGATTTGGAATGACTCCATTAGCTCTTTCAATTCTCTATGTATTTTAGTAGATTTCCCTAACCATGAATAGATCTTGTTTGCAAACTTATCAATAGCTTGCACTCTTCAAAATATGATGAAACATCATTTGCTGCTAATGCTTCTCGATGAGCGATACAATGGATATCTAATAAATGAGGGGCATGTCGAAGAAGCTTAGTAGATAAACCTTCACGAATACCCCTCATGGATGATGCTCCATCAAATCCAAATCCAACTAACTTTTCCATGGATAGATTCATGTCTGCTAAAAGAGATGTCACAGCATCATACATAGATTGTGATGTTCCATCCTTAATCTGTAGAAAGTATATGAATTTTATAGCACATGGACCTCTTCCTTCATTTGTCAAATATGTAATATAAACAATCAAATGTTGTACCATAGTCCGATCAGTGCTTTCATCAACTAAAAGTGAGTAATATGGGCTTTGTAAAATCTCATCTTTTAATTTTCTCCAATATACCTCCTTAGCAGCTTCTAAAAATTCTTTTCTAGATGTTGTATTTGTATATGCTGAGTATTCATCTGTTAAATGCATGTGAGGAGTGTTTTTAGACTTGCTCAAGTCACAAATTGACTTATATACTTCCAAAGGTAAATCATTTATTGCAACAAAATACATGTTCTCAATAACTGATATAATTCTCTCTCTGAGCATCAACCATTAGCTCTACATGTTTTGTAATTGGAAGAGTACTTCGCTTTCTTTCTCTCTCTAAAATTTGCAAAGAAAATTTTGAGCCTCTGATGTTGCATGGATGTTTAAAGCACTAACTTGAGGATTTGTGCTTCCATATTTAGCAAATGGAGTTTTACTTTTAAATTTTACACACCATGAACATTTTATCCTTTCAACACTATTACAATCTTTTATAGCATAAGCCCATGTAAATCTCATCTTCCATTTGGACTTGAATGTTCTTTTGTACCTCTTGGATGTCAATTCCTCTTTAAGAAGTTCTGCACTATCTGATTCATGGTCCTCATCTACATGATCATATACTTCATTTTCATAAATGTGCAGTTGATTAGAGCATTGAGAGATACCAAATGCATCAGCAAGTGAACGTTGTTTCAGATCCTTTTTTGGGTGACCAAGAGGTGGCATTTTATACCTGTAAATCATAATAAATCAACAGAACAAGAAATATAAAAAAACAGATTAATATAAAAACACACAGATTCTTTGAAAACAAGACAGTAGACAATAAATTTCATATGAAAACTAATGAAATGAAAAGCAAAAAATATATCTCACACACAGAGGTTTGTTGATCATTGAAATTAAAACTAACATTGATCTTCATGTCCTGAAAAGAGGAAAAAGGGAAAGCTAAGCTTGTTTTTCACACCTAAAAGTTATACAATCTGTTATTGCATTTCATATATTGTTAGGACCAACTACAATCTGTTAGGAATTAAAGACAATAAACCAAATCTAAAATAATTTGTTTGTCCTGCATAAGAGCTTGATCATAATATTCCCTACCTTAATTTTGTTACTGTATATATTATAGAGAAAATGCACATATACTTTGCTGAAGATTCACATATACTTTGTTGGATATTATTTGTTTTTAATTGGAATTTTTAAACAGTAAGTTTTTTTTTTTTTAATTGTATTTAATCCTGATCTAAGACCAAATTTGTATATTGTTGTCATCAACTCCTTTTCAGTTTGACCATAGAAAGGGACACAAAAATACTTCAAGTATACTTTACTCCTTTGCAGTTTGACTCACCGCTTCACATAAATGTTCAAGCAATTGATTGCTTCTTTTTATCAGTACATCAATTGAAGTTCCAAGGCTTCCCCATGTGGGTAAAACTACTGTCCCTTATCCTTAGTCAATTATATGTAAGCAAATCATAAAGATCAATTCTAAAGAAAACACACAAATTGAAATATTGGTGAATCAATTATGACTATATTGGTAAAGAACACACAGAAGAAAACATTATTGAAATATTGGTGGATCAATTATAACTATTGAAACAGAATTGGATTCATAATAATGGGCTCACTCTGATGAAAAACAATCCACAACTACAATAGAAAAGACACTAGAAAGCATGATTCATGCCAACAAGACCACTTGTCCTGCAAATATGCATTTATATACAATAAAAGTGTGGATGATTGTGTTAGCATTGTCAATATTCAAGAAAAGGGGATAGAGTTGGGATGAGTAATCCTAGATGCAACCTTCTTAGGAAAATTGATAGGATTGTGTGTTGAATGTATTTGCAATTATCATGTTACAAAAATTAAGATTTGTAATTAAGAAAAGGCACTGGTTGCAAATGCACTCACACCCCTTGTAATGCCTGTGTGCACATGTGCTTCTTAGCATAAGGCATGATATTTCTGTCCCAGTGTTATGCATAGTCTAACTATTCAACATTTTCGTTTATTTCTAAGCATTCCTATCAATTTTGCCCAAAATCTAGTAAGGATTTGTTGGAATTGTGAGTTTGAACCATCTAATCTGCAAAGACCTAGTGCCCCAAGCAGTTTTTAGAAAGCTGAATGTATTTATACCTTCCTAAAATAAATTTAAACAACGAAAAGTTACAATCTTGCGACGAATCATATCGCTAGAAGAAAAAAATAATAAATAAAATAAAAAATATGTATAGCTGCGCCAATCTAAATTTGGGTGGAAGTGCTTCAAGAAACATGGACCCAGGGGGTTGCCCCACATAGTGCAGACTTCCTGTGGGCTTCTGTGCTAGGTCCGAGGAGTAACAATTCTGCCAAAATTGCAAGAGACTTGCACTCAGCATCATCTCTTTGAAGCTAACTTCATTCAGGTGGGGAAAACCACGACAAAAATGGAACCTCGGTGGACGACTTCTAAAAATGGGTACATTGGCATATACAACATTTAATTAATTTTTTTAAAGTTGCTTCGAGAAACACAATACGATGATTTTATAAGTGACGTATTAGTATACATTGTTTACTTATGGATTCTCATTCATTGGTACCTTTTTAAAAACTATGCATATATCATAAAAAGTTATTGAAAAGAATAAGTTTTTATAGTTAAAACTTTTAAAGTGGTCTCACTATTTTAAGGTTTGGTCCTTTTTTAGGTATATGTTATTTTTGTTGAAATCCAACAGAGATTTTTTGAACTTACAAGTTTAAGTTGTATTATAACATTCAAAAATATAATTTAAACAATAAAAAATTACACATTATATTTTACACTCTAAAAAAAGTTTACACTTAAACAAATTTGATCCCTTTTAACTTATGTTAGATCCAAAAATTAAATGAATCTAGACTAGTTTAATTCAACTAGACAAATTTTCAATGTCACAACCATTTTGAAAAATGTAATGATTTTATACATACTCATAATTTTAATATAATTATAAAAATGTAAAACTATAATTAAAATAAACTTATTTAAAATATATTTTTATAATTATATAAAAAAAAAAATCCTAAAAGCTAAACATAATATATAAAAGATATTTTATTATTTTATTGTATTTTACACGTACATATTTTCACTAGAGATTTCATTGAAAAAGAAAAGGACACCGAACAAACATAAATATTTGTCTTTCTAACAATTCATCAATAAAAATATAAAGTATTACTATAAAATTAGATTTATTTATTTTAAATTTTAATTTTGAAATTATAATTCGTTAAATTTTAATATTAAGTAAAATTTTATTTTATTTTAAAAATTTATTAGGTTAGTTCTTAAAAATATTAGATTTATTTATTTTAAAAATTTTGAAATTATAATTAGTTGAATTTTAATATTAAGTAAAATTTTATTTTATTTTTTAAGTTTATTTGGTTAGTTATTTAAAAATGTAAAATAAATATAAGTAGAAGGTCTTATATTCAAATTTCAGGAAATAATTAATAACCATTCGTTACCTTATCTAAGTATACAAATTAAACATTTTATTATAGTTAAGCTTAATCGAGTACCCCTCACTCTCTAAGAAAGAAATAAAAAACAGAAACCAATTAAAAAACCCAAAATACAGACTTTATAGTAACATATTAGGGTTTCAAGGAAGTTTTTATTAGAGTAATTAAACACAGCGGAAACAAAATAATCATCAAATACACACAGCATTCAACAAACATGAAGACACAGAAGATTTTAACGTGGTTCACCCAACCAATCTGGGCTACGTCCACCAAACAGGGCATCGACAATCTCATTCAGCAAAAGGAGAAATTACAATAGCAGATTTTTGCATCTGCACATCTCTTCCACTCACCTCACATTCCTCATGCTCATTTGCCTCTATGGGCTTACATTTTATAGCTGGGAGTAGAAACTGAATCATAAATTCACTCACAACAAATATAGGATGCATTAACTCCATATCAGAATTAGATGGAGTCAATTTAGCAACAAATCCAATTGTTGTCACATTCATGAGATTTTCTCCGAATTTAATTAAAAGAAATCTCAACAATTTTTTGTCCAGCGACATTTCTTATAAAATTTCCACCAAATCACAGTAGAAACAAAATGCCATCAAAGAAAACAAGAATTCCATCAAAAAAACAAAACACTACGCTCAAAAAAATTTAAGGGGGCAAATGTAAGTGAACCCTGCCATTCCCTAAAAGACGATCCAAGCTAAGTTGAGATAAGTCTCATCTGGTGCCAAATACTTTCTTTTAAAAACACATACAGAGCATGAACATCAACAAAAGTATTATTCGAACATCGAGAAATGATATGGAGAGTTAAAATACCTGGCAAATTCTGTCGGATCCAAGTTCGAAACTTCAAAGTAGAGTAGTCTTCTTTTCCCAAGCAAGTATATGTAATCACACTTGATTTGGGTCTAGAAATTTCAAAATAGAGTATTCTCTTGTACCCAATCCAATAGATGTAACCACACTTGATCCGAACAGATGGGAGTTGGGATTCGAGGAATGGCTCTTTCGTTGCAGGTTGCAATTGCAAAGTTGAAGCCTGAGTCCAAGAAAAATATCAATTACTAAGTTATTAATTAGGCATGCAGTGCGGGTTGCAATTGCAAAGCAATTGCAAAGCTGAAGCCTAAGTCCAAGAAAAATGTCAATTACTAAGTTATTAATTAGGCATGCAGTTGCACAATGCAGACTTGCAATTAATAGAATTTGGAAACTCAACAACCTTTCTTTTGCAGTTGCAACTAGCCATTAATCTCAACTGCAACTTGCCATTAATCTCCTTCAATGCTGCAGCATGCAACAACCTAAGTCTAGTGAGTAACTATTCTTACTATACTTAATAATTTTAAAAAATGATAATAATTTTAAAAAATGTGACTAGCTCTCACAAGCTACAGCACTTTTGGTGACATTTTATAATATATATATATATATATATATATATATATAACTTGTAAAATTCTAAATTAAATTTTTTTTGAGTTGTAAATTTCTATCCCTACTTCTATAACTCTGACGTGCCAACACAGGGACTGCACTGGGGAAGCAATACCATACCACGTGGGTTCACATTGGGGAATTTATATTGAGGAAAAAATGGCATAATATATTGGGGCATATATATGGGGTAAAGGGTTTTTATATTGACATGTATAAAAAATGGAGCTCAAAGTTAATGAAAAAATGGATACCTACAATATCTAGTGGAAGTAGGGGTTTTTTAAATTAGGAAGGTGTACTGGGTTCATATTGGTAGGGGGTTAAATAATGTGATTTTTAGGGGTATTTTCCAATATGTAGTCAAATTAAGGGTATTGTTTAATATGCCATGAACGCACATGATAGGATAGAGGTTGATTGAGTGAAGCCCCTGTGCGTGCCAGAAGCCCTTTGAAGGGCTCTGACGTGTTCAATTTTGAACAATGAACACAATATTCATTCAGTCCAGTTGTACGATGTGACGTTGGATTTTGATGGACACGTGTTTATTCATGGACAAAAGATTTTTATCATTCGTCAGTTGTACAGGGATTTTGATGAACACGTGTTTATACATGGTCACAAGAATTTTATCATTTATGTGGATGTTTAATATGAAGAAATGTGGAACATTGACCAATACCAATCGGTGTGGAAGTGGAAGTATGAATCATGGTTGCATATTAGGATGTATGGATGGGGTTTGATGAAACATAGTTGTTTTTAAAGGTGTAAAGATATATAGAAATAATGAAAGATTTGGGAAGATTATTCTTGAATTTCAAGAGAGTTGATCCCTAATGAGTTTTGGTAGGTCTAGAGTTACAGTGGATCTAAGCTGGTTTACTATCAACATAATTTAAATACTTTAATGTGTACATGGAAGTTCACTCTTATAAAAATAATTTATGTTTGAAAGAGGTTTTAAGGAAGGGTACGGTTTAAATCTGTTTTTTTTTAAGAGGAAGCATTTTATACACATATTTTAAGTTCAAAGGTGGTGTCATCATAATCTTCTTATGGAAACTCTCTTTTCTTCTAAAATTGATAACTCCGTGTTTAAATCACTTATGAGTTGTCATTCAAGCGAGTTAAAAGGTAAATCTCTTGTTGCGGCAAAAATATTAATATAAATCTATGTTATATATTAGTACAAGGAAATTTCAAAATTGGTGATAACTGAGATGGAAATCTATAGATATTTAAAAATTTTGAAGTTAAAATAAATTTATTATACTTTTTATGAGAAAGAGAATTCAAAAATACTATATATTGGTAAAAAAACATAAATATTATACTCTTTTAACATTAAATTATAAAATATATTTAACTTTTCTAAATATAGAATATATTTAACTTTTTAAATACACTAATTAAAAAAAAAATGATATTAACTAAATAAATATATTTAACAAAAATGCATTTATATTTATCTATGTCCAAAAAAATTTATTAGGAATTTGGCTTCTGTGATCCATAAATTGTGAGAAAACCTTTCGGTAAAAATCACATCAGAATAATTTAGGTCGATGAAGAATCTAATCAGATAACCAAATTAAATAGATAAGAAAATCTCCAACTAGCCATTTGTAAGGTAACGGCTAGTTTGAGTAAACCTAGGAAATGAAAACAAAAAATATAAAATAATGATTTCTTATTTATTTAATATTAAATGCATAATGTTTAAAAATAATAATAATAAATAAATAAATAAAAATAAAAATAAAAAGTATTAACCAATATATTATTTAAATAATAAATAAATAAATAAATTTTTATTTTTATTCTTAGAATAATAATTTATTTATTTATTTTGTTCTATTTTTATTTTATTTTTTCATAAAAGATTAAAAGATAAAATATCAACCAAAATAATAAAACTAAATAAAATTGAATATAACCATAAAAATTACATCAAAATAAAAATAAAACTAAATAAAATATTCAAATAAAACTAAAACTAAATAAAATATACAAATAAAAACAAGTAAATAAATAAATATTAATAATTTTAGTTTAAAAATTTATATTTTATTTAATAATATGTTATATAATAATAATCATAAGTTTAAAAATAAAAATAAAAATAAATAGATGAATGCATAAAAATACATAAAAATATTTTTATATATATTTGTATTTATATTTTTATTATTTTTTATTTATTATTTTATTATTTTTAATTAAAATATAAAACTATAAAAATATCTTTAATTAGCCGTTTGTAAAATAATGGCTAGTTTGACTAAATCTAGGAATTGAAAATAATAATAATAATAATGATTACCTATTTATTTATTATTAAATGTTTAATGTTTATAATTGGAATCTTATTTATTTTTATTCTTAATAAAATAAAAATTAACCAATATATTCTTGAAGGATAATTTTTTTTATTTTAATTTTAATTTTTAGAATAATAATTAATATATTTATTTTTTTCTATTTTTATTTCTTTTTAATAAAAGATTAAAAGTTAAAATATCAACCAAAATAATAAAATAAAATAAACTAAATAAAATTGAAAATAAATTAAAAATAATTAAAAATAAAATTACATAAAAATAAAATACAAATAAAAAAAAATAAAAAAATATATATATATATATATATATATATATATATATATATAATTTGAGTTTAAAAAATACCTTTTTAATAATATGTTATATAATAATAATCATAAGATTAAAAATAAACATAAAAATAATCAAGAAAAAAAAAAAAACTAAGAATGAAGAGCAGGAATCCAACATCTACTAACCAAGCACCCATCGTCCCTGTTGAGGTTAACCGGCCTCTTTTTGATTTCCAAGGCTTCTCTCAACTTGCGGTGGTGGAAATGGTCAATCCTCGCAATAACCTTAACCTCCTCGTTATAGCATGACTCATTGTCTTAAAGCATTTCAAAGAGCTGAAAAGGGTCCCAGAGTTAAGAAAGATCCTTGTGATCGGTCATCTGGAGTTCACCTTCCATTTATCCAAGGTACTACGGATAAAATCGCAAGGATCCTAAAGAAACATAATGTTTCCTCAACATTCAAACCCTCCTGTACCATTCGGAGTTCGCTTAGATCGGTTAAGGACCCGATTTGCCCTAAGGATGGTAAGGGTGTTTACTTGATTCCATGCTCATGTAGGACTCCTTACATTGGTGAAACAGGTTGATCTATTAATCAAATAATTCATGAACATGTCGCTGACCTTAAGCATAATAGATCTCGCTCCTCGACTTTAGCAGAGCATTCTGAGAAGACCAATCATCATATTTGCATTGAGGAGGCTAAGGTTATTGCGAGGATTGACAATTTCTACCACCGCAAGTTGAGAGAAGCCTTGGAAATCAAAAAGAGGCCGGTTAACCTCAACAGGGACGATGGTTGGTTGGTTAGCAGATGTTGGATTCCTGCTCTTCATTCCTAGTTTTTTTTTTTTTTTTTCTTGATTATTTTTATGTTTATTTTTAATCTTATGATTATTATTATATAACATATTATTAAAAAGGTATTTTTTAAACTCAAATTATATATATTTATTTATTAACTTATTTTTATTTGTATTTTATTTTTATGTAATTTTATTTTTAATTATTTTTAATTTATTTTCAATTTTATTTTATTATTTTGGTTGATATTTTAACTTTTAATTTTTTATTAAAAAGAAATAAAAATAGAACAAAATAAATATATTAATTATTATTCTAAAAAAAAAATTATCCTTCAAAAATATATTGGTTAATTTTTATTTTATTAAGAATAAAAATAAATAAGATTCCAATTTTAAACATTAAGCATTTAATAATAAATAAATAGGTAATCATTATTTTTTTTTCTTTTTTTTTTCAATTCTTAGATTTAGTCAAACTAGCCATTATATTACAAATGGCTAATTGGAGATATTTTTATAGTTTTATATTTTAAATAAAAATAATAAAATAATAAAAATATAAATATAAATATATATAAAAATATTTTTATGCATTCATCTATTTATTTTTATTTTTATTTTTAAACTTATGATTATTATTATATAACATATTATTAAATAAAATATAAATTTTTAAACTAAAATTATTAATATTTATTTATTTACTTGTTTTTATTTGTATATTTTATTTAGTTTAATTTTTATTTTGATGTAATTTTTATGGTTATATTCAATTTTATTTAGTTTTGTTATTTTGGTTGATATTTTATCTTTTAATCTTTTATAAAAATAAAATAAAAATAGAACAAAATAAATAAATGAATTATTATTCTAAGAATAAAAATTAATTTTTTTTATTTATTCTTTAAATAATATATTGGTTAATAATTTTTATTTTTATTTTTATTTTTATTTTTTTTAACATTATGCATTTAATATTAAATAAATAAGAAATCATTATTTTATATTTTTTGTTTTCATTTCCTAGGTTTAGTCAAACTAGTTGTTATCTTACAAAGATTTTCTTATCTATTTAATTGGGTTATCTAATCATATTCTTCATCTTGTCCTGATGATGAACCACACTGGCTGGTTCGAAACGCGTCGACCTAAATTATTCTGATGTGATTTTTACCGAAAGATTTTCTCACAATATAAAATTTATTTTAGATTTATTTAAATAAATATTCCAAAATAACCAATCTCCAATTTACTAAAAAAAATATAATATTAAAATTTACATTTAAAAGCTCAAGAGCATATTATTTATTAAATAAATTGATAATCATCAATTTTTTATTATTTACCTTTTGGAATTGCTTAACAATTTTCATATTACTTACCAAATTGTAATTGCTTAACAATTTTCATATTACTTATCAAATTGTAATTGCTTAGAAAATTTTTATTATAGAAAGCTAATGTACAATAAATATACATCTAAAATATAAACTTATTTTCAAAACTATATACAATGAATATACATCTAAAATAGAAACTTATTTCAAAATTGTGTGTAATGAATATACATGTGAAATAGAAACTTATGTGCCCAATAAAAGTCTAAATAAATCTAGGCCCATAAATCAAGATTTAAAAAGAGAAAGTGAAAAGTTGAGATAGATGAGATAGATATCATTGATTATACAAACATTCCTAAGTTAGGTTTATGTTGGACAACCAGGTACTCTCACATATGTAAATTTCAAATCTAGGACTTTCTAGTTTATGAAAAATGTAAAGACTATGGTTGTGAAGTGGACTAATTATATAAATGCGGTAGCAGTACTTTGGAATGATAAGTTTGAGGGTTTTTGAAAGTGTGGAATCTATTTATGCATTCTAAATCACATTTTAAATAGTAAAATCTATAATCTGGCAAAAATATACATCACTTGATTTCAGCTTTAAAAAGTCTCATAGTTAGACTACTCCAAAATGAATTGTTTCAATTTGTTAGTGTTCCAATACATTAGAGAGTGTTTTTTTCCAATAAGTGTGAGTGGTACTCAAGCAGGTGTCATTATCATCCCAACCTATAATAAACAAGTTTTGTATATGTTATTAGGGTTAGTGGAAAAATGTATTATTTCAATATATTAGTGTTCAAATGCATTTTTCTAAAGTGTTATTTTCCAATAAGTGTGATTTGTATGAAGGTTGGTGTCATTATTATCTCCATAATCTATTTGTTATAAGTTTTGGAAGTTATCCCAACATATTTTCTTGTCCAATTTGTCTATAATCTAGTAGGGATTTGTTGGAATCACAAGTTTGAGTTGTTAATTCAGTACAATCAACTGTCACTAGGTTTCTAAATGTTGAATCAATATATGTAGTTAAAAAACCATTTTAAATAACAAAATCAAAATTTTACAAAAAAAATTAGCCAACTTCTGACCAAAAACTCTAAAATGTATGATATTCAAACACTATTATTATTCCAACTTAATCAACTTTTGAATATGCACTTAGAATTAAACTTAATAGGAAAAATGTATTGTTACAATGCATTATTGGAGAAACTATGATTATACTGAGCACAAAACTTGGAATTCTACTCACTGGATCACCTCAAGAATTCCTCTTGTTAAGAAAGCCCGAATTCCTCTGGTTAAGAAAGCCCTTACCAGAACCCTTCAATCCATAATTTCTTCTCCTGGTAGCCTCAAGTTCCTTTCTTTTTTTCCCTAATGGCTTCCTCTCTTTCCTTTTAAGAGAGTTCAAACAAATTTGCAAACATTTATAAATTTGTATACATGTTTAGCGTTACAAAACCCATAACCAAAAATTACCAACAATAATTAAATATTTACATATTTTAACGAAAAATACTACCTAAATAAAAAAATAATAATTCAATAAAATTAACAAATTCCATATTTTTAAGAATAATAATAATAAATATTTTATTTTTAAAATATATTATAAACAAAATGTAGTATCATCATTAACTATAATTAATAAATCAAATTCAACACGTCTATATTAGTACATAATTCATTATTAATAAACAAAAAAAACTATTGATTCAATTAAATTTACCAATTTTTTTTTTTAAATAAAAATAAATAGTTTGTTTTTAAAAAATATCAGAAACAAAATATATTCTCGTTATTGACTACTAATTAATAAATATATAATTTTTTAAATATATTTATATTAATAAAAATATATAAATATTTTTTTTTTAAATATATTAATTCTCAATTGGAATTATGGTTTAGGAAATAGTTGTCATATTTTCTATTAAGTTGATATTTTTATTATTGATATGAGGAACTATAATGTTTTGAATATTGTTATAATGATTTTGTGCCTATAAATATTGTTGTATTGATTTCTAGTTTTAATGAACTTCTATGTAAATATAACCTTCTAAAGTATTAAGTGAATATACTTGTGAATTCATCTAAAAACTTAGCTTTAACAAAATTGATAAAAAAACTCATTTATTTAAAAAAAAAAATTTTAATATAACATTACTACTAAAATGAAGTATTAGGAAAAAAACTCATTAACATTAATTGATAAAGATTAATAATTTTAAATAAAAATAATATAAAATAAAATCGTAATTTTATATAAACAATTTCCTATACATTAATATTATTAACTTTGAATAAAAAAATATTACAACAAAATCATACCCTGCTACATTCCAGAATTTCCAGCAAAAGCAGGTTGCTCCTGCTCAGCCTCCAATTCTTTTCACGCTGGATAATTCTGCTCCTACTTGGCCTCCAATTGTTTTCCAGTGATAGCAGGATGCTCCTTCTCAGATTTAAAATTTATCAACCTCCAATTATTTTCACGTCGGAGAATTCTGCTCTTGCTCGGCTTCCAATTGTTTTTTTTTTTCAGAAGAAAAAAAACGTTGAATATATTAGTATATAAACAGTACATTGACATATAACATTATCAGCTGATGTGCCTACAACGAGAAAACCAACATTGCATGGCCAGTAGAGTTGATGCTCATTCATAGAATGAATAATCAAAAGAAAGAAAGATAGGCCACCTCATTAACGGGAGTAAAATCCATCCCTTCACAATTTGAACCATCATATCTTATGGACATGAAAAGACTGTAATGGATGGAAACAACAAAAAACTAAGGATAGCAGCATAGACAAAATATGACAAACGAATTGATAAAGACATCAGTGAGACTAGATATGGTTGGGCATCAAAACTGTGAGGATATATGGACCATATAACCCAAATTGTGCCTCGTCTTTGTGGTATAGCCAGTCTAGAATATATATGCGCAGTGCAATCTCACATTAACTGTTAATTGAACAGGCTCGCTTGACATATAAAAAACCAGGCTCGTTTGAAGAAGGTAGTACAAAGTGACCCTTTGAAATCTGAAGGTAGAATCGGATTTAAAAATTCCCCTGTACAATAAAAGCAGGCTCTCTTGAAATATTTTGCAGGCTCGCTTGTCTAAAAGACAGATCGTTCTGAGAGACTGTAGGCTGAAGAGAAATATTCAAAACTGATCGAAAACCATGTTATACAGTTAAATTTAACCACCAGGCACGTTTGATAAACAGGCTCGCTTGTTGCAGATTAGATCGGGAATACTGTTGACCTTGTTCCTTTGATAGCATCATTTGACACGCCCGCTTGTTATATGATGTAGGTCTTGCTGATATGTAGATATTGATATAAGTTGTGAGCACATATCTGCATAAGTCATATCCAATGAAAACCAGAGCCGCCTCCAACAACCATGTTATTTTAGTACTATTATTATACCGAATGAGATATGGCCGATATTGCTAGTGCTGCAAAAAACGAAAACCAAAATTGGTGGAGAAAGGATATTATAATCATTGATGCTCTTGGAAAACCTGTGAACCATAGTCATGGGATTGGGATGGATGAATTCCATAATTGCAGCCCATCCCTGTACCGGGTAACATACATAGCCCCAAACTCTGCATTAATACCTCTTTTAGAGAGTCCATCAGCCCTTGTGTTATTCTCACTGTAGATGTGATTAATAGGTGGACAATTCAGAATCTTCCATAATCGATAAGTCCTTTGTCGCCAGCCCATTAAACCAGGATTGCTCATATCAAATTTACCTGTGATCCAGCCAATCACCAGCATGGAGTCACCATATAGATTAACATTCTGCAATTGTTGATCTGCGGCAGCATGGAGACCACCCCATAGAGCCATGATTTCAGCCTTGTTGTTGGATCCAGGTCCACCATTCCAGTAGATGTGTATTTTGTCCCTCTGTGATAGTTTAATCCAAACACCACTTCCCGTATTGCCATCAGCCGATGCTCCATCGAAGAATATGGCAGGGATTTCTATCTCATGTGGTCTGTTCCTATATGATCCATCAACAATAAATTGACAAGAGATAGGCCTCACCTCAATCCATTCCATGATCTTGGAGTAGATACTATGAATCTAAAAAGGTCTATTTTCAAAGATCAAATAATTCCGACCAATCCATACCTCCCAGACAAGGAAAAAAGGAAGAGATTTAAATTTTCCACTAAGCTTATCCCATTCCTTTATAGCAGACATGAAATCATAGGCCGACCATGTCGGGTCCATAAAGTATGGACAGAATAGTCTCCATAGCCTCTTAACCACTGGGCATAAGAAAAATAAGTGGATAATGCTTTCACCTTCCATAGTACATATTGCACATCGATTAGGGCCTTGTATTCCCCTCTTATTGAGATTGTCCCATGTTAAAATCTTATCACGCCACACCAGCCATCCAAAGAGGGTGATCTTAGTTGGGATCCTTCGCCTCCAGAAAGGGTAGAAAGAGTTGTTAGATTGAACCCCCTGCGAAGTTGTGATGATGTTCTTATATATGTCCTTAACAATGAGGGATTTGTTCTTAGTGGGTCCATTCCATATGATGTGATCACCCCGCTGAGAATGACAAAGACCTGCGCCTCTTAAAGAGTCCCGAATGAGCTCCCATTCGTCAGCATCATCTCCATCCAACATCAATTGATTAGCAGTTTTGAAAATTGGAGCACCATAAGACCAGCAGTGTATAGTCTGTGAGAGATAGAAAAAACCCCTGTGTGATAGTCGATGAAGAAGGCAGGGGGAAAGGCAGTTATGATGTGGCACGGACATGATTCATTTGTAAGTCAGCGGGATTTGCTGACCATCATAGAAAAACTAGGACAGTCGGTTTACTACATATCCCAGCACTTTTTTAAAACTGCCCCATATAACTGATATGTTCTGTGGGCACGCAAATTCCTGACAGATAAGTTGATGAAGAAAGTCGCCCCCAATGTATTTGCACCTGATAATAGCACTCCATATACTATCCCCATTGATAGCATGCCAGAAGGATTTAATAAGCAGGGCAATATTGAATATTCGAGTATTTAAAATGCCCCACCCATCCTGTTCTTTTGGTCTGCATAAAATATCAATTTTGCATAGGTGAAATTTCTTTCCCATATTGGTGCCTCCCCACAGAAATCTAGCAATAGTGCTATTGATCAATGCCACAGTCTTGGCAGGTAGATAATATAGATGGCCCCAATATACCATCAATTGTGATAAAACAGCCTGAATGAGAATGAGACGACCACCTAAAGACAGCCACTTGTATGTCCATTTTCCAATACGAGCTCTGAAACGCTCGATCATCCACATCCAATCCCTAATCCTGTACCCACAGGGTTTTATGTTCAATCCAAAATATTTGAGGCCATCCGTCGCAAGCTGAATGTGAACCCCCATAAAATAAGCGATAAAATTGATCTCCTGCAAGTCACCCATCTCATATAATAGGAAATATTTACCTTTGTTGACACCTAGTCCTGTAGCAGATTCAAATCTCATTAGTACCAAATGAATATAAAGCCAGTGATTCCTGATGAGATATCCAAATAGCAACATATCATCAACAAATAGTGAGTGTGTCGTGGAGAGAATTTCAGAAAAGGAAAAACCCTTTATGTAACCCTTTTGTTCAGCACTATGTAACACCTTACTAAAACCATCCAATATGAGAATGAATATGAGCGGGGATAGCGCACATCCCTGACGAAGACCTCTAGCTGCCTCAAAAAAATGAGTTGGCAAACCATTGACCAATACTGCATATCTGACTGTTGAAATGCAGGACATAATCCATCTAATGATTCTTATTAGCAGCCCAATCTTGAGTAAAACAAGCTGGATATAGGACTAGTCTAATGAATCATAGGCCTTATGAAGATACACCTTCATGACTAGCGCCTCCTTTTTTTCTGCATGTATAGAGTGAAGCACCTCTTGTGCTATGGCTATGGCATCATGAATCGAGCGCCCCTGGAGAAATCCATATTGCTCCCTACTTATACGATCTGATAATGTAACCCTAATACGATTTGATATGATCTTTGATGTGACCTTATATAGAAGATTACAGAGCGCAATCAGACAAAAATCTGAGAATGATTGTGGATCAGCAGCCTTGGTATCAAAGCAATAAAGGTAGAATTCAGGTTAGCAGGAATATTTCCTTTAGACCGAATCATTTCCACAATCTCCGTAAGTTCATCCCCAATTAAATGGAAGAAAAAGATGAAAAACTCTGTGGGCCAACCATCCGGCCCCAGACACTTATCACTTGCAAAAGATTTTAGGACCAAGAGCACTTCATTCCCTGTTATTTTCTGGTCAAGTACAGTAATAGCGTCCTCATTAAACATTCTGGGTATTTGATCCAGTAACCAAATTTGGTTTTCAAAACTAATGGAGTTTTCCTTTTGATAGAAATGTGAGAAGTGGGAATAAGCTTCGTTTTGAATCTCAGCCATTGTAATGGCATAACTACCATCAGGTCGTTTGATGCGCCAGATCGCATTCCTATTCCTCCTGTCGTTTGCAAATTTGTGAAAAAATTTAGTGTTGAGATCACCCTCCTGTATCCAAGAGACTCTACTCTTCAGTTTCCATGTAGTCTCTTTAATGCATAGTAGTTCCCTTTTACGATTTCCCAGTTGTTTGAGTGTATGATATGCATTCTCATCCGGAGCGGTGTTTATGAAATCCTTAAATATCGACTCCATCCGCCAGATGATTTCATGGAGCTCTATCTTGAGTGCTCTTTTCTTTTTTATTTCCCACTTTTTTGAAGCTATCTTCAATCTATGGAGTTTATTATGAAATCGATCCCATCGTCCAAGATCCTCCATACCCGCATCATCATGCCACAGTCTTTTTACAAGATTAATGTATTCTACATCTTCAAGCCATACCCTATTGAATTTGTATGGTGGCCCCTTTTTCATTTCATTTATATTCCAGGATAATGATATCGGCATGTGGTCCAATATGTCGGAAACCATAACCACGAATCTAGGAGACCCCCACCAGTGAATCAGATTGTCCTTTATAATTGCCCTGTCTAATCTTTTACCAATATAATGAACCCCCATTCGCTTTTTTGTCCATGTAGGGATCAGTGGGCATGGCCTGATATCGACCATTTGATGAGATATGAACAACTCTGTCAGGAAGCTCGAAAGTGGGTCCATACTAGCATTATCCCCCCATATCTCATCTGACTGCATAGTAAAATTTAAATCCCCCATCAGGATCAAATTTTGTAACAACATAATATCGGAATCCCTCATCGGGTCCAAAAGGTTTGTCTATTAATATATGGAGCATATATGTTAGCAATGTTGAGTGGTCCATCCATACCCCTCAGTTGGCCAAATAAGAGGATCCCGCCAAAAAAGTTGTATGCTTTAAAATTTGCCATGTCAGGATTCCAAATAGCAATCAGACCACCCGAGTGACCATTTGAGTCAATGGCCGCTGCACACCATCCAGATTTATAACCCAAAAAATAATTTATAGCTTTCTCCCTTCTACAAAGTGTTTCTTGTCCTAGAAAAATACTGCACCTGCTGTCATCTAATAGCTCCCGAAGGCAATGTGATTTAGGGGCATCGCCCATACCCCTTATGTTCATCGATAGAATGTGAGTCATGGAGAATCCTCTTCAGGGTGACTTGCTCTAAGCACCCTGGTATACTCCCACTTGCCGTCACAAGTCGAGATGGGGATATCAGTGAAATTTTCCTCCCCGTTTGAGAATAGTGAGATGGACTTATATTTGCCCTTGGCCTGTTTGGATAAATTCTTAGATTTTTTCCTAGTAGTGATAATAGAAGACAGGGCATGGGTGTCACTTGAATCCCTAGTTGTAGGTGGTCTGTCAAATAAATTCAATGTGGCCAAATCAATATTGGGATTGCCCATTAAAGACTCTATGTCGCTACCAACCGATTTCCTTGGTGATTCAGGTGGAAGACCAGGGTTAAAAAGATCGGTATAGTTTGTAGAAGACATAGGTATTCCACTCGATAGACAAATGGGGTCGTTTGATGATTCACCTGCATAGTGGTTTGTGGTTTGATAGAGCGGTGGGTCGCCACTATTATGAGATCTTGCAGGTTGAAAAGGAGTCTCGGCAGAGGTCCGATGGGGAGAGAGTTTGCTGGGAGGGCCCGATAACTTGGCGTCCGTATAGGTGATAGGCGGGGTAGGCGTGTATCTACCATGAAGATTTGGAGGGCTAAAGTGATCATTAGCAGGAGAAATATTAGATTCGGGAGGTAGGACCCTATTAATGGCAATAGGAGGACCATTTTGATTCATCATCCTATCAGCATCAACCACATTATGCACATTCCCAACATGATTCTCTTCAGCAGATACAAAAGCAACATCCTCAGTAGAAGAGTTAGAAGGAATACCTGACGTGAAGCCTCTCGGTGTGCCCACTACCGCATGATTCTGTCCATAATCCACAGCACCAGTCATAGCCCTACCCAGGTGTTCCATACGTAGCCGGAGAGGACAGTGTTCCTTAAGATGTCCAGTTTTATGACAAATAAGGCAGCGGAATGGGATACCCCAGAAATCGATGCGTTGCCTTTGTCTCGTGTTCCCCCATAACAGATCCACGTCCCCGGGCAACCCCCCGACATTGTCGACCTCCACAAGTAGCCATGCAATTCTCTTGTCCCCCGAACCCAATATGTTTGGATCAATATACTTCGTATTTCCAATAGAATCCCCAATCACCGTGAGGGCCTTAAGAGTCCAGAATTCAAGTGGGAGGCCCGGTAACTTTACCCAGATGACCCTGTTCCATGGCGCCTCCATCACTGGGTTAAAACCCAGATACCACGGGACTAGTTGCATATAGCTTCGGCCTCTTACCCATGTTCAACTGGTAATCTTATATACATCATTCTGGTCCATAAAGTGAATACAGAACCAACAATTGATAAGCTTACTAACCTTAGGAAGGTACCCAATAATGGGATTCCAGTATTGTTTGATCCATGCAGTGGTATCAAAGTCACAGTTTTCCGGGTACATCCAACGCCCAATAACTGCCCGCTTCTGTAGGCTCGCCATCCTCCCACATAAATCATCATAATCCAGAAATACCTCCTTTATCTCCATCTTATGTTCGTAGCAATTTTTTTTTGTATTCTTAGCACACCTTCTGCGATTCCTCTTATTATTACAAATCAGTGGTTTTACATTATCATCCAGACAGTTTGTAATAGAATGTCTGATGATCAGTTCATCAACATCCAGCACATATGAATGACCAGCGGCCTCCTCGTTTGAGTTAGATATGAGCTCCGCACCATCATTCAAAATTAAATGGGGATCTATTGATAAGTGCGCCAAAGTATCCATGATCAGGTCATAAAACGGGAGATGTACACCTGAAGTGCAGAGTGCCGCCACTGGGAGGGCGATACATAAAAAAGGTGTCAAGACGAAGTCCAAATCAGAGGAATTGTGATCCTATAAGAGGTCACACACGTCAGCAATCCAATTAACGTATGCTTCGCATTGATGAGTAGTGCTGATAGGTGAGGGAACATGGGCCGGTCATATTCAACTTATGATATCCGACTATATACCATAAAGAAGATATGAAGATCAGCCCAATGAAGAACAATCCCCGATAAGACAATCCCTTTAGATAGAATGTACCGATCAAATCAGTGTGTCTTCACTTACTGTATAAAAATCCAGAGTACAGATCCATAAGAGGGCCCCTTTAATAAGAGAAAATACAATCCCAATATGGAGAGGAGAATCCAGCACGATCAAGAGAACAGAGT
This sequence comes from Pinus albicaulis, assembly GCA_034641835.2. NCBI lineage: Eukaryota > Viridiplantae > Streptophyta > Pinopsida > Pinales > Pinaceae > Pinus > Pinus albicaulis. Next base: position 514,735,695 of record CM076569.1, read on the forward strand.
GTAGGGGAGGGGCGCTAGTTGTTGGGCGCCTACCCCTCCACATCAGCAACCAAGGTGTAAACTTACGTGGACGCTGTACGACAGCTGCCCACTTCAACCAGCCATGTGTTGGGTAGGTGCCACCATTAAATGCGTGAAGTTGGAGCATGTTTAGGGTTTTAGCGGGAGGTTTAACGACGATGAGGTTTAACTCCCATTCATTGTTGCTCGGGCCCGGAGTGTGGGCGTTTGGCTCCGCCAGTGGTAGTTGCTGTGGGTTCCAGAACCTGCGCGACCTGTCGGCATTTCCTATTTATTGTCCAACCTTTCGTTGCCCGCCATTGCTGGTTGCTGGTTTTGTGCAGTTCCTAAACCTGTTCGTTGGTCACGCCATGTTTGTCTTGTTGGGTTTGAACGTTTTTCACTTGCTGGACGTTGTAGCTCGCCGCCCGTTCCTGTGCTTGAATGCGAAGTCCACCATTGTGTCCATCATTCCTCTGATGTTGGACTGCCTTCATATCGATGCTTGTCTGCCAGGGTTTCGGTCTGCTTGCTCTGTTTTGACGAATTCTTCAGGTTTGTTTGCCATTCATTCATTTTTTACTCTGAGAATGCCATTTTTTTTATATAATACTAATTTTCGTGTTTTTTTTGCAGGTACAAGGTTCCATGGCTGGCGTTGGAGAGGTTCTCTTTCGGGATTGTGGTGGCTTCTCTGCATCCTCAGCGGCAGTGCCCTGCGACCTCTCGGCAACCTCTGGTAGGATTCACAATCCTACCAGTCATTCTTTGTGTTTTTTAACACTTATTCCCTGTATTTTTTACCACTCTCAATCGTTGTTCGGTTAATGTTTAACAGAGTTTAGGGTTTGGTTTAACAGAGTTCAGCTACCTCATTCTATATTGATTCCTGAGTGTTTTCCTTGCTCGTGAATTTGGGTGTTACTTCTTTGGTTTTTTGTCTTGCGTTTTTATGTTTGTATTGATGCTTTTGGAGAAAACTGTGCAATATAAATGAAACTAGGTCATTAGTTCATTGTCTTGATGTTTCTCTCTTAGGAAATTAGTCTACTTTCTGCTCTGTTTACTTTGGCATTCATTCATTTTTTAATAGAGTTAACAGAGTTTATGGTTTGGTTAACAGAGTTAACAGATTTTAGGGTTTGGTTAAGAGAGTTTAGGGTTTGGTTTAACAGAGTTCGGCTGCCTCATTCTATATTAATTCCTGAGTAAATTTGGCTCTGTTAACCTTGGTTGGGTGGTAATTCACTCTGCATTGGTTGATTCTTGTGGCCAAATCACCCATATGCTGGCAGTGAAGGCCTCCCCTCTCCATGGCGAGAAAAACCAATTTTGTATTTATAACTATATTTTATCAGTCGACCATGTTGGTGGTTTATTTTTTTAGGATTATGAAAATATTGTTAGCACATCCTTTGTGTGGATAAAACCTGTTAGGTTATTATGCTATCAATGTATGACAAGGTCCATGTATCTGGGGTATTGTTTTGACTCAAGTGGATGAAGTCTTTGTAGCATGGAAGGTTTCAAAATTTTCCCGCATGGTTTAATGTTCCTTAAGGTGAGAGATGGAACTGAAGTTATAAAACTAATATACATATACCTTTGTGCTAGAGGACTTGAACTTCATTTAAAAATTTCCCTCACCTACAATGTCTTATCCTATATACGTTACACTAGTAACTATCAAAATCTGCTCACTAGAATTATGGGATTATTTTTGCTCTCAGGCCTCTCTTGCTGGAAATGTGCATTGCAGTAATTGTTATTTTGGAAAGGTAATAAGGCTGGAGGTGTAAACACTTATTTATCAATTGGCAGAGTGTGGGTGGAAATTAATTTGTAACTTTTTGTCTAGAACAAGACATTTTCTTAGTGCATTTAAGGGGTGGTTGCATCATTGGAAGCCTTAACTTCCTATGTTTCAGTAGTATTGGGACCAGTTTACATCATAAATATTCCACATCAACAAGCCAAAGTTCGTAGGGGGGCAACATACTACCAGGAGGGGGACCAAAGGGGATAATGTCATAGGCATAAATGTTTGCAGGACTTTGTAGGATGCTACAAGGAGCTTGCTCCTAATATTATTTAGGAATAAACTGTTAGATATGAGAGGGATCTCCCTCACATAGATCTTCCCTCTTTGAAACTGAAGTACTAGTGGAATGGGTCGATGAGATCCCTATTAGAGGGCACACCAGAGGGTGTTTCAACCAATATATGTAAACCATTGATTATATTGGCAGATGAAGTTTATTATGGGGCACATTTTAGTTGGAAGACAGAAGTAATGGGACGATGTCCTTCACTCTCTGGAGAGCCTCCACAACCACATGAACACCACAGATCATAGATTGCAACAAATAGAACAACACCTTGTCTTAGCTCCTATGGGAAGCATGGTTAACAGAGTTTATATGTTTATTGTAGTTCTGTTATTTATATGTGTTCTGTTATTTATATGTTGCACTCCTTTACTGTTACATTAAAGACTTGAATTCATTTCATGGTTAACAGAGTTTATGTTTGAGGCTCCTTGGATAGCTGAGAAATCCAATGCCTTGTACAAATTACTCTTCCATTAAGTCATGCCTACTATAGGGTTTGGTTGCTTGTAAGAGTCGTATTAGAGTTTATATGTTTGTGAAGTATGATGAAAACATTTAATGGTTAACAGAGTTTATATGTTTATTGTAGTTCCGTTATTTATATGTTGCACTCCCTTATTGTTCCATTATCTTCTTGAATTCATTTCATGGTTAACAGAGTTTATGTTTGAGGCTCCTTGGATAGCTGAGAAATCCAATGTCTTTACAGATTACTCTTCCATTAAGTCATGCCTACTATAGGGTTTGGTTGCTTGTAAGAGTCATATTAGATTTTATATGTTTGTAAAGTATGATGAAAACATTTAATGGTTAACAAAGTTTATATGTTTATTGTAGTTGTGTTATTTATATGTTGCACTCCCTTACTGTTCCATTATCTTCTTGAATTCATTTCATGGTTACCAGAGTTTATGTGTGAGGCTCCTTGGATAGCTGAGAAATCCAATGCCTTGTACAGATTACTCTTCCATTAAGTCATGCCTACTGTAGGGTTTGGTTGCTTGTAAGAGTCATATTAGAGTTTATATGTTTGTGAAGTATGATGAAAACATTTAATGGTTAACAGAATTTATATTTTTTTTGTAGTTCTGTTATTTATATGTTGCACTCCCTTACTGCTCCATTATCTTCCCGAATTCATTTCATGGTTAACAGAGTTTATGTTTGAGGTTCCTTGGATAGCTGAGAAATCCAATGAACTATACAGATTACTCTTCCATTAAGTCATGACTACTGTAGAGTTTGGTTGCTTGCAAGAGTCATATTAGAGTTTATATGTTTGTGAAGTATGATGAAAACATTTAATGGTTAACAGAGTTTATATGTTTATTGTAGTTATGTTATTTATATGTTGCACTCTGTTACTGTTCCATTATATTCTTGAATTCATTTCATGGTTAACAGAGTTTATGTTTGAGGCTCCTTGGATAGCTGAGAAATCCAATGCATTGTACAGATTACTCTTCCATTAAGTCATGCCTACTGTAGGGTTTGGTTGCTTGTAAAGTGTTGGAGTGGAGTAGAATAGGTAAAGTGTTAAAAAACCCTACTGTGGAGCATTAATCAGTTTGCATTTCACCTGCATTAAAATTAACTTACCGCAAAGAATATGTTGTTGTTTCTGGAGTTGTGAATTAAGTTCATAAGCTTCATGTTTGAACTCAGGGAAATCAAAGCTTTTGCTTTTGCTTACTCAATTCTTATTCATGTTGTTAAGTGTCACTTCTGCTGCCATTGTTTATTCATGTTGTTAAGTGTCACTTCCAGCCCATGCATGGGAAATCTAGTGAATATAAGATGAGACATTTCACACCGAAATCTAGTGAAGGGAAATCTAGTGAATAACTAGTGAATATAACATTTGCACTTTGAGACATTTAGAGACATTTTTCTTTTACTCAACTTTCCTTTAGAGACATTTCTTTCTTCTTTTAGTGCATCCAAATGACTTCTCAACATTATTCTACTATTTCAAAATACATATTTGTAGCATACTCCAGCTAAGCCCTGTAATTGACAAGAGTGCATGCCGTATAACCATTTTGTGCATTTCTCATCCATGAAAAAGTGGATGTATTGCGATGATGTTAAATCAGGTCAATACTACAGACAGCTTGATGTAGCATGTGTTTCAACTTTACAGTTTTGGAGCACTTCATATAATTAATTAAGAATTACTCTCGATTCTAATGATTTTTAGTATCTTATGTTGGTAAAGTATATCTTAACCTTAAGGTACAATGTTTGAGAAGCACTCGACCACGTTAAAGTTAGATGTTAGGTTAGATTGGGAGTCTTGTTTGAGATGATCCCAACAAATAGAAGTTGGGTAATGGATCCAACTAGCTACCTATAATGATGTATGAAGAGATTCTATCTATTGAACCCTTAGATTAAAATTATATGTTAGGTAGATATAACCAGATTGGTTTTGATTATGCTGTTAGGCTACCTTATTTTCCTTTAAAAAATGATTTAATTATGAAAAACAAAATTACATGAGATCTATTAAGATATCAAAGTCCAATATACTTAAGTATGAATTTTGACGCTCTACTCTCCATAACTGTTGACGCCCTACTCTCCATATCTTGCAGCGTTTGACAAAGTAAATACTTTTTATCATTCCATTTCAGGAATCCATGGCGCCATGGCGGCTTGTACCAGGGATTTCTGAGATCCAAGTAAGACACTTAAAGTGTTTCTGGTAGAATAATTCGGTGTTACCAGAAACACTTTAAGTGTCTTACTTGGATCTCAGAAATCCTTGGTACAAGCTGCCATGGCGCCATGGATTCCCGAAATGGAACGATAAAAAGTATTTACTTTGTCAAACACTGCAAGATATGGAGAGTAGGGCGTCAAAATTCATACTTTGGGAGTCTTGTTTGAGAAGATCCCAACAAATAGAAGTTGGGTAATGGATCCAACTAGCTGCCTATAATGATGTACGAAGAGATTCTATCTATTGAACCCTTAGATTAACATCTCATGTTAGGTAGATATAACCAGATTGGTTTTGATTATGCTGTTAGGCTACCTTATTTTCCTAAAAAAAAATGATTTAATTATGAAAAACAAAATTACATTCACTATGTGTTTTTCTACATTTTAGATATATCCTTAAGCATAGGAAGTGATAAAAGTATGGCTGGGAAGATATCTTGCTTCATAAAAAGTCTTCAAAAATGTCAATATGACAGCCCTATCACAATCATTCTAACATATCACCGATTTGAAACCAAACATATAGTCCATCCAAAAATCCACATCATAATGTGGTTACATCCAAAAACATCTAACACTCCTATTCTTTATGGCCTTGAGAATCTTCAGTGCCAAACCCTGAGTTTCCTGATTGAGCCAAGTAGGTTGGCCTTCCTAAGAAAGCTTGATTAGGTGGTGGTTGATTGCTGCCATATAATTGAGACCAATTTGTCCCTTCCAACCATGGAGGAATTGAGTACCCGTACCTCACACTTGCGTTAAGTGGAGGTGTGTGCTGAGCATACATTGAATTTAAACCTCCTGTGGTAGGAATAAGGCAAGTGGGTAAACCTCGATTTTGATAGTGAGGCACTTGAATGTTTATGAGGTCTTGGAATAATGTTGTATTATTTGCAATGTTGTCCAATGTGTTGGACATGTTCCTGGATTCATTCTCATCAACTGTGCTTGCATTTATGTCAACCATATGAGTCAACCCTTATTCCCTTTCAAGAATTTTTTGAGCCTTCCTTGCTTCCTTTTCCTGTCTTGAGATTTGTTTTTGTTGCTCCTTCTCTTGCCTTGCTCTCTCTCTTTCAAGCCTTTCATCTACTCGACGTTGTGCTGCAATAGCCCTTGCTGCCTTCTTCTCCTTGGCTTGATCTTTTTTTTTTCTGTTTTAATTCCTGAATTTCCATTTTCTTATTTTCAGACTCAACAAGGAGCTTTATATAGTCTTCAGAGGTGAGTAACTGTGAACTTCGCCCCAAACGAAGACTACTGGCTATTCCTTGCTTCTTTTTCATTGACACTCTTTCTACTGGTAGCTTTAAGAACCGCCCAAGTAACTTCTCCCTCCCTCCCACCTGCATGTCATTGCTTGGCACTTCAGTATCTGTGGCACTTGATTGAACTATATTGTTCTCTTCATCTGCTGCCTCATTATGTCCTCCATCTTCTTCCATTGATCTATTGTCCACAAAAAAATGAACAATTTCACTATTCAATTCAGCCACTTGTGAAGGCATGTTCATGATTTGTTCATTGGTTCTTGAGACACTATGGGCATTAAAATTAATCATGTTTTCTGCCAGCCATGATGGTGGGTTTACTTGGCTAGGAAATTTCAATTGGTCATTTTCAATTTCATGCCCAATATCAGCAATTTCATTTTCTGCATTAACAATATCAACATTTTCATTTTGAACTAAATCTGCATTAACAATATCAGCAATTTATGTTTCAACAAAGTCTGCATTCTCAACTGCATGTTCAACAGTGTTGCCATCAATTTGTTGACAAGTATACTGTGTTTCACATACCTGCTCATCATCATCAGCATATAACTGTCCTTGAGAGAGGGAAATTATATTATCAGCTGCAACCACATCATCATGTTCATTTACTTCTTCTTCCACTTCATGTATTTCTTCCTGACCATCCACATGGAAAGCTTGGCTACAAGCAGTATCATGCATAAGAGCATCATAATTTAGTGGCCATATTCCTGTCCTTCTAAAGCCAGCCTTGATATTTGATGGTGTCAGAGCCCTTTTAAAAGCCTTACTTGCAAGCTCTGCTAACTCAAACCTTTTGACCTCAACCCCTAGATTCTTTGCCACCCATGTAGCACGTTCTGACCTGAAATAGTTTTTGAAAGGGCCAAACACACTAACATCAAGTAGCTGCAATCTGTGAGTGGTATGAACGGGCAATGTTAAAAGGTCAATGCCCAAATTGTTTGCTTCCTCAATTGTTTGTAGAGCCATGTGGCTTCCATGGCCATCTAATATCAACTGGTGTCTGTTATTAGGTGAGACACCACCTGGCACAGATGCAGCAAAGTGGCAAAGCCAATTTAAAAACAGCACTTTAGTCATCCATGCATGGGGATGTGCAGCCATGCATGCTCCATGTTCATAGTTTTTTATATAATTTTTCAACTGATTTTTACCTTTGAAAAGATAAAATCCTGGGATTGAAGCACCAATTGCATTGACACAACATAAAATGGTTATCCATTCCCTGCTCTTAGGCAAAATCTTTGGCACGTTTCGGCTACCTCTTTTCGCAATTACCCTCATGCCACAATTCCTTCCCGCCTGTAAACATGTTTCATCACAGTTCCATATATGGTCTGCAGCATAAGAATGTTTATCATATGCACTAGAAAGAGTGTCATAGAACTTACATACAACTGTAGGGCACAAATTTAATGCTCTGTCTCTGTCAAGGCTCTCAGCTGTATGCAATACAAGGTCTGGATGCCTTTTTTTAAACCCAAACCACCATGATTTACCAGGAAACCCATCTTTGAATGGGTTTGGCCTCCCTTGACAGATTTAAGCAACTGTAGATTTGAGTTGTATCAACTCTAGCGCATGTCCCAATTGGGCCATTTCTTTACACCACTCAACCACCTCGGCCTCCTCCTCTTCAGTCATAACTGTAATAGGCCCTCTACGTTTGGTGTGAGTCAGCCCATTTATCCAATAATGTATTGATGAAGGGGGAATAGTATGCTTCTTTGCAGATGCTCGAACAGAATATCCATTGAACTCTATGTCGTCAATTCCAGCTAACATTTCTTCTTTTGTCCAACCTCTTATAGCGCTGATCTTTTTAGTTGAAGTTGCACCTTGGACTGTGGTTGACGGTGGCTCTGTGGCTGATGGTGCCACAACATCAGCTTCAGCCACATGCTCATCGTCAACAACATTTCCTGGAGCATTGGTGACATTAACATCACCTGTTCTTTCTTCATCTGATGAGGTGCATCGCAGTTGGGCACCCCTGATCACTCTTCTGCCACTTCTCCTTGTGCGAGCGACATAACTCACTCTTGCCATGGATGCAACTACCAGTAGGCTGCAAAAGCACCAATTGCAAGTTGTTATTCATAATTGAAAAGAAGGATTGTTTTCATATGATGAATACAGCTTCTATGCATAGCAATTGCAGATATATATATGTTAATTTCAAATGCTACAGATATATATGTTAATTTCAAATGCTACATCTTATATAACTATATTTGTTACCGATGTGTGAGCACCTAAGCCATGTAGTGTACTTGTATTTGCAATGAACAAAAGTTTAAAGGGTGTATTTTGCACTCTAAATTAGGCAATCCATGTGATATTATTTGCTTTGCATTGCATGGAATGTTACTCGAATTGTCAAGTATCATTAAATTTATTAGTGTATATAACATTGTTATTCCTATAATCTGTGCATAGTTAACTTATGCAGTCTTCCTATATAAAAGGTGCAACATGATAGGGAGCTCTATATCACTAAAATTTGATGTAAAACTAGCACTGAGTGAATAAAACAAGGTAACTGCGGTGAACATATTGCCTGGGATGATCTGGGGTTCAGGTTTGATAGAAATCCACAGTCAGATTCTACAGTGTGCTTTAATTGGGATTCAAACTTGTGGCCAATAGCTGATAAATCCTACCCTACACCCATTACAGCAGGCCTCTTTGTAATGATTGTTCTAAGAAAAAAAATGTACATAATTTTATCACATTAAAGCAGCAAAAAGAAATGATACCTATTTGTTAAAATTGGTATCATCTGCGAGGTTGAAGGTCCATCTACTACCTCTTTTCTTGTAGTGGTTTGGTCACTCGATGATAATTGTCCAGATTCTTTCATTTCATCATAGTGGCTTCTAGCCATTGAGTCCAGTCAAGGTTTAACAAAGGGAATGCTTCCCGAATGACAGTGCTCTAAAGTCAGATACAAGCGTGTGATGGATTATTTGTCAATTTGTAGCCTCTGTACCCATAGAAAGATTTTAGAGCATTAGAGTTCCAGAAAATAAGGGCAGGGGGTGAGCATATTCTCTAAGATGATCAGGGATTCCTGTTTGGTTTGATAGCAATTGCTAATACTGGGTTCTGCAGTATGTTTGATGATGACCCTGTTGGAGTTCATACTTATGGTACTAGCTGGTAAGCCTTACCCTATACAAATTACAGCAGGCTTCCATTTTATGATTGTTACAAATAGATACACGTAGCATTTTCACATTATAGCAGCCATCGCATTTAAAAGAAAGAAAACCTATTTGTTGAGATTGTGCTCTATCTATGAGTTTGAGCCTTGAGGCACTTCCTGATGTCCATCTACTGATCTTCCCCACCCCCGTTGTAGTGATTTGATAACTCAAGCATAATTGCCTAGATTCTTCCATTTCATTCTAGTGGCCTCTAGCCATTGCAGTCTTTTTTTTGGGATTTTTACTTCAACCAAATGCTTGGTATTTGTTAATTCTTGCCTGTCAAAGAAAGCCGATGTGATATTGTTCTGGAGTCATGTTTGGCTTGAGTTCCAAATGTCTAGTTATCAGGATATTTTTAATGAAAGTCAATTTTGTTTTTGGTTCACTATCTATTCTACTTTCTATGTTAGTTGAGATCAAGTTTAGTGAATCTAGAATTTGAAATCCCCCAAGGCCTCATTTACACATCTATATGAAGTTTCCAACTCTCAAAAATTGTCCCTATTGCAGATTTGCAGATTTGTTTTCAGCGACCTATTTATTCAAGGTTTTGTAATTTCTAGCACTTGTATGTCTTGCTGATTTAGCATTAATAATGAAGAAGATAGGGTAGATTTGCTGCTGTATTTACAGCTGTCATAAACTGATATTTAGATCCGGTTTATACATTACAAAATTTTGCTAGTGGGGGGAAACTTGTTGGCATACTTTGGTGTTTTTTCTCTTGAATTGCCTAGTGAATTGATGTTGTTAAGAGGTGAAACACTATCTTCTGCTGCTGCTGTTTCATTTACGTTTTATAACAACCCTAAAAACTGAAATAAAGACTCAGAAATGAATGTTTTCAATTCTGTTTGTTTGCAATTAAAAAACTGAAAACTGAAATAAAGACTCAGAAATAACTGAAAACTGAGACTTAGAAATGAAAATAAAAGTGTAAGAACGCTGAAATAAAGACTCAAAAATTAAAATAAAATTGTAAGAAGGATGTAAACTAACCTGAATATACTGTGTTCTGTTTTGGGGTGTGTTCTGTCTGGGTTGTCTCCAAGGCTGGGTGTGTTCTGTGCTAGATTGTCTCCAAGGCTGGTGAATAGTTTGAAACTGAAAAATGTAACTTCAACAGTGGTTGAACTTCTTTTATAGTTTTTTGCAGTTGAATTTTATTGGTGACAATGATGGAAATGGATTGCAATGGCTTCATTTTGCATGTGTGATCAGGATTGAATTTGATGTGATCTAATGGCTGAGAATTTGTTTTTGTTGATCCATGTGTTTGATCTGTTTTGATAGGAAATCATTTATTGAATTTATTGGGTGGGTGTCATTTATTGTACACAGTGGGTTTAAATGTTGTTATGGGGTGGGTGTCATTTATTGAACACAATGGGTTTAAATGTTGAATAACACAGCAATTATGGTTGACATACATTTCTTTTTATTATGTGCAGGTATTGATATTTACTTCTCATACACAGCATCAGAGCTGATCAGATGGGTTGAAGTGACTGGCTTTTTGTACTTATTGACTTGACCATTTTGGAAGGAGAAATGGTTTTATGATTTTTCTAGTTTAAATGTTGGGATTTGTAATCTTGATACTTATTAAGCTATTTATGGACAGTTGTGGGTTATTTATGGACACATGTGGGCCCAGTCAATGACTTGGGAAATTTCGAACATAATTTAATATATATTTGAACTTCAAGTTATTTTATTATGTTTAATTATTGGTTGCATATATGTCTATTTTTGGTGGGTTGATGGGACCAGTACTATAACAATTACTGGTCCCTGAACAACATTAGACATCTCTCCCCTAATGATACCAACTCTATCATCCATAAACAGAGGCCACTAGTGTCCATCCAGCGCAATCAAGAGTAACGATCATAAAGTCACCAAACCTATCATCCATAAATAGAAGCCAGCACTGTCCATCCATCACGGTCAAGAGTACAGAGTATAATGTCACCAACTCTATTATCCATAAATAGAGGCCACCCCTGTCCATCAGCTGGGAGGAGTCATAGTGAGAAGCGACATGATCCTTATAAAGAAAAAACATTGACCAAAGTGTTCTCCTTATACATCATACTGTTCCATAGATGCAATCAATTCCATGTCATAATTCGGACGCCACCCATAGCAGTAATCATGTCAGATCGCCAACTACTAAAAAAATCAATAGATACCCAGAGATAAACCTCGAGATGGAGAATCTGCACTATAATGATCATGGATCCCCAGAAAATTTGAAATTAGCCGGAATTAGCATCACTGGATTAGATTGTGGGGAGAACTTACACCAGAAAAGCCAGACCCAAACCACATATCCATTAGAGATGACAGCAGCAGCAGCAAAAGCATCCGGGAATTGCCCACCATCTCTTGCATAAACGAAATCCAAAACTCTTACAAGGCTGGGTAATAATAAAAGATTCCTTCCATATCCGCCATAGAAAAAGCAAGAAACACCCGTGGGAGGACCCCAGTTCAATAGATTTGGGTGATGAATCCAGTGATGAGGAGGGTTGATAACAACAGAAATCCTCAAGGTTATGCATCAATCATCCGATCAACATCAACCTACTTTCACATTTCCATTAGTCATATGGATGGTAGATTGATCTGAGTAATATTGATGCAATAATGTCCAACAAAGTGGTCACGCCAACCACTACCACCACCGGAAAGCCCAAAGAACGTGCAGACAATAACATAACAAGAATCTCATCATGTGAAAACCCAATGAATCTTAGAGAAAGATAACCATCAGGAATCACATACAGGAACAATTGATGAGATCAACATAACATACCCACATCCCTCCAAGAACGAGCTATTCTCAACATAGGAAGCAGCAAGTTCTATCACGTCCCCATCACGTCTGCATGATCTGTGGAGCTTTTCACATCCCTGTGCGCCATCAGAAAAAATCATAGACCGGAAAAAAGTTGGTCAAGACAGTTCACTCAGAAAAACCAGTCCAGTGAGAAATGTTGGCACAGAAATGGCAGTAGCATCAACATAAACAAACCGGGGGGACTCCACCGTCTATAACATAATCTGAATCCATAGTTTTGCATGGCCTTGATACAATAAAGAATTTTTTTTTCAGAGGAAAAAAAAACGCTGATTTATATTAGAGTATAAAACAGTACATGAACGACTATGATCTCATCTGTAAAGAGATGACAGTGAGAATCCACCCATCATAACCCATTTACATCAGCCCATTAATAGAAAAAATGAGCCAGTGAAGTAGGCCACCAATCATATCAGGATACAGAGTTCCTGCCCATAATACTATGTATTTCTTTTGAGCATAGAAAACTATACATAAAAATTCAAGTGAAGGCCCGGCGACCATCTGCAATGAATAGCTCAGAATATAGATTGACCCAGCAAAATACCGTGAAGAATGATAGACTACTAAATAAATCCCGGCCAATTGCTTCAGCCATGCAATATAATCCTGTGCCGGTCTTTTCTTTCACCTGTATAAAGCATATATCCGTGATGATAAAGTATAACTGATCAGCTTCCCATTCACGCTCGCCTGGCTTTATCCGACCACTGTATCATGTATCAGGCTCGCTTGATGACGTCCTTATATGTGTGCTGAACCGAATACTCTGCAGCAAATAACCCTGTGTGCCTGTGACTTCCTGTAGTGTAAAACCACCAGTGGACATCCAAAAAACTAGCATACCGGAGATGACCTCTATGTGTACCCATCCTAGTTGCAAAAAAGACTGATGATAATACCTGTGTGTGACCAAAAATGCATTATATACCTTTGTTCCGATACGCCCTATCATCCTATGTATTATATATCTATTTTAATAACATAATATGCATATAAACAGTAAACTTATGGGATAGGGATCGTATATGACTCTATCAGCCTGCCTTCCTTATAATGATAAACCTCCATAGACCCAAATTCTGCTCTGAGCCCCCTTTTTGATAACTTATCTGCCCTGGAATTATTATCCCGGAAGATATGATTGATAGGCGGGCGGCGTAATCTATGCCATAATCTCTGAGCCCTCTCAACCCAGCCCTGAAGGTGCGGGGACAGCATATGATTCTTGGTTGTGATCCAGTTAATGGTAAGCTGTGAATCCCCATATACACTGATCCCCTGTAATTGCAAATCGTATGAGATTTGCAAGCCCCCCCATAACGCCATAACCTCCGCCTTATTATTGGTCCCAGGACCCCCACACCAACACATATGATAGCGCTCAGATTCTAATAATTTAATCCAAGCCCCACACCCAGTCATACCGTCCTCTGCTGCTCCATCAAAATAGAGGGCCGGAATAATGATCTGATGAGGGCGAATACGAGAGGAATTGTCAGCAAGACTAGGCATAGTGATGGGACAATCATCCATCCACTCCTTTATCACTGTAAATGTCTGATGAATGTGTAAAGGCCGGTCCTCAAAAATCATCCGATTCCGGGCCAGCCAGATCTCCCAAGTGAGATAGAATGGAAGTGATCGATATTTGCAATTAATCTTATCCCAAGCCTGCACAGCCGACATGAAATCAGTTGGCCTCCAATCCGGGTCAATGAAGTGGTCCCCAAAAAGTCTCCAAATACTGATAGTCATTGAACATGTGATGAAAAGATGAGTGGATGTTTCTTGCGCCTTGCGGCATAATACACATATACTCGGCCCCATGAAACCTCTCTTAATTAAGTTCTCCCATGTCAGTACCTTTCCCATCCATATCAACCAGCCAAAAATGACGATCTTCGTAGGAATGTTTCTGTGACAATAAGGATAGAATACCTTGGTAACTTGCGTTTGTTGTGCATTTGCAATATTGGCCCGGTATGCGTCTTTGACAATGATCATATTGTTTATCAATGGACCGTTCCATGTCATGTAATCGCCACCAATACCATAACAGAAACCCGCTCCACGCAATTGATCCCGGAATAATTCCCATTCCTGTGCCACTTCATTAGTTAAACCAATCTGTGTAGCATCTTTGAAAATCGGGGCGTCATTCGACCACTGATCAATGATATGAGAAAAATAAATAAAACCCCTTTGTGTTAATGCGTGCAGCAGTCTAGGCGAAGGACGACACTGTGCCGGTAAATGAAGAATGTTTGATGCCCCAATCGGAATACTGCCGCCCACACGGAATTGCCACACCAGTCTAGTTTTCATGGATGCCATGATCTTTATATAGCTGCGCCAAATGCATGAGATCTTTCGTGGTAATAGATAACTGCCACATGAAATCTGATGTAATATATCACCATTATAATACTTAACTCTATTAATCTGAAACCATATTCCGTTCCTTTTAATGGCCCTCCAGAATGACTTCATAAGTAGAGCTTTGTTGAACTCACGGGCCTCAAGGATGCCCCATCCATCCATATCTTTGGGCTTGCAGATGGCCTCATATCTACATAGTGCAAATTTCTTATTGTTCTCTGTCCCACCCCACAGAAAACGAGTGATGATGCCGTTAATCTTGCCAATAACCCCTACAGGAATGAACAGCAGATGGCCCCAGTACACCAACATCTGTGTCAGCACTGACTGAATCATGATGAGTCGCCCACCCTTGGACAACCACCGGTGAGACCATGAGAAAATCGTATCCCTGAACCTATCCACAATCCAATTCCAATCATTATTCCTGTACCCAATTGGCTTAATGTGAAAACCCAAATATTTGAAACCCTCAGTTGCCAGGCGGATCTCCACACCCAGAAATGCAGCTATAAACCTGATCTCCTGTATGTCCCCATGCTCATATATAAGAAAGGACTTGTTGCAATTTATAGCCAGTCCAGTAGCAGAGTAAAAGCGGTTAAAGCAGATATGAATGAAAAACCAATGATTCCTGATCAGCTGTCCAAATATAAGTAGGTCGTCCACAAATAGGGAATGAGATGACGAAACAGAATTTGAGAATGAATAGCCCTTGATGAACCCCTTTTCTTCGGAAGATTGCATAATCCGACTGAAGGCATCCATTACGAGGATAAATAATAGTGGCGACAAGGCGCAGCCCTGTCTCAAGCCCCTACCCGCCTTATAAAATTTTGTGGGCTTGCCATTTACCAAGACCGCGTAGCTTACATTAGATACACATGACATCACCCATCTAATGATACGCACCGGAAGGCCAACCTTGAATAACAGTATCCTCATAAAAGACCAGTCAATCGAATCGTATGCCTTATGAAGATCCACCTTCATTATCAGTGCTTCCTTTTTCTCCGAGTGCATGGAATGCATCACCTCTTGTGCTATTGCAATAGCATCGTGTATGGAGTGGTCTTTGAGAAAACCATATTGCGCTGATGATATGTGATTGGATAAGATTGTCTTGATTCTATTTGCGATTATCTTAGAGGTAATCTTGTATATTAGATTACATAAGGCTATTGGCCTGAAGTCTGTGAATGATTGTGGATCAGCAACCTTTGGAATCAGCGCAATGAACGTAGAGTTCAAATTTGCAGGCATGATTCCTTGTGTTCGAAATAACTCCATCATGTCCGTCAATTCTTTGCCCAGCATGTCAAAGAAATATATGAAAAATTCAGCAATCCACACGTCCGACCCCGGGCACTTGTCCTTATTGAATGACTTCAATATCATCAAAACTTCATTTGAGCTTATCACTTCATCTATAGCCGATATGTCGTCTTCCACGAAGAATCTGCAACAATGATCTAGAACCCAAGCCTGATTATCCGCAGATATCATTGGATTCACCCTATAAAAATTAGAGAAATATGAGAAAGCTTCGTCTTTTATCTCAGAGTTGGAAATTGCATAGCTGCCGTCCTCCTTTTTAATACGCCATATGGCATTCCTGCACCTCCTAGCATTTGCGACTTTATGAAAGAATCGCGTGTTATGATCACCCTCTTTGAGCCATGTGATTCTGCTCTTTAATTTCCATGTCACCTCCTCGATCCTTAATATGTTCTTTTTCCTGTCACCCAGCTCCTTCAGTAAACTTATAATAGCAGCATCAGGGGATGTGATTGTAATGGCGTTATATATATCTTCCATCTGTCTTGAAATATCAAACAGCTCCGCCTTAAGAGCCGCCTTCTTCCTGATCTCCCAGGCCTTAGTAGCACTCTTAATCTTTTGTAGTTTGAAGCTGAAAAGTTCCCAGTCCCTGAGTCCTGGATCATCAATCGGCTGCGACCACAAGCTAGTAACCAGACCAACGTATTCCTCGTCCTCAAGCCAGACCCTGTTGAATTTAAAAGGGTGACCACCACTGTGATCACAGCTTTGCCATGTGAGTCTGATCGGCATGTGATCCGAAATCTCGGATACAATAATTTCTGATCTCGGCATACCCCATCTGTCAATGAGATCACTGTTAATAAGCGCCCTATCCAGCCTTTTACCAATAAATTCATCGTCCTCCCTCAGATTTGTCCACGTCGGAAGAAGTGGAGACGGCCGAATGTCCACCATGTGCCGCTCATGGAATTCCCCACTGAGATAACCTGTTAATGGGTCCCTGCGCGCAGCCCTGCCCCATATTTCATCCGCCCCCAATGTGAAATTAAGGTCCCCCATAATTATCAGATTATGTACACTGATAATACCAGATGAGAACATGCGATGCCAGAAAGCATATCTGTTGATGTAGGGGGCATATAAATTGATAATGGTGACTTTCTCCACATATCCCCTGAGATTGCCATATAATAAAATACCTCCAAAAAATTTGTAGGCGCGAAATTTAGCAAATTCCGGGTTCCATATAGAAATAAGCCCTCCCGAATGCCCCACAGCGTCGACTGCCGCCGCGAGCCAACTCTTTATGATATTAAGAAAACTCTTGATAGCCCTCTCCCTCTTGCACATAGTCTCCTGGACCAAAAAGATAATCGGAGTTTTGTCCAACAGCAATTCCTTCAGGCAGTTGGCTTTGGAGGCACTGCCGAGCCCCCTGATGTTCATTGATAAAATGTGAGTCATATTGACTCCTCATCCGGGCATTTCGCTCTAAGCGCCCGAGCATAATCCATACCGCCTTCGCTGATAGATATAGGAATGTCTGTAAGATTGGTCTCATCTTCTGTGAATAGGGCTATAGCCTTAAACTTCCCTCTTGAATATTTATTAGCACCCTTTGATTTTGCCATACCCTTATTCCGCTGGTCTGATACTGGCGTCACTGATAGGGGGGGCCTATCAAAAACTGTAAGAGCAGCAATATCAATATTTGAATCAGCCAGTAATGAGTCCAAGTCGCAGCCAACTGTATTCTTGGGGGAGTCCTCATATCGCTCAGATCCAAACTGTGCATCAGAAAATTCGCTGGGGCATGGCGCTTCCTCCCCGGTAGGTAGGTCGGATGACTCCCCCACAAAGAAATTGGGCCTCCGAACCAATGTTTGGACATTACTGGTTTGAAGACTGATATCATCAGGATTAGACTTACCATGGGAGGATTCATTCAATTGGTCAACTGGGGGACAATTATCGACCCCATTCCCGCCCCAATCTACAGGCGCGACAGTATGCTCAGGCGCGACAGTATGCACAGGTGATGTATCCTTACCCGACCCACTAGTTAACTGAATAGACGACACCTGACCCACCTCCGGATTTAATACCCGACTATCGTTAAAGGGTGGCCTATTATAATCATTAGCAGATATATCCCCCCCATTACACTTCACTATCCCATCCGATTGTTCTATGGCTGACAAAAAGGCATCATCTTTAGTGAAAAGGGCATTAGAGTTACCTGGGGGAGAAGGTGCAGCTGTGTCATCCAGATCAGTCGCTCGAGCGTCCACATTACTTGACCTCTTGACCCCGTCCGAGCGGTGCATTCTAAGTCGAAAAGGGCAATGCTCCCTTAGATGACCTGTGTGATGACACAGGAGGCAGCGAAAGGGGATTCCCCAGAAATCGATCCTCTGCCGATGTTTTCTATTTCCCCAGAGCAGATCAATGTCCCCGGGCAGACCACCTGAATAGTCCAGTTCGACTAATATCCAAGCTATTTTCTTGTCACTTGAACCAATGATTGCAGGATCAATATACTTGGTCGTCCCTATCGAGTCACCTATCGCCTGTAGCGCCTTGAACGTCCAATATTCAAGAGGCAAGCCCGGCAGCTTAACCCATATAATCCGACTTCTAGGAGCCTCTAGCACGGGATTAAATCCTAGATACCATGGAATCAACTGCATAAAGCTCCTGCCCCTGACCCATGTTCTATTAATAATCTTCTGGACATCTTTTTCATCCATGAAGTGGATGCTAAACCATCCATTGATTAAATTACTGACAACTGGAGTGTATCCGATTAGCAGATTCCAGTGTTTTTTAATCCAGCTTGCCGTGTCGAAATTCCCCTGGTCTAGGAATAGCCACCTCCCAATCACCTCTCTCTTCTGCAAGCTCGCAATTCTTACACAAATATCCTCATAATCGAGCGACACCTCCTTGATCTCCATGGCCTGTTTGATGAAAGTTTGCTTCTTCCTGCGTTTCCGGCCCCTCCTGTGTGAATGATATCGACCAGCACCCTCCTTGATACCAGCAGGATGAAAAAAACCTTGTTTGATAATTTGATTATCCGAAATGACCTTCTTCCCCGATGGTCTAACTTGCGGCAGGGTGATAGTAGATCCCGCCATCTGTTGTACCAAATCCATTAACTATACACCTGTCGACGTTGAACTCCGCCACCCCAACGCACTGGTAATTGTCAGGAGAATTAAAAGAGAGGGCTACATGGGGATATGTTCCTGCGCAGCCCCATAATTAGAAACATTGATAATCCCCATCCAGCTCGTATTGTAGTCCTCTATGTATAGAAAAGATGTGTTGATTTTTGAGCCCCTAGACAGCTCAATGCACCTCCGAAATGATATTTTATATACCTTACCTAGAACACGTTGCTTCAGAGAGTGATAGGACTATAGATAATCAATGAAGTGGATCACCCAAAGATTTTGTGGTAAATCCGGATCCAACTAATGAAAGAATAGTACAAATGAGATGAAAATAAATCCATCCATTGAATTAGTTAGATATACGATTCCATCCATGCAAATTTATGGATCTTAGAAGTAGATGACAGTGTCCTCGTATAATTCAAGCTGCATATGGCCGTTGAAAAGGATCGTAGATTATTCAAATGAACTTCCAGACAGATATACCACTTTCCTTTGTGGTATCAACAAACCACCAATTCCTGCAGATCCTACCACTAATGCACCCCCGCCCTGTGATGATCCAAATATTCACCTGAAAGGCCGGACAAATACATCATGTTCCATATAGCTATTATTCAAACCATATGATGATAGAGAAGATGAGACAGAACAAACTGCAGATTTCTGGTTCGAAAGCCCTCATGATACCACTAAAACCACCATAAGCGACAATTGTTAACCCATGGGGTTCCAGTTAATGGATCCACATAGAAAACCACCTAAACCAAATATAGGGTACCAGCTTCTAGGTCATTCGACAATAACCACCCATAGCAATCAAGAAATTGTCCTCATGGGTTCCAGTTCAGACGATCAGAAGGCCACATACCCTCATACTGCCTGCTCTGCAACATCACCTCCACACCAAACTGAAAGCTTCATTTCACCAAAGCCACCGAAAGCAATACCCTTATGTCCCCATTGGGTTCCAGTTGTAAAAACCAGTAGTGAAGCCACCAAATCTATCATTTCATTGACATCCTGGGTTCCAGCTTAACAATGATTTAACATAAACCACCAATGCACGACACCAATACACACACACAATAAAGAATATTATCCCTATACGCCAAAGAGAATCCCTATTGGATAAAATGAGCCATCCTGATAGTCAGAATCAAATGAAGCACCCAGCTATGGATTGTTATCGGCTATGTTTAGCATTTAACCGATAAAATGTTCTATATATTTCCATCAAAATGATAACAGTGATGGCAATTAAGGATATAATCAAGCACACCTCCACCTCTTCATGTTGCAACAATATACAGTTTGGCCACAGAAAGAAAACGAAGGAGATGTTCAATATATAATTTCGTTCCTAACCCAGCACAGTAATCTGTTCATCTTGTTCATATCCCCGGTTCCTACTACTAAACTCAATACAGCAATACCATACCTGCATTCCACAAAGACGAACGCAGAGTCCCTGCTCCCTGACTATTTTTTAGACTACGGCTATCCATATACCTTGTTGTCACGTTTACCGCATCAATCCACACGGTTTGATCAGGAACCTATATATACGCTGCCGAATCCCGCAGCCATTCGCACCACCAAGCACTCACAGCCGAAGAAGCTGCCGGTTCCGAGTTCGAATCCTTGCCCTATCGCTGCCAGATGGTTAGATGATGCCAAAATAGGAAGAATAAATGACATTTTATTGCCTCTCCAGATCCTCCAGTACCATAATCCTTTGAAAGGCGTTACAAATTCTTAAAGTTTGATATATTGCAAAGTTATCACAATGCAGTTTTTATGTAACGACAACCCATCTCATTGCTCCAAACCTGCGTAATTGTGTTTACCATGCAATCATTGAGTGTGTTACAGATATTATATCCAGAAGCAAAGTAGAGGTGGACACATATCACTCTGAAAGACGAATGAACAGGCTTCAGCCTTTCACGGTTGCTCCTACGCAGCTTTCAATTCCTTTCCCGCCGGAGCATTCTCTTCTTGCACGATGTTCTGGTTGGGCCTCCAACATGTTTTTGGCAGGAGAAAATGTTAGATTTGCTAGGCGTAAATAAATATTAGATTAAATTAGTGAGAATTTAGATTTTCTCCAGGTAATAAACCCCATAAATGGAAAATAAAAAAGTCAAAACCAACCGGTCCAAGAGAAATTTCAATTTAAAATTTTTGATATGTAATTTCAATTTCAAAATTTTGATATGTAATTTTGATTTGAAAATTTTTAAATTCATAAAATTGGATGATTAAGAAATAGATAAATTAAAATTATTCGTTTCACAATTTATTTAGTTTTGACATTTTAATTAGCATTTTCATAAAAATAAATAAAAATAAATAAATAAATAAATATGTAAAAACACAAATGGTCTTTCAGTTTTTTTTTTAAACCCTGCCCAATCTTATATACATAAAGAATGCCCATAAATTTGAATCACTTCAAGCAAAATGGAGAAATGGATTCACTAAAATGTTGAGCACTCATTGTCTTATTGTTATTTGGCTTACTATGCCTTTTTCCACAAGTACATGAGTATAATACAATGAAAGTTGTATGACTTTTTCTACTCCTCCATTGCCAGCAGAGCTCTCAACACCATAACGAGTTAGTAATTGCACAATTTTGTATCTAGATAGAGGTTGAAAAGGGGAAAGAAAAATTAGGAACCAAAATAACTCAGAAATAATACACAACATTAAAAGGAAAAATAAGGCCCCAAGAATATGTGAAAAGGGGAAAGAAAAATTAGGAACTAAAATAACTCAGAAATAATACACAACATTAAAAGGAAAAATAAGGCCCCAAGAATATGTTGGACATGTAATACATACCTTTGTCTGAAAATCATGCATACGAGCCTCAAAGAAAAGGTCTTTATCAGATTGCAAAACATTTCCACTGAGTGCAATAATTGGTGTCTTAACTCACATTCATCTCAGTTATCTTGTAGCCTAACATAAAGCTTAGTCTTTTCCAAGGTAAGAATGAATTGACATGTGAACTCACATTAAAAATTATTGTGATATATGAGAATTGAGATGATTAAATTAAAACCTCACAAGCAACCAAAATGAAAAAAACCTACGAATCCAGTGAATTTAAACTTATTTACCTCATGTACATCCATGATAACCATTTATATGTCCATTAACACAAGATCATAATTTTTTCCTTGTTTGAATAAATTCATCATTACCTTTCCATTTCAGTTTCGCCAGAGTACAATAGACCCGGGCTAAAAGTTCATGTAATAAAAGTTAATAAAGGACAAAAAATAAGACCACGGTTAAGGGACACTCATATTAGAGGAAATTTCAGCCTAAAAGTGCCCATGAAATTTTCACGTAATTTCCATGTCATAATATGTAAACCAATTAAAATCCTTTAAATTTAAAGAAGTACATGTAAATATTTTAGCGGGAAAATAAGAAAAAATATTTTTTTAATTGTATTTTTGGCTTATCTCCTTATATGTTCACTCAAATTTCAAGTGTAGACAATCATTAGATGCAGGATTAAATTACACATCCAACGAGTACATATTATGCATACTTTTTTGAAGGCCCACATTGCTAAACATTGAAGATATATTAAAAAAACTTGTTGAAGATATATTAAAAAAACATGTTCAACACGTTTTTTTTTAATGTATCTTCAAGTTTTATCATTGTGGGTCTTCTCAAAAGTATGCATAATGGGTACTCGTTGGATGTGAAATTTAATTATGTATCAAACGAGTGTCTACACTTGAAATTTGAGTGAACTTATAAGGAGATAAACCCAAAATACAATTAAAAAAAATTTACTTTTTTCTTTTCCCTCCAAAATTCGTAACTCTTATTTTATTATTTTAACTATTATTTTATTATTTTTCCTTAGGAGGCCACTTTTAGGCTAAAATTTCCTTTAATCATATTCCAAGCTGAATGTTGGGAAAATTTATCCTAGTGGATATCACTCGATATGTCTTTATGGCTAAAGAAAATGATAAAAGGCAATGTCTAAGGCATTAAAGAGGAGAAAAGTATTTTGGCACATTTATTTATGAAAATAAAGGAAATAGGAGAAAAGGAAAGTAAAAGATCACAAGTTGCATGTGAGGAGGAAAATGAAGGAAAATAATGGAAAATGAATAAAATAGAGGCCTAATTGACAAAAATATTTATGTGGATGAGTTGGTAACATTTTTCCAGTTTATTTTTGGAGCTCTCTCATTATTCTCTCTCTCTCATACTCTTTGATACTTAGAGTTGTCTTGGAGGAAATTAGCATTGAGCCAAGAAAGAGGAAAGCAAGCAAAGGAAGGACAAGGAAAGGGAAGGAAAGCAAGGATCAAGCAAGGAAGAGTAGGAGCTAGCAACTTTAGCAGGAATACTTGTAGGTAACATATTTCATGTGTGATTTCCTAGTTGGTTTGGACATGCATGGCTTATGCATGTTAGTATCTGGTTCTCTTGATGTCGATGGCATGGCTTTGCTGGGTTTTGACAGTGGTTCTCAACCTTGCCTTGCCTTTTTCTGGATGCCATGGTGTGTTGGTATTTGGATCTTGGTTTTGAGCTTTGGAATTGTCTGATGGATTTTGGAATCCAAGGCGGAGGTGGTCTCAAGGAAAATTCCCAAAGCCCTAGGAATCCCTTGACCTGTTTTGGTAGGATACACAGTAAAGCTTGAAGGTGGTTTCTCGGTTTAAGGCCTAGTGATCCGATATTGGATTGCGGTAAAGCTCAAGAGACAGGGAGATGGAAAATTCCTCAAGGATAGTGATGGATTTCCGGAGGCATTCCAAGCTCGGTTCATTTTTGTGATTGAAGCACCAGTTTTGGTGTGATCATGGTATGGTGAGGATGAAGGTGGTTTAACATTTGGATTCCCTCAATTGTTTTTGGATTGGTTTATCTAGGAGATCCCACATTCATGCTTGGAATATGGCACGGGGGTGACTGGCTGAGGAGAGATTTGGATCAACCATGTATATGGTCAGGTGGTATGAGGAAGTCCCGAACCTAGTCGATTATTTCCTATGTTTAATGAAAGCTAAATTCTCTTGATTTTTTACTTATTAATGTGTTTATTTAATAGTTTTTATCTCACTATTATTTCCATGTTTTTATGTTGGTTATAAGCATGGTTAAATGATTGGTTCATGTCATGGTTATTTTATGTATTTAATTGTAATTGTTAACATAATGGATCTAAGACCTAATTGATGTCATAACATTTCAATGAACAAGGTGGTGATCCTTCTTGTAATGTCTATCAAGAGTTTTCATTCATTTGTTCTTTGTCTTGTATCCTACACCTGTAGATTTCATTCATGCCAAGTGTTTGACAGAATGTCAGTCCTGGTTGGGGATGGTCAGGCCTAGTCCTAGAGTCAGATTTTGGTTATTTGGCTTTGTCATCATGTGTTTGATGATTTCTGAAAGCTACCAGAAGTTCTGGGCAGTTTCTGGGATTATGGGCATAAAAAGTGCCTTAAATCTCGTGGACGCAGGCACAGGTCTGGGGAAACGAGTCCCTGGACGCACGCATGGCTATGTTGTGGGAGCATCAAGAGCCTCTCAAATGCACCCTTGCCCATATCAAGGGATATTTTTTGGGTTTTCTTCACTAAAAGTCAGTGGGAACTAGGGACAAGTTAGCTTGTTGACTGGGATAGCCTATGGGGGTCCTGTAGCAAGTACAGAGAGTCTATGTTATGGTTTTCTCCATCGATTCCACTTCCTTAAAGTCACCGAGGTTGAGTCTATTCTTAGCTGGCCTCAACTCATGTTTACCCTGGTTGGCCGGTTACTTAGGTAGATGTAAGGGGAGGTGTACATTACAGGTGGTATCAGAGCTAGGTTGCGCTCTCCTTGGGTAATTCTGATTTTGTTAAGATTTTCATCGTCATGTATTAATGACGGTCGTGTGTGTGTTTCTCCTGTTACGGTCTATGTACTTGTTGCATCTGTGTGTTTTTTATCATCGTGGTACTGGTGTCACAATGGAAGGGTTGATGGTTTTGTTGTAAATGTGTTATTATGAGCATATGACTGGTTATACATGTCAGGTGCTTACATATTGACAAGTTTGCATTGGTATGGTTGACATTGTCATGTATAAGGTCAGGGTGTGTAGTGGGTATGGTCATTCATTGATGATTGAACTCTAGCTAGACGATGTCTATATGTTGTTATTATTATGTCTATACATGTATTATGTTGATTAGTTTATCTGTATATGAGATATCATCCCCGAATTGTGCTAAGGTATGTTGGATTATTATGATTTGGTTTAAGCTGAGATGAGATTCCTTGTAGGAAAAAATCAAAGATGGATAGCAATATGGTAGACTACAAATATTCTCCTTATGAATCCGATGAGAAGCATGGTGTTGGGAATTCTTCTAATTTAGCATATACACTGAGAAGTTTGAAGGAAGAAATAAGGAGTTGTAAGGCAGGCAATGAAAGAATCCTATAGACACAATAAAAACAAGATGAATAAAATACGGAAATCCTTCAGATTTTTTCAAATTTGGAGCGATAGGGGCCACTCTGGATCAGCTATGGACAAGAGGATGGAACTAAGGGGGCATATGGCAATAGTTCTCCTAGTGATTACAAATCGAGTAGAGATGACATGATTAGAGATGGCATGTTCTTGGACACTCCGGATAGGAGAGGTGACAGACATGGGTACTACTCTAGTTCTGGTTCTAATAGGAATTATGATCATAATCATTATCATCCTTACAGGAGGAGTGACAGGGGATATTTTCTAGATGAGTTTAAGAAAGAAAATCCACCTACCTTTGATGGAGAGATGAAGAAATCATAGGATGCAATGCATGGTTTCTTGGTATGAGTAAATTCTTCAGGTTGCATGACTATTCAGAAAACACGAAAGCCAGAATAGCCACATTCAGTCTCAAATGTAAATAAGATATTTGGTGGGAAGATGTTAAAAATGTCAGGGGTATTTATGTGGAGGAACTAACTTGGAGTGATTTTGAGAGGCTACTCCAGAAGAAGTATATGTCAAAGATGAACTATTATGCTATAGTTACGTCGATTTATGAGTTGAAAATGGGTTCCATGACAAATGATGAGTATACCAGCAGGTTCTTGGAGTTTTTGAGATATGTGCCTTACCTTAAGGAGGATAAGGGAAAGGTTCAAAGATTCATCAATGGGTTTCTAGTAGCCTATAGAAACTAGATTAGGTTTGATGAGCCTAGATCATTAGAGGAGGCCATTCAAAAGTTGAAGCATTGTTATGAGAAATCAAAACAAAAATTTGAGCCTAAGCGTGATTTGAGAGGTAACGATAAATCTAAGGTAAGATGGCCACCAAAGAGGGAAAGACCACAAGATGCAAGTGAGAAAGAAAGTGTGGTTCCTTACAAGAGGTTCAATACAACTAGGAAGGGACTTGGAGAGCAGCAGACGAGAGGTGATGATTAAGCATCATTGTAGTGTTGGACATGTGGCAAGGATCATATTAAGAGGGATTTTTTGCAGTATCCTGGTGGTAGACCCTAGATCTACAGTGCACAGGAGGCACAGACAGTTGGGGATGTTGGTCATAACATTCCTCGGATTTATGCAATAGTGGAAAATAGGCAGGCAAATCATCGGGCATCTATCATTGACATGGATGGTAATATTTGTGATCAAGTTGTTTCTATTTTGATTGATATTGGATCTAATTATAGTTATATTAATACTAACCTGGTGGATAAGTGCGGTTTGAGAAAATAAATGCATGCAAAATCTTGGTTAGTGCAGTTTTCTATAGGTACAAAGAAAATAGTTCACCATTGGGTAAGAGATTGTGCATTTGAGTTAAATGGTATGCCTACAATGATGCACTTGAACATATTGCCATTGGGATTATACAATATGCTATTGGGTATGGATTGGAGGTATTTTCACATGACCAAGGTGGATTGTTATGAAAAAACCATTAACTGTTTGGACGATAATCGAGAACCAAGAGTCTTACATCGAAAGAATAAAGCCACATCAGTTAGGATGGTGACAGTTATGAAGGCCAAGCATAATCGTGAGAAAGGCGGTGTGTTATTTGCAGTACATATCTCTAGTGACAAAGGTAAGGAATTTGAGGATGCAGATGTTTTGAGAAGGTATCCAATTCTATAGAAATTTCTGGATGTATTTCCAACAGATATTTCAGAGTTGCCACCTCACAGGGAAGTATAATTTTCTATTGAGTCCGTACCAGGGGTAGCACCAACATCAAAGGCACCTTACAGGATGAGCACACTTGAGTTAGTAGAGTTGAAGTTTCATCTGAAAGATATGCTTGATAAGGCATACATTAGGTCAGGTGTATCACCTTGGGGTGCACCAGTGTTGTTCATGAAGAATAAGGCTGGCACTCTAAGACTACGCATTGATTACATGCAGTTAAATATAATGACCATCAAGAACATGTACACATTACTGAGGGTCGATGATTTGTTTGATCAGCTAAAGGGAGAAATAATGTTCTCTAAGATCGACTTGAGATCAAGATATCATTAGGTACACATCAAAGAGTAGGACATCTACAAGACATTTTTCCGTACCAGGTATAAGCATTACGAGTTTGTTTTAGTTCCGTTTGGTTTAACTAATTCTCTAGCTACATTTATGTGT
The DNA here is from genome assembly GCA_034641835.2 of Pinus albicaulis. NCBI lineage: Eukaryota > Viridiplantae > Streptophyta > Pinopsida > Pinales > Pinaceae > Pinus > Pinus albicaulis. Next base: position 514,763,406 of record CM076569.1, read on the forward strand.
TTGATGAATAGTGTGTTGTGTCCTTATTTGGACAATTTTTCGATTGTATTAATTGATGACATATTGGTGTATTATAAAAATGGAGAAGAGCATGTCGAGAATTTGGCAGCAATGTTGAGATTTTTGAGAGAGCCTCAGTTGTATGCTAAGCTCATCAAGTGAAATTTATTTCAGATTGACGTACACTACTTGGGACATGTTGTCTCCAAGGAGGGCATAGCAGTGGATCCAGAAAAGGTAAGAGCTATCATGGAATGGGAAGCTCCTAGAAATGTAAATGAGGCGAGATATCTCATGGGATTGGCAGGATATTACAGGAGGTTCATAAAGAACTTCTCAAAAATAGCTTATCTGATTACATCATTACAGAGGAAAGGTAAGAAGTTTGAGTGGACAGAACTGTGTGAGGCGAGTTTTGAACAACTTAAGAATTTATTGACACATTATCCAGTGTTAAAAATTGCAGATCCAGACAAAGAGTTTGTAGTATGTATAGATTCTTGCAAAAGAGGGCTTGGTGGAGTGCTTATGCAGGACGAACTTACGATATGCTATGAGTCACATAAACTAAATGAGGATGAACAAAACTATCTGATGCATGATCTTAAGCTAGTAGCGATCATACATGCACTGAAGATGTGGAGGCACTATCTTCTTGGCAGGAAGTTTGTACTAATGAGTGATCAGAGTGGGTTGAGATACTTGTTTGATCAACCGAATCTGAATGCTAGGCAAGCTAGATGGTTGGCTACGATTAGTGAGTCAAATACATCAAAGGTAAAGATAACATGGTCACAGATGCTCTTAGCAGGAAGATACAAGTAAATCACATTGCAACTATGAGCTCATATGGTACATATTTATAGGATAGGATCTTGCAGGCAGGTTAGCAGGATGTTAGGTATATGGAGCTTAGGCACAGATTGCAGCAGAGTACAGGTACAGGTACAAGTACAGGTGCATTTGTATAGGATGTGGGCTATTTCCTTACAGTAGATGAATTGGTCAAGTTTAGAGACAAGATATATGTGACGGACAATAGTGACCTCAAGAAGGTGATCTTGAGGGAGTTTCATGCGAAATAATATTCAGGTCACCCAGGCTATCAGAAGGAATTAGCCAATGACTGTAGTGAAGAGATTCTATTATTGGCTGAATATGAGGAAGGATGTGGCAGGGTTTGTAGCTAGGTGTTTGGATTGTCGGCAGGTAAAGGCAGAGTGCAGACATCCAAGTGGACTACTATAGCCTATTGTGATTCCCTAATGGAAATGGGAGTTCATTTCCATGAACTTTATCACAGGTTTTCCGAGGACAGTGAGACAAAATGATTCTATCATGGTTGTTGTGGATAGGTTGACAAAGGTTGCACACTTCATTACAGTGAATACTACGTATTCAGCTAGTGATGAGGCACAGGTGTTAATCAGAGATTTAGTCAGATTGCATGGTGTCACAAAGAACCTTGTGTTAGATATGGATGCAGAGTTCACTTCCAAGTTTTGGAAGGAGTTATTTGATGGGTTAGGCACATATTTGGCCTTTAGTACAAATTATCATTATGTAGGGTGATTTAATTGTATGTTAAATCCCTATCATTTTAATATGTCAACATGGGGGTTTCGTAAACTTAGAAGCAGACCAAAATATATGGGACCTCAGATGAAATTTTTGTAGAAGGTTTTTTTAGGATGGAAAGAAAGAAAGGAAATGCATACTACAAGTATAACTAAATAAAATTGCAAAAGAAATCACATGTAAGAAAATTGAATTATATTCTAAGGGTGGAATGAATGAATGCCATGGCCTTTCTAAGAACTTATAAACTAATATTTGAAAAAATATAAGAAGCAAACTATGATAATCTAGAAAGCGGGTAAACCTAGAACAACTATTGATTTAGTTATCAAGCACACAAACAATGAGAACTAGTAAGCAAGAAATTTAATGATAACTAAAGTGAAAATCTATTAGAAAAAAACTATGATAATATAGAAATTAGTAAACTAATATAGAAAGCAGTAAATAGAAACTATTGATTTAGTTGTCAAGTAAGAAAACTAAAATAGCTAGTAAGCAAGTAGTTTAATGACAATCAAATCAAATCTAAGAAATGAAATCACACTTGCATAAAATAAAGCACACTTGCATCCAAAGAAATAAAAGAATTCAAACTATGTTACAGATGTATGTGAATTGTGGTTGATGGGGATCCATCCATTCGTCAATGAGCAAACATGAACAACTGTCACATATTAAGAATCAAACAACACTCATAACTCGTGATTTTGAGAAAATGATATTACTCATGCTGAATGAAAAATCATAAATCTGATGCTAATGCATAATTGACAACTTTTTAGATTCCTTTGAAGGATGCTCCTCCTATTTATACATGAATTAGGGACATCTTCTCAATAAATGTAAATCCCTTAAATATCTACTAGATCCATACTTGTCTCAACTTATCCCTAAATACTAGATACAAATCCCATGACACATCAAAATCTCCATGATCTTTCTCCTTGGAATATGGTCCACCTCTTAAGTTGAAATTCGAATTTGTGCTTGGGAGGCCAAGTAAGACCCTTCTAGAGCCTCCAAATAAACCTACACATGTCACAAAACTCATAACACATGTATAGTTATATGAAACCATGTTAATTTCCTAGTTTTTAATCATAAATTCACTTAAAAATACATAAAATAAATAACATTGGAAAATGATTATTCTAACCCATACGATCATGAAGATGATTACTTGATGTAGGGTTTTAGGCTAGATAGTTATGAAATGAGGGCTAAATGGTTATGAAATGATGGAAATATAGATCAAGATGGAAGACAATTTTGAGACCCCCCAACTGAAGTTGTTGCATGTCCTCATGCAACTATTGCATTGATTCATTTGTCCATAAGTTTATCTTCTTGAAATTCTTTGCTTATTTATGATCTTTTGACTTGTATTGATTTTCTTCAAACTTTACGTCATCATATTCTCTTTTGAAAAGTGTAATAAATTTGATTGCAACATATATTTTTGATGGTTGGCTATTGTTTGACAACCAAAATTTTTGAGAATTGGTTCTTATGTAACAATACTTTTATTTTTGTTGCACCAATGTACATGAAAACATTGAGAGTTTTCTTTTCAAGTCCTATAATAACTATCAAAGAATTGATAATTTTCAAAGCATATAAACTTTTGGAATTATACTACAACAATAGTTGATTGGAAAGAATATGCGAGTTGGAATGAAATGAAAATGTGTGATGATGTATGACATGTGAATATGAATTGGTGTCCCTTCCCCCCAACTAAAGGAATTTTTCAATTTATGACAATATGAGAAAGGGAGTATAGAGGTGGTGAGGAATTTTCCAAAATTACAATTTTAGTATTTTAAGGAATTGCATGACTAAAAATTAGAAAACAACATACCTTCACTTACCTTCAATGTGGATTATTGATGTTGGATCATGGAGTATGGTTATTGATGTTGGATCATGGAGTATGTAAACAAAGGAATTTGATATGCTTATTTGTTCTCTTTGTGTTGATGACAATATTGGGATCTTTATTGCTGCTGTTACAAATTGATTCTTGTTGCAAACTGTTGAAATGATGTAGTCTTCAATCATTACAAAACCTTATGGTACAATTATAGTCATGCGAATAAATGTGTTGATGTCGAGCATGAAGAGAAGTCATTGGATTACCGTCCATTAATAAATGTCGTAAACCAATGCGAGGCAAAATCACCATTAATTTCTATGAGTGCCAAGGTACATAAGTACATCTTGCGAAGTGTGAATAGATGAGTTGGTGTTGAGCCACTTGCAAGATCCAACGATCAAGGGACATTGGTGTATTCCCATGATTGTAAGAGAGAGAACATGGCATTAAGGCATACAAGCCTCAAGGTACTTGAAAGAGAACTCTAGCCTTGAACTTAGATAATGTGCTGATGTCGATAGGCCAAGACCTGTTGTAAGGGAGGCCTTAATGAATCCTCCATCATCTAACATGAGCATAAAACAATAATTTTGAAGGACTATGAATGAAAATTTTTGCAGTGGATCAAAGTTTATTTGAAAAAATGAAAAGGAAATGAAATGAACCAGCTTTGTAGGGGAGTTGGATGGTTTTATTGTTGGGTTACAGGTTGGTGAAAGCGAGGCGGGAAAATGACTGTGAAGGAAAAATTGACTAAATAAGTAGGAATGCAATGGCAAGACTGGTATCTAAGAGGTTTTCAAATCGTGTGATGGATATGACTTAGCATTCTTTATCCAAAATAATATTCTTGTGTTTTGTATATTTCATCTTTTATGTTTCCCTGATCATGTTCTTAAGAAATGTGGTCTTTCAGAGACTCTGTTTGCTTATGATCATCTGTTGTATTCCTGGAACCTGCAAAAAATTAGTACTTTCTCTACAATGAAATGTAAGATTATCAAAAGAGAGAGGTGATAAATCTCTGTATTTATGACATTTACAAAAAAAAATAAAAAATTGAAAATTATTACTAATAAAACAAATTCACGAAAGAAAATCAAATGAATTTTTACTTGTTTCGAAACTAGTTCCCTAGTTTACCTATCATGTCTTGTTGGCAATTTCTTCATTCTTTTGTCGTTTAAAATGCTGATGAATAATCTCTTATCTCTTATATTTCTTCGATATCTTTCCAATGATGTTTGAATCACATCAAACAGATGTCATATGAGAAAGTTATTGTCGTTTGAATTTTTAGCAAAACAGTGAAATTGGGGTGTATTGGTGCCACGTGGCAACACCAAGGAATGCCAGATGGAAGCATTGAAAGGTGCCATGAGGCATACATGCTATTGTGGATGCTGACTTGGCAAAGTGAAGTGGACTGCTAACTAGACAAGGTGACATGGCAGAAAACTAGGCGATCACTATGCAATATTGGTTAATGGTACGTTGCCACGTGGACCAATCGAATGTCGCCATGTGGCAGCAAAACCCCAACAAATAGAATTCAAGATTTTGGGAGAAGCTTCCAAGTTTCTAACTGCTCTAGGGCACTTTTCAATCAATTTCATGACACCAAAATATTTGATTTGTATTTGAATTCAACATCTTGTCAAAAAAATGGATCTCACAACCAATTTTTTTCTATAAAAATTGTGAAAATATTGATGCCAAAACTTAAATTCTTTATTTTATTTTATTTATTTTGTTGCAGGTTGAAAGCATGGAGAAAATTTTCTAACTTCTCTCTCTGCGAATTCTAGACTGATTTATTTTCCTTGAGGAATAATTTTTAAACAAGCGTTTTTTTTAATCCGACCGTCACAAAAATTTCTGAGAAAATAGTTGATTTTAAATCAGCGATATCTCCCTCATCCAGACTCTGATTCGATAGTGTCAAAAATCGCAAAATTTTCATATCTGATCTACAAACTCGCTGCCCACAAATTATAAAACAAATATATTTAACAATCAGAGATCAATTTTTTTTTATTTTTTATTTAGAATCAATGGTAAATTTAAATCTCTTAGTAATTTTTATTGAAAATTTTAAAAACTAACTTGGATAATTCTTCTTTTTTGATCTTCCAGATCACAGGGAGCATAAGAAGAGAGCATACTCAAGAGTTTTTTTTTTTTGTTTTTTTTTTTTTAATTCAGAAAATAAAATGAAAAGAATCAATCTCATCTGAAACGATTGCTCTTTAATATTCGCTTGTGCTCCTTTTTCACAATCGTTTCTTTTTTTGCAATATTCCTGCCAAAGATTAGTAAATATGTGGCTCTTACTACACCACAAAATTGCAAATTTATCCTAAAAATCACAAAAACTTGTTTTTATTTGTTAGTCCTATTTTACTAAACAAATGAAACATTCTCTCAAGTATAAGAGAATTTCAAATGCATCTATTTATGTAACAAAATCATGAGTAAACTCATATCCAAGTTTGAAAAATAAACCCTAGTGAATGCTTGGACATGATTATGAAGATTTGATGTTAAAAATTGTAGCCTAATGACTATTTGAGACCAAATTTGAATGTGACCTTCAAGTTTTTGATCTTCTTCAATTGTCATAGCACAAAAATCTTCAGATCTTGTTTTTGCAATTGGGTTTATTATTATTATTTTAAAAAAAAAATGTTAATGAATGGGGGTTTTTTATTTGTGGATGTTTTATCTTATTTCTATGATTTCTATATGCAAATGCAAAATTAACTTAAATGAAAATGCCTGAATGCAGTTAATCTTAAATTAAAATGACCCTAAATGAAAATTTCTTCCTAAACAATCCTCCTAACTTAGTTATATCTAAGTTTTATTCCCGGCAACGGCACCAAAGATGTAGGGTCATTTAATTTTATGTCAAATCCTTGTCATTTTAATATGTCAACTTGGGGGTTTAGTAAACTTAGAAGCAAACCAAAATGTATGGGACCTCAAATGAAACTGTTGTAGAAGGTTTGTTTAGGATGGAAAGAAAGAAAGGAAATGCATATTACAAGTATAACTAAAGTAAACTGCAAAAGAAAGCACATGTAAGAAAATTGAATTAGATTCTAAGTGTGGAAGTTAGGTTCTAAGGGTGGAATGAATGAATGCCATGGCCTTTCTAAGAACTTATAAACTAATCTTTGAACAAATATAAGAAGCAAACTATGATAATCTAGAAAGCGGGTAAACCTAGAACAACTATTGATTTAGTTATCAAGCACACAAACTATGAGAACTAGTAAGCAAGAAATTTAATGATAACTAAAGTGAAAATCTATTAGAAGAAAACTATGATAATATAGAAAGCAGTAAAATAATCTAGAAAGCAGTAAATAGCAACTAGTGATTTAGTTGGCAAGCAAGCAAACTAAGGTAGCTAGTAAGCAAGTAGTTTAATGATAATCAAACCAAATCTAGGAAATGAAATCACACTTGCAGAAAGTAAATCACACTTGCATAAAATAAAGCACACTTGCATGCAAGGAAATAAAATAAATCAAACTATGTTACAAATGTATGTGAATTGTGGTTGATGGGGATCCATCCATTCTTTAATGAGCACACATGAACAACTGTCACATCTTAAGAATCAAACAACACTCATAACTCATGATTTGGAGAAAATGATATTACTCATGCTGAATGAACAATCATAAATATGATGCTAATGAATAATTGAAAACTTGCTAGCTTCCTTTGAAGGATGCTCCTCCTATTTATACATGAATTAGGGATATCTTCACAATAAATGTAAATCCCTTAAATATCTACTAGATCCATACTTGTCTCAACTTATCCCTAAATACTAGATACAAATCCCATGACACATCAAGATCTCCATGATCTTTCTCCTTGGAATATGGTCCACCTTTTGATTTGAAATTTGAATTTTTCTTGGGAGGCCAAGTAAGACCCTTTTAGAACCTCCAAATAAGCCTACACATGTCACAAAACTCATAACACATTTATATTTATATGAAACCATGTTAATTTCCTAGTTTTTAATCATAGATTCACTTAAAAATACATAAAATAAATAACTTTGGAAAATAATTATTCTAACCCATACGATCATGAAGATGATTACTTAATGTATGGTTTTAGGCTAGATAGTTATGAAATGAGGGCTAAATGGCTATAAAATGATGGAAATATGGATGAAGATGGAAGACAATTTTGAGACTCAACACATCCGCAGTCAGATGAACAGACTGAGAGGGTCAACAAGATCTTGGAAGACATGTTGAGGGTGTATGTGATGCATCAACAACAGAAGTGGGAATATTATCTACATTGGTTGAGTTTTCATACAAAAATGGGTATCAGGAGTCACTGGGGATGAGTCCCTTCGAGGTACTAAATGGTTAGAGTTGTAATACTCCCCTTAGATGGAGTAATCCAGTTAACAGGGTGTCGATTGGATCAGACAGGTTGGCAGACATGGAACAAGAAATGCAAGTTATCAATAGAAATATAAAGGCAGCACAAAACAAAAAGAAAATTTATGCAAACCAACACAAGGTATTTAAGGAGTTTCAGGTTGGGGAGCATGTTTGTTTGCACATCAAGCCTAAGAAGAGATCCTTGAGGATCAGATCATGTGCCAAGTGGACACCATGGTATTGCGGGCCTTTTGAGATCCTTGAGAGGATTGGACTAGTGGCTTATCGACTTGCACTGCCTCCAACAGTGAAACTCCATGATGTGTTTCATGTGTCATTACATAAAAGGTATATAAAGGATGTTGATCATGTTATCGGATTGGTATGTATTGTAGGTGGAGAAAGAAGGAGAATTCTAGTTAGAACCTTGGTGTATATTGTAGCGGATGCACCTCATGCTCAGGAACAAAGTCATCAAACAATTTAAAGTGTAGTGGAAGCACTTTGGGCCTGATGAAGCTACATGGGAGAAGGCAGATCATATGCGGGCTATGTATCATTCATTGTTTGTTGGTTGAGTCAAAGTAGTTTTAGTTTGATGTTTGGTATATGTTTGGCATATGATTTGCTGATGATTTGGTATATGTAATTATGTATATGGATGTAATACCACCATGAGCTGAGTTATAAAGTTCCAATAAGCAGTATTCATGTTATCATGATTTTTTCTATTGAGAAGATTATTCATTGTAAATACTACATTGAGCTAAGTTATAAAGCTCCATGATTAGTATGTTCTCTTTTCAATGGTTTTGTTAAGGTGTAGGTGTGCTTTAACACCGAGAACGGTGTTACCCTACGGGGAGGGTTTTGTAACAGACTCGAGCTAAAATTTCATGTAATAAAAATTAATAAAGGAAAAAAATAAAACCACAGTTAAGGAACACTTATTCCAAGTTGAATGTTGGGAAAATATATCCTAGTGGGCATCACTGGATATGTGTTTAGGGCTAAGGGAAATTGGAAAAGGAAATGGCTAAGGAATTAAAGAAAAAAAAAGTATTTTGGCACATTTATTTATGAAAATAAAGGAAATAGGAGAAAAGGAAGGTAAAAGGTCACAGGTTGCAAGTGAGGAGAAAAATGAAGGAAAATAATGGAAAATGAAGAAAATAGAGGCATAATTGATAAAAATACTTTTTGGTAACATTTTTTGAGTTCGGTTTTGGAGATATCTCATTATTCTCTCTCTCTCATACTCTTGGATACTAAGATTTTTCATGGAGAAAATCAACATTGAGCCAAGAAGCAGAAAAAAATAACAGGAAGGACAACGAAAGGGAAGGAAAAAAAGGATCAAGCAAGGAAGAGCAGGATCTAGCAGCTTCAGCAGGAATACTTGCAGGTAACATATTTCATGTGTGATTTCCTAGTTGGTTTGGACATGCATGGATTATGCATGTTGGTATTTGGTTCTCTTGTTGTCGATGTCATGGTTTTGCTAAATTTTGACAGTGGTTCTCAGCCTTGCCTCGCCTTTTTATGTATGCCATGGTGTGTTTAAATATTGATCTCAGTTTTTAGCTTTGGAATTGCTGGATGGATTTCAGAATCTAGGTCGGAGGTGGTCTCAAGGAAAATTCCCAAAGGCCTAGGAATCCCTTGACAGGTTTTGGCGAGATACATGGTAAAGCCTGAGGGTGGTGTCTTGGTTTAGGGCCTAGTGATCCGGGATTGGATTGAGGTAAATCTTAAGAGGTATGGAGATGGAAAATTCCTCGAGGATAATGATGGATTTTCATAGGCATTCCAATCTCGGTTCAGTTTTATGATCATAGCACCAGTTTTGGTGTGATCACAGTATGGTGAGGGTTGAGGTGGTTTAACCTATGGATTCCCTTGGTTGTTTTTGGATTGGTTTATCCATGAGATCCCACATTCATGCTTGTAATATGGCACGGGGGTGACTGGCTGAAGAGAGATTTGGCTCAACCATGTCTATGCTCAGGTGGTATGTGGAAGTCATGAACCTGGTCAGTTATTGTCTATGTTTAATGAAAGCTAGGTTATATTGATTTTTACTTATTAATGTGTGGATTTAATGGTTTTTATCTCACTATTATTTCCATGTTTTTATGCTGGTTATAAGCATGGTTAAATGAATGGTTCAAATCATGGTCATTTCATGTATTTACTTTAATTGTTAACACAATGGATGCAAGACCTAATTGATGTCATAATAGTTCAAGGAAGAGGGTGGTTATCCTTCTTGTAATCCCTCTCAATATTTTTCACTCATTTGTGCTCTGTATTGTATCATAGACCTATAGATTTCATTCATACCAAGTGTTTGACAGAATGTCAGTCCAGGTTGGGGATGGTCCGGCCTAGTCCCGAAGTAAGTTTTTTTTTATTTGGCTTTTTCATAATGTATTTGATGATTTCTGAAAGCTACAAGAAGTTCTTATTAGTGTCCTATATTCTAGGCTTAAAAAGTGCCTTAAACCCCGCGGACGCAGGCACAGGTCTAGGCAAAAGAGTCCCTGGACGCACACATGGTTATATTATGGGAGCGTCAAGAGCCTCCTAGATGCAGCCTTGCTCATATCAACGAGTTTCTAGGGGTTTTCTTAAGTAAAATTTAGTGGGGCCCAGGGATAAGTCATCTTGATGACTGGGATAGCCTCTAGGGGTCCAATAGCAGGTGTAGGGAGTCTATGTTATCGTTTTTCGCATTGATTCCACTTCCTTAAAGTCACCAAGGAGGTTGAGTATGCTCTTAACTTCCCTCAACTCATGTTTATCCCGGTCGGTCGATTACTAGTGTATATGTGAGGGGAGGTATATGTTACACATAGTGAAGGATAAGTTTTTAAAGCACCATCCACAAAATTATTTGGCCTGCATATTCAACGAGATTCAAATCTTGGACCTCATTAAAGTTCCATAAGGTCTTGTGTTTAATGGGATAATTTATTCCTGAGACCTATTCAAATCATATAATATTTATTCCCTTCTTAAGGCCAAGGTATTAACACAAATATTTCTTTCAAATATCCCTTATAATACCATAACCATGAGTACTCTCAGAAATTCTAACTCTCGGCATTCTATCTTATAGTATGCATGCCATTTTAAATTTCATCACATAAATCACATAAGTTTTCCATATTGGCCCAACATTGAAGTTGGGCTCTAAGGCCACTCTGCATTGTCCCTTCCTTGCCTCCCTTCATTTGTAAGGTACTCCATCAAAATTCTTCATCATTTCCAATTGGGATTTCTCAATGGTGATTTTAATTCACACACCCACAATTTCATAATAAAGTTTTACATATAAAGGAAATTAGACAATTAACATAACATACAATTGCAGGAATTCAAGATAGATACAAAAATAAAAATAAAAATTCTACATGCATTATTAATACCAAATTCTAATCAAATAAACAATTCTATTACAAAACTCATGCATTTCTAATTGAATTCATGGAAATACATCACAAAATTCATCCTGAATTTGATTCTCTTCCAATGTGTCAAACTTTCCAGTAGCAAGTTTAAAACCATCACCATGAAATCAAATCACAAGAGATCATATACCAAAGGCACTACTACTCTGATTTAAGATAGTAGAATTTTAGCAAGAGTTAGACCAAGAGAAATATCGATCCAACATGCATTCTAAATTATTCCAAAGTTCATGCCTTATAAGTAGTGGTTAGCTCCAACATGAAAGAATATTTACCAACATAATTAAGTGAAAATTATGACCATAGAGTGACGAGATAACAAATTAAACATGATCAGTATTTGAGAAATACGAGAAAAAGTTTATGATTATTGTTGACCAAGTGTAAGACAAAAAATAGTAGAGAATTTATGTCATGTAATATTTCTTAATCCAAGGGTCAACAATGCTCAATAAAACACATGAAAATGTCATTCCTCGGGATAGAAGAGTAATTCATCAAACTTGGATGAAATATATCATTCAACGTATATTTCTTATATGTTTTATTTGACCATGATATCAGTGACTTGAAGTTTGATTATTGTGCCAAGTAAACACCAACTTGTTTCATGTATCAACAATATTCAAAAGGACAAAGATACACTAGAATTAAATAACATGTGCCATAGAGATTTTTTATCATGAGAAATAAGACTTATGTTATATGCACAAAATAATGAAAACATACTAGTATATCGTGGTGAAATTGGTGCCCAATCAATATATTAACAATGCTCGGAATGAGGGAAAATATCAGAGTTCAAATCATACTTATTATGTTTATACTATATAGGTATGTGTCTAGTGGCAAGTGATTATAGTTATTTAAGCAATGAAATTGCAAGAAATATACAATGAGTGAATTAGTGCATCCACAATGCTTTTAAAATAAATGATATATGTCAATATCAAAGAATGTACACTATGTTATCACCAGATATTGTTGGCACAAAATATTACCTAAGTAGCGGTGCAATATACCAAATGGTAACGAGTGATGGATGCAATATTGAAAAACAATAAAACTTTTTGTTTTTTAATATCATCATTTCTTTCGCCATTGCTTATCTGATATGATGGGTATTTGACATAAGCGAAAAGCATAAAGATGGGAGAGAGAGAGAGAGAGAGAGAGAGATTTTGTTGTGAGAAAAATGAGACTCTTTTTGTATTAATCTAATACATTTTCATAATATTAAGTTTGGGAGGAAATTGATGAATGAAGACTCGTGGTTCTTCAACTTAGTATGACCAAGATAACATTAGCTTATTCTCATGAGCACAAGGATATATAACATTCGAAATGGACCATAGACTAAATCCACTACATTTCACCATTATCATATTTCAGTTAATGTTAAGAGAAATTCATTTCAATCAAATGTCATACCTAAATTCACGAGTTTTTGTGACTTGGGACATATCTGGCTCCATTAGCTACAGGATTGAAATTATATGGGGTTCAATGCAACAAGATCTTTGTCAAGATTGGAACACCAAAAATAAGAACATAGTAAGAAATCCGTGGAAAAAAATTATAATTTTAAGAGAAAAAAACATAGCCTTTCCATACAATGCCATGCCTTCAACAATGCATGTGAAAATCCTAGAAACAATAGTAAGTCTATCTCAGAAAGGGGATAGTAAGGCACTACATGTGATGATCACAATGTAGTTGGTTGTATATACTTTGAATGGTCGTGATTAGCACATCATAAGCTTAATATTTAGTTTCTAGACTTGGGAGGAGACGGAGGAAAATATTTTGGAGATGAGAGTCAAAGAACGTAAATCCATCAAGTAAATCTGGTGTCATTCTAGTCAAAATAGGCATCTTAATCATATTGACTAAAATTATATACAAGCAAAAAAAACAAAATTACATCAGAAATTTTGCATGGTTGATCTGCAAATCTCATACATAGTATAAATAATTGAAGAAAAATTTGATGATGAGTAAAGTTAGATAACACTTCAATATATTTCATACTTGAGTCTAACTACAAATCATCCAAAAAAGTTCAAAGAACAAATAATCATTGATGAAAAGTGTATAGAAGCATAGCGCAACATTTGGGCATAGTATCAATATATAATGTGAACATATACCCTCAACATAACTAAGCACTAGAAATATTGCATTATTTACCAACACAACTCTAACATTTAGTTACAAAAATTCCATTAATTTGAAAGTTACCAAAGAAAAAATTATTGTAAAACACAAATCAGAAATACAAAATTACAAAAAAAGTCATTTATCATTTATAATTATGTGAAAGACAAATTACATTCCCCATTCCATTGAGATCTAGCTTGGTTAGCTAAAAGGAGATGATTTTATCCTCCTCTTATAGATTCAAATCCCACTTGTCACATGCTTCCGGCTCATAGGATGATAACCTCTGAAAGGAGATATTTCATGTGGAAGACAAGTGTTATCCCTGAGTGACTTTTGACGGATTGCATTCCCTGATCATAGCAACTTTTCTAAGAATGGATTCCATAAATCCACATGTGAAATTCCTATCATTATTTGGAAGCATTCGAACAAAAAAAACCATGTTCTCCATCCTTAAGTTTGTAATATTTTAATCTCATGTTAATATGTGATGGGACTTATGATCAACTAACTTGGGAAAGGTAATAAGTGTTGAAAGTTATAGTACTCAAACCATTATTGCAATGAAATTTTTATGCACATCATATATAAAAAAATTATAGTATTAATGTAAATCCTAGTTTAATATAAGGGCTTTGTTATTGTTATTGTCATCCCATAATTCCACCCATCAAGAAGTTGTGTTGTATAGTCAAATTTTATGATGCTTTTGTTTGTGATAAACTTATTTATGGATATTGAATATGTTCAACCAAAGTCACATATTGGAATCATGTATCCTTCGTTATTGAATGAAAGACCTTGTGGTTGCCATGCACTAACAAAAAAAAACAAAAGAATAATGGATAACACCAAACCTATCTTTTTACAGTGTTGGACCCACCAAAATTCAGTGGGATCTCCTCGTATGAATTTCCAACTAGACCTCACACCATTTGGAGTAGGAGTCCCAGTAGTGGGGTGTTTAATGATATGCCTTGGATTGAAAAACACATAGAGAGGTGTATGGTGTCTTAGGTTAAAGAAAGTGTGTGACGCTTCTGAAAGTCAATATGATGCATGAGCGGTTCTAACAGTAAAGGGGAAAGGAAGTGTGCCCCTTGGAATCCTGTAATAGTATGCAGCTTGAAAGGAACATAGGAGCTGAAAAAACATCACACAAAATAACAAGCAAAAATAGTCCACAAGTTAAGGTGATGAGTTAAAACATGAGCACACATTCAACAAGATTCATACAAATGTAAATGGAATAGTTCTTAAGCATATGTGTAAACTGAAAAACATACATCACAAACATAACCAAAATATTCCAAGTACATTTACAATATATGAATGAAGACATGTAAGCTCTTATTATATTACAAGTGAAAGTTTCATTCATACATACAAAATGACGAACCACTTGCCCCAGCAGTGAAATATGAAGTCAACAACACTTTCTCCTCTAAAATAAGTATACTCCCTCTATGCTACGGATAAGCCAAGACTAACACAAAACTCCCAAGCCTAGCCAAAAGCTAGGCTCCAAAAATCCCTTTACAAGAGTTATGAGGATGTATTTATAACTAAATGGGGGTGACTCTTGGCATGCCCCGCTTGGTGACTCTTAGACTCCCCTCATGACTCCTCACATTACATATGACTCTCCACATTCCATCATGGACACATGGAATTTAAATTATATAATAGTTACAGATAATATTACAATTTTCACTCGTACCCATATACAACAAAATAGGGTAGAGACAACTTGACAGCCTAAGAAGACAAAATACTATGATTTTGGAGTTGGGGTGAAATCAAGTTGGGTATCTTGGACTTGGTGAATCTCAGTCACGTACTCATACCAAGCTTGGTAGAGACAACTTGACAGCCTAACAAGACAAAATACTATGATTTGGAGTTGGGGTGAAATCAAGTCGGGCATCTTGGACTTGGTTAATATCAGTCATGTACTCATACCAAGCTTGGTATTGTGTGATGGTCTCCCCAAACCGTGAGACCATGTTAGGTTTGAAGTGGAATCTTGCCTCCAATGTATTTCGGTACAATCTCTTGGAACTGGTATTCACTTCTTCTTCAATCAGGTGCAAAATGGTTTTTATCTGAACCACACCACCAATGCAGGTATGAAAAGCCTGTTTGTTGATCTCCATGTCCTCCCAGGCTGCTTGCTGCTCTAAGTGCTTCAGGTATTGATCAATGTCCTTTCGGACTTGGAGCTTGTGTTTAGCATCGGAAATTGATGGGATAGAGTGGGTTCTCACCATGAAATCCAAGTTTTCGTATATCCGTCCATATGCAGCCTGAAGATCTCCTCATAGATATCTCGCAGAGTGTCTCCAAGTGCGGATACTTCAAAACTATCGTTGCTCATATCTCTTCATGGTAGACCTGTGCGAGCGGTGCATTCTTCATTTCTGCACGGAGTTGTACATTCTATTGCCAAAGTTCATGTATGTTTTTTGTTAAATACTTACTCTCAGCCACCAAGCATTGGGTGTTAGATCTAGCTACTCCTACAAAGGCCTAGTTGGCCTCAAAAATGGCATTTGAATTCCCGCTGGTGCCTGCCACGATCACCCTTTCTCTCATGAACGTGGGTGATGCATGATCATTCGGGAAATGATTTCTTCATGCTCTTACAATCTTCTTCTGCAGCTCATCAAATGATAGATTGTACACATCCATGACCGGATCATCATCAAGAGGAATCACTTCCCCTTCCTCACTCGATGCTTGCTCTGCGGCTGGAGGTGGTAGAGTCAGAATGGTGGCCTGAGGTGCGTTAGGCATCAATTCCACATCTTCATTTAGTGGCTCCAATCCTACTTCCATATCCATGAGTTCAATCAAACGTTCAATCTCTTGAGAAAACCCTTGTTCCTGCATATGTTCACTCACTCCTTTTGTTGTCGTTTAATCTTGTACCTGTTATTCAACCTATGTAGGTGTCATCTCTTCGACCGTGGCACCTTGTATTTCTTCCTCTTCTTTCTTCTATATCTCCTCTTGCTCTCTTATTTTAAGCTCTCATTCTTCCTTTAACTCTTGTTCTACTCTCTGCACCCTCTGCATTGCTTCCTCTAAGGATTTCTTCTCTCTCTTTCTCCGCTCTACTCTTTGGTTCCTTTGTTCCCTCTTTGCTTCGATTTCCAAAGCTACCTTTTTAGTAAGAGGTTCTTCTTTCATTTTCCATCTTTGATCCTCTTCTGTATGCTCTGTTACCTTCCTCTTTCCTTTGTCACATGCCAGACTTCTACCTATTGTTGGTGCTTCTTTCAAAACTGTTGTCGCCTACAGAACATCTTGCGAAGTCCCAATTGTATTGATCGATTCATAATGTTAAGAGGAGTTATAGCAATTCTTCCATGGTTCCTCCTCCAACCACTAAAATATCTTGCTAACCTAGTTGAAGTACACTTTTGCATAATTATCTTTGCAAATTCCCCTAAGATCATACGAATTATAACTCTTTGTGTCGAACTTGAATTTGAACATGTATTTTTCTTCAGCATCTGTGACCTTAAGATTCTTAATCTCATATAATCTGACTTGCAAAGGAAGAGCTGGTCATGGTGCCTTATTCATCCTATGAAATGCTGCTAAAAATATTGTGGAGAGGTGATAAGCTATATCTTGCATGAAAAATTTGTCGGTGGAATATATCGGAAAAAGGTCTGGCAGTTTCTGCCTACCAAATACTCTGACCAATGTGCCATCCGGTAAGTCGAACCAATCATCAATCTCTGATATCACCTCCATAGCTTCTTGGGAAATGCAAGGTGGGACATCCTAAAAGATGAGCCTCTAGAGCGAGATGATGAAGTGATCAGTAATCTGATCCATGACTATGTGATGAATGCAACCCAAGAGTAGCTTGAAATAGATATTTATGGCAGTGTGCCTCAGTATCCATGTTCAATTCATGCCATGGAACTGGTTCTGTGCACAGTATGCAGACATGTAGAAGCATGCTTGCTCACCCTTGGGTGGGTTGTGAGCTTCTGTCACATGGACTTTTAGCTGATGAGACAATAGGTCTGACCATTTCAACGGCTTCCCCTCTTTCACTACCTGGTTCAGAAAGATAACCACCCCTCAGGAAATTTCTTTGTGTCTGACTGGCCATATATTCTGCAAGCTATTATGACCAAAAGTTGGTAGGATTTCCTGAGTGCCCTCATCTTGTACATATGGGTGGTTTTTTTTCTAAACTTTGTTCGATCCTTCACCCAACCCTTGATGATATCTTTGGTGTTCGTGTAGATGTGAGTGGCATAAAATAGTGAATCCATGTTCTTCACTAGATCATGAATATGATACATTTGTTTGAAGTATGTTCCTGAGAATGTAGCAAGCTTATGCCTACTGGTGTTGTTCAATGTCATGGTTTCTACATTGATTTTTGAGACAACCCAATCGATTACATATATGCATGGGAAGGATGGATACCTTCATGCAACCTTGTAAATACCTGACTTCATGATGTAGGACCTCTAATTCTACTTGAAATTCCTTTGTGAAATCATATTTTATTTGCTTCAATTTCAGTTTAGATCGATCCTCTACAAATAGTTGAGTGTCTGAGTAAACTAGTACGTTAACCAGAACATTCTCAACTGCTTCCCCAGTACTGCTCTCAATGGTTTCCTCTGAGGAAGCTCTCTTTGATGCCATTGTGGAAGTGACTACTGGAGATATTCTCAACAACTGCTTATCTGTGGGATAGAAAAGACACTAACGATGAGAAAATGTTAGATATAAGTAAAAAAACTTTCAGGACATGTTCATGCAAGACACCGAGAAACTGAAAGGAAGGATTACGCAATTTGTGGTGGGAAGAGGGTCTAAATGGTTAGGGAAACTGTGCACTTCACATTCCCAGCAGTCAGTGTTGAATCATGTGGCTTGAGACAATGCTATGCATAGTTCAACTTGGGTAGTAAGTCATGAGAGACTACGCATTGTGTAATCTCACTAGCCAAGGTTGTTGGCTGAGGCCTATAATTGCGCAATGCGCAATTAGGCCAACTGGTACTATGCATTGTGCAGTACTAGAGGTGAATTTTGAATATTGACCTTCCAAATTACACAGTGCCCAGCTGGGTAAAATGATTTTTGGCCAAGGGAAAGGCGGATTTTCCCAAGGGAAGTGAGAAAAATGTGAAAATATAAAATATGGTGAAGGAATGAGTTCATATATGACCAATTTTTGATGAAACAAAGTAAATCAAGTGCATAAATTAAGAAAATAAAAAGTGAACGAAATCGATGAGGAGAGTCACCTTAACGACGACCATCTATGCAAAAATGCAGAAACTGGTGCGACACTTGTGAAAAGGAAAATGAAAACTTAAAAAAACACTTCTACTAGCTAAATCACGTTAAAGCACCAACATGTATACAAATAAACAAGAAAAAAACTGCTAATGCAATCCAAATGTGAAAAAGAGACGTAAAAAGTGACTAAAAATGTTAAATGAAAAACTCGCCGAGAAAATCAACGACGATCGCATCGAATATTCCTTGCTCTTCTCGAGAATGCTAGAGCTCCAAGATTAAGTGTGAGAATGAGCTCTAGGGGTGTCAATTAAATAGATTTTATAAATTAGGGTTTATGATGCGCATGCTGCAAATCAAGGGAAAAGTGACACTTGGCAGTAGTTTCCAAAAATAGCAAGTGTGCCTCCTTCAGGTTACTAAAATTAGATCCTGATATTTTAAGAATGTTTTTTTTTCTTTTTCTTATTTTTCGGGAAAACTTGTCATGCACCTCACTGGGGAGGATTGTGCAGTTCCAGGGAACTGGTAGCTCTCGGCTTAGTGCAATGCGCAGTTTCTGAGCTCAGTGAGTGATTGCACAGTTTTTGAGCTTAGTGCTAGTCTTCCATGATTTCCCAAGCTCAAGGCTGGGTTTCCGCCATGACTGCACAATTCTGATCAACAAGGACAAGACTGGCTTCAAGAATTACGCAGTTTCTGGAGGCAAGCCCAGAACTGTTGTGCAAGACTAAGACAGGAGGTCAGCTTGTGACTTAGAAAAAATGCTAAGTGGAAAATAAAATGAACACAAGAAAAACTGAAAGATAAACAATCGTTAAAGAACGACTAGCACTGAAAGATATTAGTGCAAGAAAATCTCCCGTGAAGGTAATTTAGGCTCCAAAATCTAAGTAATGGAAAAATTTAGAGGGTGGTTGTAGCCACTACAAAATTGGCGACACACTGGTAGAAATAAAGCTCTCTAAATGAATCTTTTCTTCATCTAAAACCGGGTCTCACCCTTCCGGAAGTATTGTTCAATTCATTGATTACAACAACTCCCTCACTTAGTCTGAGTTAAAGACACATCTCCCTCCATATTCTTCTTCGGTAGAACACTAACCAAGCCAAGTCACACTAAGTTGTTTCAATTGGGGATGAGGAGTATTAAGATTCACAAGTAAAAGAAAAATGTTAGAGTCTTTATTTTCATCTCTGGTGTTGCTTTGCTACCAACGGGCCTGGACAGTACCCCAGCGGAGTCACTTCAAAAACACAAACATTGCTCTGCTGCCAGTGAGCCTGGATAGTACCCCAATGGATTTTCCTGCTTCACCTCTTTGCATAGGAAACCTTTCTCTTCTTTCTCTCTTTATTTCATTTTTTTCATTTTTCATTTTTCATTTTTCAAAAAACTGTGCATAGTCACAAATTTATTTCATGCGGCGGAAGAGGGATCCTGACTTATTGAGATCAGAAGAGGTTGTTCCTTCAGAGAAGTGTGTGTACACCCCTGACATACTTGTTAAGGCTTTCCTCCCCTCCTTACTCTACCATACTAGAGTGACAAGGATTAACCGAACATATAGAACCGATTAGAGTAGGCGGAAACAGTTAAAACCCAAACATCATGATTTCACCATAACTCTCTCCGATAAGGAACTTATTTTCCATCTGAGTATCATCAACCAAAACAATACAATAATATTCATACAAAGAGAGGTAAATGCCAGAAAACCAAGTGTTGGTAGAAGGACAACTTTCCTCTTCGATTTCACCATGCTTGCCTCAGAAGCCAAACACGGTCTCATGCAGAAAATAACCTATGAATGAAATAAAATAAACAGAGGAAAGAAGCAAGACTGAAAAGAAACAAGCGAAAGAAAATCAAAGAAAGCAACAATGAAAATAAAACACTACTCCTACTCCTAACCTAAGCAGAAAGTAGGCTAACTCACATAAAGTTATATTTCTAGTGCAGCCACCGACACATTGGTAGGCCTACGCGAGCGAGGGAACACATGCAAAGAAATATATGAATTTATAAAAATATACAAGAAAGAAAATACATTTCAAACCAAATTGTTCAAAGTTTGAATGTGCACTTAGAAAAGAAATGGAGAAAATAAAATGGCAGACATTCTATGAACGTATCGCGATGTTGTCACACATCGCAAACCGAAGACTTGCAAACACAAAATTTCAAACCATGAAGGCAAGGAAACAAAAATAAATAAATAAATTTTGTTTCACCATGGTGCTCACCAAGTACGACTCCTCCAATGATTATGGGGTAAGATCGTGAAAAACATATGGTGGATGCGAAAATTGTAACTCAGAAATATTTTCAACATGTACAAGAGAGTGATGAGAATCCTCAAATGATTCAAAATTCTTCTGATCAAGGTGGAACTAACCTCAAGGCTACAATAACCTAACATAATCATCATCTTGGGCTGAAGTGCCTCGACAACTTGAAGAATATCTAATTCAACAGAAGATAGATCATAAAAGATTGGTGGATTGGAAAAATTAATAACGGGAAAATAAGAATCGTGACCGGTTGAAACAATGATAAGGTCAAGACACCCACAATCATGAAGTTCAAGATCACACACGGAGGTGTCCTCATGATCTGATGAATCGCATAGACGAGGAAATGGAAAATGATAACTTTCACCCTCTATGTTTCCAAAAAGGTATGATGAGAGGTTGGGAAGATTAGTGATAGAAGATTCATCCTCTCTGCATTTAAATGAAAAAATGGAATTCCACGAACTCTACGAATGATTGGAAGTATTAAAAATAGAATTAGAAACTTAAATTTCACATGATTCAATCAGAATGAGAGAATAGCAGATAGTGTCAGGATAATTCGGAAGGAAGAGAGTGATCCTTCATCGCAAATTATTGTTCGATAATGGACTCCCCCACATACTCATCACAAATGACATCACAATATGGCTGCAACAACCACAACTCCATCAAACACCTGATCCTCATGAACATAAAAGGAAGGATTTGGAACAACAGAACACATAAAGACGCAATTCGGAGGATCAGAGGGACTAAAGGGTGGAGGATGAGGATAAAAATTTTCAACACACTCACCGGTCTTGCAATCATAAACTGTGTGGGGATCGTGAGTATGTGGGGTGGGAGGAGATGGTGGTTATGGAACACATGTCTTGCAGATATTTCCCACCACATCCTGTGACAGTAAAGTTGTTAGATGAAAATAGGATGGGAGGTTGCTTGGAACAACACCTCTACCTGTCGAATATTTATAAGCTTTACGCACGAGGTTCATTGGGTGTGATTTAAGCGATCACAACTCATGCAGAGTAAGTGAAATCTGTACAAGACGTAGAAATATTTTATTTAAGAAACCCCAATCAAATTCCTCTTCTGGAAGTTCAAAACAAAGATGTAAAAAACGATTAAGAAAATGGTGTAGAGATTCATCGGGTGATTTTCGCAATTCTAAAATTCTATCACCGAGAATTTTATAATCAAAGTCATCAAAAGCACGAAACATTTTTGTGACACAGTATTATAAATAGTGGATAGAGGCATTGATCAATGTGTAAAACCATTTCCTTATGCACCCTTCGAATGTAAGAAAAAACAACTAACAACCAACATCCTCAAGTGGGATGTTACGCTATGTGAAAAATTGAAGAAAACAATCTATATACTAAACGATGGTTTTTTCACCTTCACCATTAAACTTAAGATGTGACAAGTCATTGATGATATCCGCTGGAACTTGAAATTCGAGTTTTCTAGAAAGACATGTCGGGTGTATGATTTGCGAAGATGTCATAAAATCAATGCGGAAATTCAAAAGAGACTTCAATGGTTTAACTTGTCATCTGGCCCTCCTTCTAGCGCCAGAAATGTTGACGGTGATGGACCCCCCAACATTCATGGGATCTCCCCGAAATGAAGTCCCAACTAGAACTCACATTGTTTGGAGTAGTAGTCCCAGTAGTGGGGTGTTTAATAATACGCCTTAGATTGCAAAATTAATAGAGTGGTGTATGGTGTCTTAGGTTAAGGCAAGTTTGTGACCCTCCAAAAATTCAATATGATTCACGTGTGGTTCTAACAGCAAAGAGGAAAGGAGGTGTGCCCCTTGGAAGCCTGTAATAGTATGTAGCTTGAAAAGAACACACGAGCTAAAAAGACATCACACAAACTAACAAGAAGCATAGTCCACAAGTTAAGGTGATGTGTTAAAACATGAGAACACATTCAACAATATTCGTACAAATGAAAACGAAATAGTTCATAAGCATATGTGTAAGTTAAACAACATACATCACAAACATAACCAGAATAGTCCAACTACATTTAAAATATATGTATGAAGACATGGGGAATCTGATTATATTATAAGTGAAACTTCCATTCATACATACAACATGATGAACCACTTTCCCCAATAGTGGAACATGAATTCAACAACACCTTCTCGTCCGAAATAAGTATACTCCCTCTACGCTACGGATAAGTCAATGCTAACACAAAACTCCCAAGCCTTCTCTAAGCATAAGCCTAGCTAAAAGCTTGGCTCCCAAAAACCATTTACAAGAGTTATGAGGATCTATTTATAACCAAAGGGGGGTGACTCTTGGCATGCTCTCCTTGGTGACTCTTGGGCTCCCCTCATGACTCCTCACATTACATATGACTCTTCACATTCCATCATGTACACAAGGAATTTCACTTATATAATAATTACAAATAATATTATAATTTCCACTTGCACACATATAAGACAAAATAGGGTAGAGACAACTTGACAGCCTAACGAGAAAATATACTAAAATGTTGGAGTTGAGGTGAAATCAAGTCGGGAATATTGGACTTGGTGTCCCTCGGTCACATACTCATACCGAGCTTGGTACTTTGGGATGGTCTCCCCAAACCATGAGATAGTGTTAGGTTGGAAGCAGACTCTTGCATCCATTGCATTTGGGTACAATCTCTTGGAACCATTCTTCACTTCTTGTTCAATTAGGAGTAACATAGTTTTGATCTGAATTGGGCCAACAATGCATGTATTAAAAGTCTGTCTATTGATATCCATGTCCTCTCGAGTGTCCTCCTGCTCTGGCTGCTTCAGGTACTGATCAATCTCTTGAAGGACTTGTTGCTTATGCTTAGCCTCGGTGAGTATATCAATGGATGGAATTCGGTGGGTTCTCACCATGAAATCTAAGTTATCATATATCCATCCATATGCGGCCTGAATGCTTCTAATGAACGAGGTGAGTTGTGTGTTATTCTGGATTAGTATCCGAACTCTGGCTTTCTCTAACTCTTACTATTGCTTCATCTTCTTTACCAATGTAAGCAGTGTGGCCTTGTATCGCATTGTCCACTCATGAACTGTGGTGATGCCAGTTTTTATATTCTGAAGGATCCTGACAAACTCTCTTCTCTGTCGTAGCAAGTCATTCATGTGGAAAACTACCTTATGAATGGTTACTAGCTCCTCATAAATATATTTCATAGTGTCTCTAAGTTCGAATACTTCAACAAGTATCGTTGCTATGATCTCTTCGCAGTAGACCTGTGTGGGAGGTGAATTCTGCACTGCTACACAAATTTTTTCATTCTCTTGCCAAATTTCTTGTATGTTCTACGCTAACTGCTTGTTCTCATCCACCAAGCATTGGGTATTAAATTTTCCTCCTCCTGCAAAGGCCCAACTGGTATCGAAAATGGCCTTGGATTCATGTTGGTGTCTACCACAATCGCCCTTTCTCTCATGAACGTGTGTGATGCATGATCATATAGGAAATGATTTCTTCATGCTTTTATAATATTCTTTTACAGCTCATCAAATGATAGATTGTACATTTCCATGACTAGATCATCATCAATGGGAATCACCTCCCCATCCTCACTTGGTGCTTTCTGTATGGATGGAGGTGGTGGAATCGGGGCAATGGCCTGAGGTGCACGAGGAATAAGGTCCACATCTTCATTTATTGGCTCCATTCCCACTTCCATGTCTGTGAGTTCAATCAATTGTTCAAGCTCTTGAGAAAACTCTTGTTCCTGCATCTTTTTTCTCACTCCTTCTGTTTTCGATTGATCTTGTACTTGTTCGTAAAACTATATAGGTTTCGTCTCTTCCATCATGGAACCTTGCCTTTCTTATTTTTCTTTCTTATTTCTCTCCTCTAAGGATTGCTTCTCTCTCTTTCTCTGCTTTTCACTTTGCTACCTTTGTTCCTTCTTTTCTTTGATTTCCAAAGCTACCTCTTCAGTAAGAGGATATTCTTTCATTTTCCAGTTTGTTTCCTCTTCCATATGGTTTGTTTCCTTCCTCTTTCCTTTTTCACGCATAGGACCGATGCGTGTTGTTGGTGCTTATTTTGGAATTGTTGTCTCCTGCAGAACAACTTCAAAAGTCCCAATTGCATGGATCGACTCATGAGGTTGGGAGGAGTTATAACAGTTCTTCCATTGTTCCTCCTTTGTCCACTGATATATCCCCCTGACCCAATTGAAGTACACTCTCGCACAGTTCTCTTTGAAAATTCCCCTCGGATCATATGGATTGTAACTCTTTATGTCTAACTCGAATTTGACCATGTCTTTGGCTTCGACATATGTGACCTTGATATTCTTAATCTCGTATAATATTACCTACAAAGGAAGAGCTAACCATGGTGCCTTCTTCTTCCTATGTAGTGTTGTTGATAATCATGTGGAGAGGTGATAAGCTATCTCTTGCATGACCAATTTTTCGATGGCGTATCTTGGCAAAAGGTGTGGCAGCTTCTGCTTGCTGAATACTCTTATCAATGTGTCATCCGGTAAGGTGAACCAATCAATGATCTTTGATATCGCCTCCATAGCTGCTCGAGACATGCAAGGTGGGTCCCCCTTAAAGATGAGCTTGTAGAGCAGGATGATGAAATGATCAGTAAGTTTCTTCGTGACTCTGCGATGACTGCAATCCGAGAGTAGCTTAAAATTTATGGTTGTGTGTCTCAGTTTCCATGTCCAGTTCATGCCATGGAACTGGTTTTGTGCACAAATTGCATCCAGTAAGTATGCAGACATGTAGAAGCATGTTTTCTTGCCCTTGGGTGGATTACGAGCTTTTCTCACATGGACTCTCAGCTGATGAGCCAATAGGTATGACCAGTTGAAATACTTCCCCTCATTTGCTACCTGGTTCAACAAGATATCCCACCCCTAAGGAAAGGTCTCTCTGTCTAAGTGGTCTTATATTCTGCAAGCTAGTATGACCAAAATATGATAGGTTTTCCTAAGTGCTCTCTTCTTGTACATATGGGTGGTTGTATGTCTAAACTTGTTTGGCTCCTTCACCCAACCCTTGATGATATCTCTGGTGTTCCTACAGATGTGAGTGGCATAGAAAAATGATTCCATGTTCTTCACTGGCTCAGGAAGATGGTACATTTGTTTGGAGTCTACTTCAAGGAATGTAGAAACCTTCTACCCGTTGGTGTTGTTCAATGTAATGGTTTCTACATTGATGTTTGAGACAACCCAAAAGATTACATATGTGCATGGGAAGGTTAGATACATGCATGCAACCTTGTAAAGCCCTGAATGTATGATGTTGAGATACGCCTGTCAGTCCTCTAAGCATTAGGGGAATTTTGAGGTCTAAAATGGGCCTCCTAAGAAAAATGTACAACCAAAATAAACTTTATAAGAACCAATAGGATCCAAGATGATGATGTCAACCATGGGGTATGATTCATCATTTTTAGAGTAAAAAATTAAAAATATTAAAAAATAATAAAATAATAAAACTACTTTTTCAACTCTTATTTTCAACTTATCACCCTAAGGTTTTACTCAAATTTTGAGCAAGAGTACTCGTTGGATGAAAAATTTAATTCACCATCCAAGGAGTACCCATGTGGTATACTTTCGATGAACCCTGCTACATGAAAAATGAGAAATACATGAAAAAACGTGATTGCAATCACATTTTTCATGTATTTCTTAGTTTTCGTGTAGCAAGGTCCATCGAAAGTATGCAACATGGGTACTCCTTGTGAAATTTCTGAATAAATTAATATAGAAATCCTACTGCAGTATTTTTATTTACTTCTCCTACTTGTGATTTAATTATACAAGTTATTTTCAAAAAATATTAAGAAAATACCAAAGTAAACACAACTAGCAGCCTACACACATATAGATCATTTACTGAATATTACGCTCATTCGAAAAAGTGACATACAGATTTTTTGGAAAAATGTCCCTCAAAAAAACCCAATGCGGGAAAACCAGTGCAACAGATATGAGGTTTTATTATTATTAAGTTGAATTAGAGTACAAAAAATCTAGTCACCTTACTGGTTAACCCGACAGAGAAATAGTAAGGTCTGCAACAATACCTGTTGTTATGGAAACTGAAAACGGAACTGATTCAGACCGTCAAAAGGGATTTACAGAACTCAGCCCCTTTCTACCTCTAGAAAATCCAGTGCTACAACTGAAACACTTCTGTAAATTCTTAGCAAACTCGCCCTAGAATTCCAGCTCTGCCTCTGTGTGTGTGTCTCCAACTGACCCCAAGCCTTTCTCTTATAATTTTTCGTTGAGACATCAACGACCGTGATTTAATCTCTTATCAACGTCTAAGATTAAAATACTACTTAATATGCATCACTTAGAACATTTCATCACATGTGTTTAATTAATTCACTTTAATTTTTCTAATTCCCTAAGTTAGACTTACGGTCCTCATTAAAAAAAATTAATTATTTTAATATCTCACACATTAAATGAAATTTCTACAAACACTTTCTGGGTTTTGGAGGTCTTGTGGGTCTTAGCCTCTCCACAAAATTTCAGGGCTAGATCACACCTGAAACTATGCCAATACTCAAAATCTCAACACTCCCTCTTAGCACAGAGTGTGCTCTAGTAATACACCCACACCATGTATCACAAGATCTCGGCATTGGTCTCTGCGTTGTTGATGCTTGGCCTACTACCCTCCATCCACTGCATTGTTTCTTTCTGTACTGCTGCCCATGTCACCGCCACTGGCACTGCCACATCTATAATTGAATTCCCTCTCAAATTGTTGCATCATGCTGCCCATAGCACTACCACTGCTAACTGTTGCACTGCAACTCAATTGTTGAGAAGTAAGCAATTGAAATACCCTAGCCCAATCATTGAAAGATAATTTGGGCTACATCTCATCACTTAAGCTTCCTTGGCTACTTCTCTATGCCGTCCTCCTGAAGGCACTGCACTGCTATAGCTCTTTACTGCTTGAGCACAGCCTCTCTGGGTTGCTAAAGTCCCATCAACCTCTGCATTGTTTCCTCTACGTTGTTGCTGCCTCTACATTGTGATGCTCCATTTCCAACATCTCAAAAACTACCCTCTGCTTCCTGTTATTTTCGGCAACCATCTCTCTACGTGTCATGCTACTGTCTTAAGGCTCCCATAGCTTGTATGTGATCCAAGAGTTGGGCTTACTCAAGGATCTTACCTACTTGATCTTTAGTTGTTCTACAGATCCATATCACCCCACTTACGTGGCTCATGGGCAGTCATCGCTACCTCATCATCACTCCCATCATCCTTTGCTATTGATGCCTTGGATTCAAAAGATCCTTTGTCCTTCTTCTTAGGACAAGTGCTGGTGAAGTGTCCAAGTTTGCCACAACTAAAGCACCAAACCTTGGATAGGCCCCTCTTCTTCTTCCCTTGCTTCCTTCATTCCTTTGATTCAAGAGCTACATCATCTTCCTCTTCTTTCTTCATTTTGACAGTTTCATTGCTGATGTTTTTCCTCTTAGTGAATCTCCTTATTTCCTCCTAACATAGGATTTCCCACATGTCCGCCAGGGATGGTAACACTGCCCTACCCAATATTCTCTAGAAAAACGTTTCCCATTCCTTGGCGACTGCATTCAGGGAAGTCCTTACCAAGAGCCCTTCATCCGGAGTCATACCCATGGCCATCAGTTGATTCCAGATAGTCTAGAGTCAAAAAAGGAAGGGATCTATCTCCTTGCCCTTTTGCATTTAGAACAACCACATCTAATTCTCTAGAAGCATTTTCCTTTGAATGGAGCTTCCCTGATACATCGTCTTCAAAGCAATCTGCATATCATTTCTTGACAATATGTGTAACGACATGATCTTTAAATCCATCCATGATCAAACACTTAGCCCACGCTTGATTTTCATTGAATTTCCTCAGAGGATCTCGATCAATAGGCACGGCTAGGACATTTTTTGCATTGTTCTTGATGTCGTACTCATCCAGGACTGTCAATAACCTGGATCTCCAGATGACAAAGTTGGACACGTCGTCCAACGTGTCCTAATCTCTCAGTCCATGAGAAGCCTTCTAGCTCAAATCTGACAAAACAATACTCTTCTCCCTCTTTCTGCTGCAAAACAGAAATATTTTATCTTGGTTTCTTGGCAATCCAAAACCCTCTATAGTAGCTGCTCCCTTTGAAAATTGATTTCCCTCCTGGAAATATTTAGCCAAAAACAATTGAATAGTTCTCTACAATCACTCTCCTGATCAAATCTCAGATCTACTAAGTAATTGTCCTCCTCCTGCTCTTTGTCAACTTAGCTAGGCACAATTATGCACCGACAGAATCTCCACCACACTAGCAACTATTGAAGATCTGATGCTCTACTTCCAAATCTAGGAAGTAATTCACAGCAACGAAAAAGAAAACTGGATTGTGTTCCTCTAGCTGGCGTCTGTGTGATCAAACTGGCCCAATGCTACCTCTATGCAGCGCAGGCTGCTCCTGTGTCCCTCTGGAAGGCACTGCGTTGTCTCTGCGTCACCCAAATGGGACTACGTCAGCCCCTACGTAGCCTTTGCTGGGACTGCATCCTCATGTTGTTGAGCTGCCCTCTCCGTATCTCTGCTGCTTTAGTTGCTTTCTGCAACCAAAATTTCTTCATTTGATTTGGCTGGAGATTTAGCTTGATCTGCAATGCTCTGATACCATGTGAAAATTTCTGAATAAAATAATACAAAAAGTTCTACTGTAATATATTGATTTTCTTCTCCTACTTGTGATTTAATTATACAAGTTATTTTTAGAAAATACCCAAGTAAACACAACTAGCAGCCTACACACATACAGATCATTCACTGAATATTACACTCATTCGACAAAGTGACACACAGATTTTTCGTACAAATGTCCCAGGAAAAACCCAATGCGGGAAAACCAGTGCAACAGATATGAGGGTTTATTATTATTAATTATAATTTGAGTACAGCAAATCTGGGCACCTTACTGGTTAACCCGATAGTGAAATAATAAGGAAACAATAACTGTTGTTCTGGAGACTGGAAACTAGACTGATTCACACCCTCAAACGGGATTTATAGAAATCAACCCCTTTCTGCCTCTAGGAACCCTAGCGCTGCAACTGAAACAATTCTAGAAATTCTTAGCAAACCCGCCCTAGAATTCCAGCTCTGCCTCCGTGTGTGTGTCTCCAACTGATCCCAAGCCTTTCTCTTATACTTTTTTCTTGAGACATCAACGACCGCGATTTAATGTCTTATCAACAACTAAGATTAAAAGTCTTCTTGATCCACGTCACTTAGAACATTTCGTCACATGTTTTTAATTGATTCACTTTAATTTTTCTAATTCCCTAAGTTATACTTAGGGTCCTCATTAAAAAAATTAATTATTTTAATATCTCACACATTAGATGAAATTCTTCAAACGCTTTCTCGGTTTTGGAGGTCTTGTGTGTGTTAGCCCCTCCACAAAATTTTAGGGCTAGATCACACCCAATTCTACCCCAACACTCAAAATCTCAACGCTCCTTGGACGAGGAATCTAATTTTGCATCCAATGAGTGTTTCCGCTCGAAATTTGAGTAAACCCATAGGGAGATAAGTTGAAAAAATAGTTTTTACTTTTTTCCCTCTAAACTTTGATGATGTAATCTAATCTTATTTTATTATTTCCACTATTATTTTATAATTTCCTTAGGAGGCCCATTTTAGACCTAAAAATTCCCCTAATGTATGCCTGAAATTCCTTTGTGAAATACTCTTTGATATGCTGCCATGTCATTTTAGATCCCTTCTCTACGAACAGTTGAGTGTCCGAGTAAACTAGCACGTTAACCATGTTAGGGTCCTATAATAACAGGGTTCATAAAATTTTGAATTGACTTTGATAGTCTTGTAAATATGTACATACCTTGCTTTTTGTAAGTTGTTTTCCCATATTTTTGAAAACATGAAAAATAATAAAAATCCAAAAAGAGGGTGAAAAATCCTGAAAGAAAAATCAAAGGACTTAGAAAAATATAGACCCCAAAAGAAAAAAGAGAAATAAGACCTGAAAGTGAGCAAATCCAAATGCCGCTACTTTTACTTTTACTGCCAGAATAATGATTATGTACAGAGTGTCAATAAATTCCATAATCCATGATAAGTTAAACAGTTTAATCTTAACTTTTCATGCTTTCAATTTCATGTTTTAGATAGAGAATAAAGATTTGTCAAACAGTTTAAACTTGAAAAATCAGTAGATAAGTAGAGAATAATGAGGAGCTCAACTGTTTAATCTGAGCCCTCAGATGAAATAAGGTAGATTTAGACAATTTTATGCTTTGAAAGAAAAAAGTTTTAAGGTGGCAAGCCTAAATGCACCTACAAGATGAAGAAAAAATGTTAGAAATAAAGTTGGGTAGGTAGAAAGCAGTTGAGAAATCATGTAATAAAGCATCATCAGGAAAAAATCACTAATTTCCCCTCCCCTACAAGTATTCAGTGTTCTAAACTATCAGTCAAAAAGACTCAGAGAATTTCTCTAACTTTTGTTGGGACCGAACCCAAGGCTCGATGACTGGTTAGTTAAAAATATTGAATTCCTACATTTAACCCTCATTCATCAACATTTGTCCTTCATTCATACATTATAATCCCTTTTTCCTAAGTAAAAATACATTTTTTACTTAGTAAAATTGAAATCCTAAAATAATATGAGCAATGCTTTGTTTTTACTACCCTTCCATTTCACTACCCTTTTTCATATTAACACCTAACTTAGTGTATTAAAACCCTAACTACACCCTCCCATAGTTATTAATTCCATTATATTTAAAATAACCCCCTAGAACCCACTATTTTAAGTTTAGACCAAGGTTTAATATCCCCATGTGCGCAAAATAAAAACCCTGCCCGATAAACCCATTGGTCTAAACCTATCTATAAAATTAATCCCGCCCCTATAGTTTGACAATCGTACAAGTTGATAAAACTATATAATATAATATTGCGCCTGTATATGTATTATTGAAACATTTCAAAAAAAAATTAAATAAAAACATTACTCCCCGCCCATTTTTCATAAATACCCGAAACTTTAAAACTTTATTAAAAACATATTTTTATAAAGTTTAAATTCATTTAACCCCCCACATATTATACAAAGCCTAAGGTTTAAAAACCTTGTTCAAGCACCTTTGTTATAAATGTTTTATCCCGCCGCATATGTAAACACCCGGTCCCACTCCCATTCCAATGCAACTCCCAAACGAATCTGGACCCTTCGCATTAATCCCCCAAATCCGATGGCACAGGTATGATATCGCGTGGAAAATATGCGCGATCCCCCGAGCTCCAAATCTACACAAAATGGGTGGTTTCTCAAATTCCTCTCTCCTCCATGTGGATGATTCTTATTTGATCATGTGGGTTAAGCCCAATACCACTGGGTTTTGATCCATTGAATCCTGAAACCGTTGCTCATGCCTAACGTGACAATCATTCAATGCATAACTAATGTAACCAAAATGCATATTAAACCTTAGAAATGCATTCATTTCATACCCTTTTTGCGCATTTAACCTATGCTCTCACCTTTTTGACTGTAAAATACCCTTTTTAATCCTTTTTTCAGCCATTTCTGCACCCGAAAAGCCTACAACATTTTCCCTCAGACCTTTGAAGACTGCCAAGGAGTTGTGCATTGCTCTAGACAACCTATAGAAGCTGTGTTCCATTGAAAACCTCAAAAATTGTTCCAAAGCCCGATACCTACATATAACAGGTATTTTTTCTAAAAATTGAACCAGCAATGATTTGAAAGATATTTTAAAGAACAAAAGCATACTTAGAAATTAAAAATCGATTAAAAGACACTGCCAAAAAGCCCCAAAAATAGGCCAGACTATGTCAAATTTTTCCCAGAAACCCTGTTTCTCTGCTGCGCACAATTTTTCAAGAAATTTGTGAGTTTTTCACAGTTTGATGAAAATTTTCAAGCTTAAATCAAACCAGAAAACCTCTGTAAGTTTCCTAAGCCTCTGTAACCCTTTTCAAAAGAGTTTTTAGCCCAAGTTTCCATTAAAATACTCAAGAAACCCTTGTTTCTTATTTTAAACCAATTAAAAGCCTATAAAACTCTTTCACAAACCTAATTGAGAAGAAATCCCAAAGAAAAAAGCTACACTTTGCCAAATTTGTCCAATAAACCCTCTGCTAAAGTAAATTGCTT
Organism: Pinus albicaulis; assembly: GCA_034641835.2. Taxonomy (NCBI): domain Eukaryota; kingdom Viridiplantae; phylum Streptophyta; class Pinopsida; order Pinales; family Pinaceae; genus Pinus; species Pinus albicaulis. The sequence goes on from CM076569.1 coordinate 514,796,719, forward strand.
CTGAAAACTGTCTAAACTTGCAGATGTAGATCAAAATGCATAAAAAGCAAAGTGCAAGCAAGCCTGCAGCTTCTAAAGTGCCTAAAAAAAACCCTGCCATGACTTCAAATACTACTATTTTTGTCAATCCTTTGCAACCCCTAGTCATTGATATTGAACACATCCCACTATCTGATACTGATTACAAGATAGCAGATCCCATTGTTGAATTTAACCTGCTAGATATCCATAACTGGTGCTATGAGAAGTCTTTAGATGATCAAGAAGAAGTTGATATTTGGGAATCCCATTTGCCCAAATATGTTGTCCCATTAAATCACCCCTGTCAAGAGGTCATTATATTGTGTTAGCAGTACTATGTTCTAGAGCAAAGAGCCATTGTAAATGCCAATAAAGATGTGCTTTTTACCATCACTGCAGAATCAATTAACTAGATGTTGTAGCTTCAGCCTGACCCCCAAGCAGTCCCTTTGTCTATAGAGGCCCTCACCAAGCTTTATATTGGCCTAGATTTTCCCAAAAGGTTCATGATTTTTTAGACATTTATGCCTCTTCATGTAGAAATTCCTAAGCTAAATCCCCCATATTCTAATACTGAATTCCTTGAAGGTTCAAGACATGTGATTTCCATGCTTTCCTTCATCCTTGGATATTTTATCGATGAACACACATATGAGTCCATCTTGGGATTCTTATCCACTTTCTCTCCAGGTCAACCCCCATCAGTAATATTTGATTATGTTGGTTTCATTGCTAATAGTATTCATTATCAATTGACCAATTTTCAAATTGAGGGAGTATTCAGATATACCTCCTACCTTTTCCATATGTTTCTATACTTCCAACCAGATAATTTTCCAATTACTCTCCAAAAACTTGACATAGAGGGAAATCCTCTATCTGTCATTTTTTGGACATCCATGTTAAGAAAAGAATGTATAGATTTCAGTTATTCAGAATTTTCAGAGTTATTTTTACATCCAGTGATCACAATGTTGACCAAGACAGAGCAACCAAGAATAAATGAAGAAATGAAAAAGATATTGTAGTTGTCAGAGCAGATTAAGGTTGGTGACTGGTATTTGTATGAAAAATATACTGAGATCAGAGTCTTTGGGTTAAACTTGTTACCTTACAAGTTACCCAAACATCCTTCAATGAGGATCTTTGCCTTGGAGTATATCAGGCAGATCCTATACTTTGATTCCATAAATTTCATGGCAGCTAAGAAGAAGACCCAATTCAAACTAAAGAATCAGATTGGGCCATTCATATGCAATCACAGGGATGCAGAGAAAGAAGCAGCAAATCAGTTATTGGAATATAAATTTGAAGAGAGTTTTTCTTGGAACTATGATCCACAAGGGATCTTAAGTAAGCTAAGGGTTAAATGCAAGTTAACACCCTTTATTCATGAAGCTAAACCAGAAATAGAAAAGTTTGCCAATCAGATTGAATGGACTGAAAACAATTTAATAGATGCAGTGAACAAAGGTAATACTAGTCATACCTTAGAAACTGCAAATCAGCCAAAGAAGTCCACTAAAAGAGTAAGGGAAGAAGGAGCCTATGTAGCAGAAACTACAACTAAAACCAAGTTCAAGCTCATATATAACAAAAGGCCCAAATTAGATGCAGCAAGTAAAGGAAAAGTTACAATTGATGTTGAAGAAACAAAGCCTTTAAATACAAATACAAATTTTCCAGAGACAAATGTTGCTACTGTGATTATCAATGAGCCAAATACTAAAAATCAGAATTAAGGACAAATCAATAATGAAGATACATAGTTGATGGAAAGACAACAAACCATGGAAGCATCTACCTCACAGGAAGCTGAGGAAAAGGATTTGGATATCAAAGAGAAATATAAGCAGATCAAACTAAAGAATGAAGAGATAAAGAATAACATTTATTCTCAATATCTCAAATAGACTCATAGTGTACAAACAGGCTCCTTTCTGCATTCGATTATTCTAATCAAAAACTAGTCATGTCAGTGTTGTAGCCCACAATAAAAACTCCTAAGACAATGGCTGATTATAAGAAAGTTGATTTGGAGGTCCAGACAAATAAAATCCACGCTCTTGATCAAATTGAGTTCCACACACAGACCTCTGAAATTTTATATTCTACTGTCACAAACAAAGCCATGAGTGCTCAAAAGTTCCAAAACACCATCTCCAACATGCAAGATCAGATGAATATGGACAAAGCCTCATTGTATGCCAAGGATCCAAGGATAAAAGCCTTAGGAGAACTAGTTTTTTAGGTGGGATATGATCCTGCTAATATCAAAGCAGCCGAATTATTGGTGAAGAAGAAAAATGAAGATATAGTAGCTTTGAGGAAACAACTCAAACTTCCTCAAAGTGAGCATCCTCAAACAAAAGAAGTCATACAGGAACAGACTGAAAAGGATGACATGATGAATTTAACTCTTCAGTTGACAGCCCAGGTTAAAGAGATGGAAATACAAATGGACAAGATTTTCCAACAAAAGGAAACAGTAAAAGAACCAGTGATTCCTACATTCATTACAGTTATCACTGCAACAATGCCTTCAACTTTAGGTGAAAATTTGGCACCCAAAGAACCACTGGCTACTGCAGTGCCAGTGACTTCTTCCACAACATCAGCTACTGAATCATCGACCACAGAAGTACAACCTACATATGAGGCCAACAAAATAGTGAAAGCAATGGAAGAAATGTCTTTAAAGACAAATGAGATTAACAGGTTGACAAAGATGGTAGAAAGTCTTGAGAAGTCAAATAAATTAGCTCAGATAAATGAAAAGACGCATGAACAAAATGCCATCAGATTGAGTGAAGAGTTAAAGAAGTTGCAAAAGGAGTTAACTTTGAAGGATCAGATATCATACATCAAAAATTATCTTTGGAATAATGTCATTGAAGCCATCCATGGTGTATGGCCTTCAATTCAGGTAATTTTTGAGCAAAGAGAGTTATTACTAGCAGCCCAAGCAGAAATTCAAAAGACTCAAACTGAGTTGGCTGACAAACCAGAGCAAGCTATAAGGCTGATCACCTTCCTCAACAGTAAAAATAGACAGGAGTTGGAATAACTCAAAATCACTGACAGAACTGCAACTATCCTAGAAATTAGGAAAGTCACAACAAATAAAAATTTGATAAGACAATTGGAAGAAAAGTGTGAAAGTATGAATATTGCCATAACCAGATTTATGGTTAAGTTCACAAGTTTGAGACAAAAAGGACTACATGACATTATGGTAATTAATGATAAGTTAATGCCTCAGAATGACTATGATAAGAAGATAAGAGAATTTGCCAAGCAATAGGTAAATAAGCCACAAGGACAAGGCATTCCAACTGGAAAAGTGTTACTCAAGAGTTTTGAAGACTTATTCTACTTGCAACATGAGATAAAGCACTTGTTTTTCATCAAGCCAACCTTTGCTAGATATATTGAAGCTGATGAGAACTTCAGGAAATTAAAAAAAATACAAATTCCTAAAAATGAGGATTGGCAGTCACTCACAGATTTATTGTGAAGGATAAAAGAGAGATAGATGAAAAGAGGACTAAATTGTTTTCTAAATTATAGTCAAAACAGATTTTACAGCAGTAAACAGTTTTTGACTAAGGATTAAAGGGTATCAGTAAATAAAGAGAATCAGATAAAGAGTATCAGAAAAGGTAGATCATATTACAAAAATATCTAAGAGCCAGCAAGGAGGACACCTAAGCAGCCAGCTGCATCTTATCCTCAAAACTGTTTCTATTTCTTTTGGATAAATAGGACAGCTTGTTGATTTGTTAAGCATCTGTCTCTATTATTGTTGTAAAGATATTTTATTTTCCTAAGATAATTCCTAGAAGTTTTCTAGGATATTTTGTAAAACATTATGTATAAATACTTCATCTTTAGAAGTATTTGTTGTGGAATAAAAATTTTGGGATTGTTATAGTCATTTCTTCTTGGACTTCAAAGCTTTTTGTGTGTCAAATTTCGAGTTAGCAGGCTGGATCAAAACAATTGGCATCATACTTCAGGATTCCCGTGATGAGATATTTGGAGTGAAGTATTTTTTCACTTGTCATTGTTATCTTTCATTGTTACATGCATCCATCTATGTATATGCTAAATCTGAATGTATACCTAGGAGCAATACTACAGGATTTGTTAAAAGCACCATGTTTTTAACTAGTTATCATTTATATGTTTTCCTCTGATTTCCAGTGTAGGGAACCCTTAATTTCTCCCTCTCTCGTTTTACCTCTTCCTACTACTATCTTTTCCGGATCAAAGGATTATTAATTTCCCTTTATCCCGATCATACCACCTCATAAAAACAATTTTCCAAGATCTCCAAGGGTTATCTATCTTGCCCTAAAAAAATTTGACCTTTTGCCCTTGATCCCAATCCTGTTTGCTTAATTTTGACTCCTTAGCCCAATGGACAAATATATTTCCCACTATCCTTCCTTTCAAGTGATTTTTCCCACCAAATCTACCAAAGCAAAACCAAATTTGCACTTTCATAACTAGCCTAATATTTACAAATTTAAGCAAAGTTAAATTTTAAAGAGAGAACCCTCTCTGAACCCTAGGAAGGGTAGATCCTAGAGTTTGAAGTTGGTTTGTGGTTAGCTCTAGAATTCTTTTACTAAAAACCAAAATCCCACAATTTTAGAATTACTAGAGTGATAACAAACCAGAACTTTCTCAACTGCTTCCCCAGTACTAATTTCAATGGTTCCCTTTTAGGAAGCTCTCTTTGATGCCATTGTGGAAGAGACTGCTAGACAGATTCTCAACAGTTTTTGTACCTATGGGACAGCAAATACACTGATGACCAGAAAATGTCAGCCATAAGCAAAACAAATTTCAAGACATGTTCATGCAGCACACTAAGTAAATGAAGGGAAGGGTTACGCAATTTTTTATGGGAATAGGGTCTGACTGGATACGGAAACTACGCACTATGTAGTCCCAACAGTCAATTTCGAAGCATGTGGTTTGAGACTATACAATGTGCAGTTCAGCCTAGGCAGTGACCCAGGAGAGATTGCACATTGCGTAGTATTAATGGGAAATATTATTGGTTGAGGCTTGGAATTGTGTAATGCACAATGATTCCAGCCAGTACTGTGCATGGTGCAGTTCCAGAGGCGAATATTTAAGCTTGAGCTTCCGAAGTACGCAATGCCCAGCAGGGAAAAGTAAGTTATGGCCAAGGGAAAGGCAAATCTTCCTAAGGGAAGTGTGAAAAATGAGAAAATTTGAGAGATGATGAAGGCATGAGTGAAAATATAACTAATTTTTGATCAATCAAATTAAATTAAGTGCAGAAACTGAACAAACGAGAACTGAACGAAATCGGTGAGGAGATTTTCCGCAACGGCGACCGTTGGTGCAAAAATACAGAAAATGATGCGACACTTGTGAAAGGAAAACGAAAAATTAAAAAATTACTTATATAGGCTAAATCATGTTAAAATACTAGCATGCAATAAAAGAAACACTCAAAATAACACTCATGCAAGAAAAACAGAAAAAAAGCGACTAAAAACGATAAATGCAAAACTCACTCAAAAAAGCGAGGACGAACTCACCGAAGGTTCCTTGATCTCCTTTGGAATGCTAGAGCTCCAAGATCGAATGTGATAATGAGCTCTAGGGGCTTCAATTAAATAGATGTGAGAAAATATGGTTTATGACATGCATGCCACAAATCAAGGGAAAAGTGACACTTGGGGGTAGTTTCCAAAAATATCAAGTGTGACTCCTTCAGGTTACTAAAAATAGATCCCTATATTTTAGGGATTTTTTTTTCTCTTTTTTCGGGAAAAAATTGCGTGCATCTCACTGGAAAGGATTGTGCAGTTCCGAGGAACTATCAGCTCCTGGCTCAATGCACTACACAATTTCTAAGCTCAATGAGTGATTGCGCAGTTTTTGAGCTTAGTGTTGGGTTGGATGTCATCAATGTGTAGTTCCCAAGATCAAGGTTGGGCTTCCAGTCATGACTGGGAAATTATGATCAACAAGGACAAGACTTGCTTCAAGAATTATGCAGTTTCTGGAGGCAATCCCAGAACTACTGTTCAAGACTAAGACAGGACGTCAACTTGTGACTTAGAAAAATTTCTAGGTGGAAAATCAAATGAACACAAGAAAAACTAAAATATCAACACCAGTTAAAGCACAGTTACCTGATAGTAGTGTAAGATAAGCTCTTGTGAAGGGAAGTTAGGCTCCAAAATCTAAGCAATGGAAAAAATTTGGAGGGTGGTTGTAGCTGCTACAACACTATCATGCAAGAAAAAGGAAAACAAAAATAAAATTAATAGATCCAGCTACTAAATTTCTAATCATTGAAAGGGAAAAAAAACAGGCACGTTGTATGTCTCAATAACACATTTTTTACTTTAGAGTATGTACAATATTTCAATGGGTACCAATGATGGTCAATGCATACAAAAGAATTCTTTTGCATGTTGAAAAATAAAAATACATCAGTTCCCTTAGAGAGTGGGCACTTGGAACCCACTCTCATAAAACAAACCTATCATAAAACAAAATTTCTAAACCTATCATATAGAAAAAAGAAAAAAAATAGCATTAATAGGTCCACATGCTAAATTTCTAATCATTAAAGGAGACAAAATAGGTACATAGTATGTCTCAATAACACGTATTTTACTTTGGAGTATGTAAAATGTTTCAATGAGTACTAATGATGGTCAATGAAGTAAAAATAATCATGTGTCCAGGGAAAATTTTAGGGGCTAATATTCGCAAGTGGGCTAATTTTCCATGCTTTTTCCAAAAAAAAGATTCGCCAATTTCCATTTTTTTTAAATTGATTTGCCCAAATTTTATATTATAAAATTATTTTACCCTAAAAATAGCCAAAATTTTCTATATACTAATATAAAATAATTAGAAACCTAAATATTTTTACAAAAATATCATCAGAAGTTTTACAAGTTACATATTGGGGACTAGTAAGATTCACCAAGGTTTCTAAACTTTAAGATAAACTTCCATCCTTAAAATTTTCCGTGCATGTGTCATGTTGCAAAATAAAATCACATCAGTTTCCTTTGAGACTGGGCACTTGGAAACGATTCTCATACAACAAAATTTCTAAACCTATCATACTGAAAAAAGGAAAACAAAAAGAGCATTAATAGATCTAGTTTCTAAATTTGCAATCATTGAAGGAGAAAAAATAGGTACATAGTATGTCTCAATAACACATTTTTTACTTTGGAGTGTGTACAATGTTTCAATGGGTACCATTGATTTTCAATGCATGAAAAAGAATTACGTGGCATGTTGTAAAATTAATAATACATCAGCTCTATTTATGAGTGGGCACTTGGAACCCACGTATGTCAACATGAGATTTCAATAGAGGAGCAAAAATTATTATATTCAACTCATGATAATATTTTCTTTCTAATCTTAATTCTTACTCTAGAAGTGACCCCAAGAGTCCAAGTCTGCTTCAGAGCATCTTAACCATAATTTAAAGTATCTGCCAAATTCTATGTTTCACCACATGTGGCTTATGTAGCTCATCTTCCTACAAGCTTGATTTGAAACTTGGATTGTGTCTTGAATCTTACCAACAGGTTCAGGTACCAAATGTAAGATTATAAAAATTGACTTACATAGATTATGTCTTGATTCTTACCAATGGGCCAGGTGCCAGATATATAGATATAAATTTGAGTTATAATGCATAATAGATATGAAATTCCACATATGGTAATGATAAATATAATGCGATGTCAATTTTTAATAGTCCATGACAAAAATATATTGTGCCATAATTCTTCATACATCCACACATTTTATAATGAAATGAGATGAATACAAAAATAATAAATTAACCGCTGAAAATAAAAAATCGACCTAAGAACCATGAGAAATCCAAATCATACTACCTGATTTTATTAAGCCAGAGTTCAACATATACATTAATCAACATCTATATATCTCGTTACACTTGATTTTTTGGTATCACTGTCATATTTTAATGATGTTTTCCACACAAAAATGACAGAAATTCCTAATTCAATATACCTCAATTTCGCGACACCAAGCTCCCTTATGTTCCTCAACACACAACAATACCTTACATCTAGATTCATTAGTGTCATTGGCCATCTTCTAATCTCCACCAGTTTATTACAAGCCATCAGAGTGATTTTCTCAAGGTTAGGACAAACACCCTAAGGAAAAATTTCCCTGAAATTTTTGTGTAGTATAGTTGTAACTCCTTGAGATGAAGCATTTCTTTGTCAATGGAACAATCCACTTCATTCAACGCTCTTTTCCCTTTCAATTTTTCTAGTAATGATGTTTCTCTTTCCCTTTCAACATTTGTAAATGGCAGTTTTTGTGATGGACAATTTAGTATTCTCAAAATTTCTATATTGTTCATATTCATCAAAGATGATGGCAAGTATTTCATTCCACGGTCATGGATACAACTAAATATGGAAAACGTTGCAATATCTCACAGCGATCGAGCCGCAATTCCTTCAAACTTTTTAGCTCACCAAGCCAAGGTAGCATCACTTCCATCAAAGAGCCCCGTATTATTAACTTTTCCAAAAGTCTAACATGAAAATCCAATAATCCCATTAGGATTTGGAAATAAATTGAGACATTTGGGGATTCCAACATAGAAATTTTTCTAAATGTTTGTTGGATATTCTCAAACTGCAACAATCCCTCAAATGTGGATGGCACCCTAGCATCCACCTGGAAAATGAAACCCTAAACTAGAAAGTATGTTTTGAAATTAATTCAAACCCGACAATGATAGCAGCATGTGGTCTAAACGAAAACTTATAGAAATATTTAGTAAAGAAAATTAAAACATGTTCTATTGTAAGATATGAATAATAAAAGTAGAAGTTTCCACCTAAGGAAACGAGCCACCGAGGTAGTTTCCTCAATTATCAAAAACCCTGAAGGTTCTGTGGCCTTGATGTAAATTTTGAACAATATCATCAGGGAGGAAAATGGTTGTTAAATAGCAAGACGAAGGTTTAACATTAAAAGCTCAAGTAGGCAATACATGGTTAGGAAAATTAATGTTACGAGACCTACAGAAACTAGAAGAACAATTGATCATCCTTAGAAGCCTGAAACATATATACTCATAGAAATAAATTAATGAGGAGTTGAAATGCCTTGTGAGGTGCACTTTACGTGATAAGCGGTAGGAACTCTATCACCATGGAAGAACAAAAATTATTTATTAGAACAGTAGGAATGTTCAACCCCTATCATGATGGAAATTTGGAATAGATGAGGGGAAATTTCAAAATTGAACGACCAAGTGGGTAGACATTCAACCTGATTTTCTTATCCAACACATTTCAACCGTATATTTGGCACCAAACGATATATCCACCATGCTATTGTTACCACATGAATCCAAGTACTATCAAATGGTGCATGTCTACCATGACAGGCACAGGGCCACACCATATTCCATGGAGGGGATACATGCATGAAGGGGTTGTGAAGACCTATGGCAAAACATATGAGCCAACGATAATAAGGTATGAGGTATGTCACGATGATGTGGAGGACAACGAATCTGGGAACAGTAACATGAGGAAAAACCTCACAAAAGAATAACTATAAGCATACTTATCAAATAAAACGAAAACCAAAGGATGAAAGCCATTTCATATGTATGATTTATTAGTTTACTGTCACTACAAGAAAAAGAGACATTGGTGAGGGGCGAAAAATGTCACCATAACCTCATTGGTGGAGGTCAAAAGAGCCTTCATTTCCAAAAATTGAACGTCACCAAAGGTGGCGTCGCCAAAAGTATAGGTGTTGTGGTGACATTCAAGGTCTGTCACCAATAATGATTTATAATGACAAATAGTGACCGTCATCATTTCATATGAGCAATGGTGATGAACAATAGCTTTCATCACCAAAAAACTGAACGTCACCAAAGGTGGCGTCGCCGAAAGTATGTGTTGTGGTGACATTCAAGGTCCATCACAAATATTGATTATAATGACAGATAGTGACAGTCACCATTTCATATGAACAACAACATTTTTTTGTGATGGACCTTTCATGTCCGTCACTATTGGTGCATATATATGGTGACGTTCGTTGACCGTCACCATTTCATATTTGCTGAGGGTCAAAATGTGTCATAATAAGATCATTGGTGACATCAAGGTCTGTCACGAATAATGACTATAATGACAAACAATTTCCCTCACCATTTCATATCAACAACAACAATTTATGGTGAGGGACCTTTCATGGTCGTCACTATTGATGCGTATATATGGTGGCGTTCTTTGGCCTTCACCATTTCATATTTTGGTGAGGGTCGAAAAATGTCACCATAAGCTCATTGGTGATGGTCAAAAGAGCCTCCGACACCAAAAATTGATCGCCTTGATTCCATATGAATATCATGGCACAATGGAATCGAACCACGAACCTCCTGCTTGTAAAGCAAGTGCTCTTCCATTGAGCTAGCACCCTTTAAATTAGACTTTTAAAAATTATATCTTGAAACCTTTATAGATTGTAAATTCTACAAATTTCAATAAATTAAATTAAATCCCCAAATTCAATGTTAATTCAGCCTCCTGTCATGAGCTAGCAATTGGAAAAATGTCTAAATGAAACAGCCTTTGGTTGGAGGTTGACCAATTCCTAACTACTACTCTGTTGACAATCCGTGGAGAGCTAATTCACAACAGTGACTAGGGGCTCAGCCTCATAAGCAACATCCTAGAAAGAAATTTTCCACAAGTGAGCCTAGGAATGTACTTCCCATGTGCTTCATAATTATTGGTGCAAATATAGTCTCTATTTTGCAGGCTGGTATGACTCAATTGTGCAAGAATTTTGCAAATAAGTGCAAGACCAGAAGTTAATCTGGAGGGATTCTGTGTCCCTAGATTGAGCATCACTAAGATTTTCACGCTGGTTTGGGGATCGAATAATTGTATCCATTGGTCGTGGAGTAAATATAGGGTAAGTGATTTGGTGTGGCACGACAATGAAAAAGTTGAATATAATGTGGCGAAGCCAAGCTGGAATAGAAAGCACCAATAGTTGTGCATGGCACTTTAATTGCAACTGCAATGAGAAGGTAAATATGCTAATGAAGAAATTGGATATACTCCAATTATACTTCATAGTGATTAATTTGAAGCTCAAAGAGCAAATGATGACAAGTGTACAAGCATTGGAGGCGATTCAGGCTTTGAAAGCCAATTTAGCCATGCAACAAAATGAATCTGAGGCTCTTTGTAGTCAGTTAGTGGGGCTGCAGGAGAAGGTCCAACTTCTGAACACCAAAATTAGTGACTATAGTCATGAGAATTGGAGACAAAATGGATAGTGTTTGGATCAGATCTCAATTAGCCACCAACAGAGGAGGAAGATAAGTGTAGTTGAAGCATGTGTTGATGCAAATTTTGTTTTTTGCTTGGCAATTTCTGTAGAGTTTAAACCTACAAAAATGTACTGAACAATGACATCATATGTAGCCCCACTTTAAGAATGATAGTAAACAATACCAGTTTATAGGAATATGCAAGAAGGAGATCACATTTTTAAAAAATTCTGATTATTTGCCTTGTCTAGGCACAGACTTAATGTTATACTTACAAGCGTACAAAAAAATTATTCGGTGACAATCACATAAGCCCTAGCACATAAATTCAAAATATAGAGGTTGATGATTACATCAGAGCTTAATAAATCTACCTTGGCACCATAAACTCTTTAACTTCAGCTCCATATATATCTCCAATTATATTTGTAAGGTCCATAAATGCATAAGCGCTAGAAATGGGGAATTTCACAAAACCATGAATGCATAGAGGCTGATGATTACATCACAGCTTAATACATCTAGCTTGGCACCAGAAACTCTTTAAATCCAGCTCCATATATGTCTCCAACTATATTTGTAAGGTCCAGAGATGCATAAGCGTTAGAAATGGAAATTTTCACAAAACCATGGATGCCCTTGCTCAAACAAATTAGACAAATATTAAAAGAAACTACTCCTATTGTGAAATAAGAGCAACACATTCACAAATATAAGGAAGACTAAAAACACTTTTACGAAAATAAAATTTAGTTACCATTGCCAATTTAAATCATACATTTTAACAACCATTATACCTGAAAACCTTCACTACATCTCAGTCTTCTATTAATCTATGCATATGCTACAATAACCGATGACACAAACAAATATTCCTATTGTGAATACATATAGAAGAAATTTAAATATTACTGGGAGGTATAAAAATCCATAACTACCTATTTATGTAAATAGCAGAATACTGGGACTTCAATTTCTGCAGATGAAAGACTGAAACTTCATGGAAGCAAAAAATTCTAGATATAAAAACCCATGTCATGAACTAATGTAAATAAAAAATAAAATATTTCCATCGTGGAAATAAGAAAGACGTATTTACAAACATAAGAATATGTATTACTAGGAATGCATAACTAAGATTTGTCTGCATGGACGTAGCAAATTCTAGAATGGCTTATTTCAGCAAATGGCAGATTGAAATCCCAAAAAAAAAAAATACTACCCACTAGAAGCCACAAAATAATAATTCAAACCCTTTATCAACATGATAGTGATAGAACAAACCTCTAGTTATGTTGGCTTCTCTAGTGGTGATTATTCTACCAAAAGTTTTTATGGGGATTAAGGTGTCCAACATCACTATCGCCCATTACTCTTCACACTAGAGTCCTTTCAAACAAATTTTCTAGACATCCCGATTAACCTCCCCAACAACACCAATTGAAAAGAAAATTAATATATCCAATTGACCAAGAATTTAGGATCATCTAATGGCTCAAAAAGGTAAGCTAACACTAATATGCATTCAAAATCCCATTCCTATTTGGAATGAATGAATAAATGGTGTTTGAGCAAACATCATCGTGTCACAAGAACCAGTTAACTAAAACAATCAAGTATAATATTCATACTCTAAACTATGATGCATTCGAAATATTGTTCCTAGTTTTTGGAATGAATGAATACGTGGTGTCTGAGCAAAAACCACTATGAGACAACCATACAATTAACTAAACCCATAATCATAATTTCTATCATAATTTTCAACACCTTAATAATAGGGCATAAGGTACCCATTAAAGCCATAAATCCTTACAATTAAGCGTGTTTTAAGTTCAGATTTGTGCCTTCAAACTTAATACCTTTTTACCAGCAAGAAACAACTATCCTATGGTTGATGCCTAACTAAAATTTACAAGAAAGATAGGGGAGTGTATTATCAGTTCCAATTTCCATATCGGTGCATGATTGGTTTACAAAAAACAACTTCTCAAAAGGGGTATGTTAAAGAGAGTTTTCATATCTGTTAAGTACAACACTTAAAAGTTAACATTAGATCAACCTACAAAGAGAAGAAAATGGACAAGAAAAAAATTGGTATAGACAAAATTGTGAATGAAAAACTTTCCCTTCCAACCTTCTAGTAGTGTACGGTGACATCCAACATGTAGCCCATGTAGAGAAGACTCTCATCTTATAAGTTTTGTCAAATTGATAAAGTTTAAATCCTATGTTTCAAGTCTTAGTAGATGGTTATAAACCTTATAAATTGATAAAGTTCAGCTTCTAGGTTTCTAGGTTGCAACGTAAAATGTATACTCAGGTTGCTAGTGGCCACTAGCATACACATGCCATCTACAAGGTTCCAATTTGTCCATCACCTAGGTCCATATCATATTCTCTTAGGAAATCTCATCCATAACATACATGAGAAAGGCATACTAATTATGATTTTTCATAGGCACATTTGTACTCAATAATATCAAAAAATAATCCACAACCACTATCAAAAGAAATGTGTCTGCTCTCCAAAAGAGAGATTTGAAAAGTAGATTTCTTTCTCTAAATTTTTAAAGCCTGGAGCAGAGCGCAAAACAGAAGAAAGAGGCCAATATTCTTGTGATTTTAGGTTTCATTTTTATGTTTTTTTGTGCATGGAGATTCGGAGGAGAAGAGGATGAATTCATGTTAAGACTAAGGTAAATTTCTATGTTTTTTTGAGGCTTGCATCTGTGTCATCTAAGGAAACCTCAGAGGTGGAATTTTGACCCTTTCTCAAGCTAATCTGAGGTCGATTACACATTGTTCCAAGGTATACTACATGCACATTTGAGGACTAATGACTACGGATTCTTTTGGACATTCTTTGGCACTATTCACTTAAGCATTTTGGCTATTTGGGTCTAAACCCTAATGGATATTATTTGGCTTATTTGAGACACAAGTCCAACCTTTGTTTGATATTTTTTCAGCCCTAGAATAGGAGAGCATTCAGATCACTTGAGGGATAAACCTCGATTGGTTTTATGGCTGAACTCATCTACATTATTCGCTAAAGTATATTCCTCTATCTGAATAGCTAATTATTGACCTATATGGAATTTTTCTAAGGTTGCTTGCACTTTGCAGGATGGCGGATATGAAACCATCATGATGAATTCAAATCCTAACATTGTCTCTACAAATTATGATACTAGTGATAGATTGTACTTTGAGCCTCTTACAATAGAGGATGTTTTGAATGTCATTGACAAAGAGAGGCCCGATGGTATAATTGTACAGTTTGGAGGGAAAACACCTTTGAATCTAGCTCTACCTATAGAACAATACCTCGATGAGTTTAAGCCCGTGGATGCAAGTGGGGAGGGTATGTTGCGAATTTGGGGGACTTCTCCCACTTCAATAGATTTTTTTGAAGATAGGGATAATTTCAATGTAATTTTGGATGAGCTAAAAGTCAAGATACCTCAAGGTGATATTGCTAAGAGTGATGAGGATGCATTTGCCATAGAAAGAAAGGTTGGCTATCTTGTTCTTCTCAGACCCTCTAATGTTTTAGGTGGTTGTGCAATGGAAATTGTATACAGTGATAACAAATTGAAGCATTACTTAGAAACTACAGTAGAAGTGGACCCAAAAAGGCTAGTACTCGTTGATAAGTACCTGGAAGATTCTTGTGATATTGGTGTAGATTCTTTGACAAATTCTAAAGCAAGTGTGGCCATTGGTGGTATTATGGAGCACATTGAGTAAGAAAGTGTGCATTCTAGTTATTCAGCTTGTTCTATTCCTACAGAAACAATGTCACCTGTATGCTTTTCAATCATTAGATCATGGACATCTAAATTGGCAAAGTGGCTTGGCATTTGTGGACTGATGAATTGCCAATATGAAATCACACTCACTGGTGAAGTTTATTTTCTTGAAGCAAATCCTAGCATCACGAACAATACCTTTTGTCTCAAAGGAAATTGTCCACCCCTTAGCAAAGTATGTCGCGCTTCTTATGTCAGGAAAATCTCTTCGAGACTATGGTTTTATACAGGAAGTTATTCCAAGTCATGTATATGTCAAGGAAGTAGTCCTTCCATTTGAAAAATATCAAGGTTGTGATGTGGTTCTTGGTCCTAAAATGCAAAGCACTGGAGAAGTGATGGGCATAGACTTTAAATTTCCTATGGAATTTTCCAAGGCACAAATTGCAGCAAATTAAAAATTGCCTCTTGTAGGCACGGTGTTTTTAAGTTTAAGTGATTTCACCAAACCAAGCCTCCCAGCAATTGCAAATGGATTCATTGAACTTGGTTTTACAATTTTTGCAACAACTGGCACAGCTAGTTTGTTGAAAATGGAAGGAATTCCAGTGGAAATAATTTTGAAACTCCATGAAAAGCGTCCACATGCAGACGACATGATTTCAAATGGTCAAATTCAATTACTGGTGGTTTCAAATTCAGGGGATGCATTAGATCAAATAGATGGGAGGAAGTTGAGACGAATGGCATTATCATATAAAATTCCTATCATAACCACAGTTGACGGAGCTTTAGCTTCTGTTCAGGTTATTAAGAGCATGAAGAAGGATTCCTTGAAGATGATTCCATTACAATGTTTCTTCAATACTCGGGAAGAACTACAAGCAGCTTCTATATGCTTATGTTCCATACTTCACATTTCTTTATGTTGGTGTAATAATAGTTCCTTACGAACTCTGTTGGTGTTTTGTTAGATGATTTTATGAAAAGGATATAACAGAATTTAATCGAATTTTCATCCAAAGTTGTCAATGCAAATTGTCTCTATCTAATGTTGGTGTAAGACTACTTTGTTAGAACTCTATTGTGGTGTTCTTCCAAGGCAAGATGAAAGGATTATAATAGGTTACATAAATCAATGAGATTTCCACCCAAAAGATGTCTTCACAAATTGAATGGGACAACGGAAGAACTATATCTAACTTCTTCTATTGGTGGTTTTTGTTTTCATGTGGTATATGCATGTTTCTCTTTTGGTTGTGGACTGTGGTTATTTGCAATTTATAATCCACTATTTAGTTCTTACTGGAATTGTTTAGAAGACTGCATGGTCTCAAAATTGAATCCTTCATAATTCATTCCATGGCTCTTAAAAATGAAAAATCTTCCACTATCACCAAACCCACATATATGTTATGTTAGTTACAAATCAGCCTTTATGTGGGTCTATGACATTTTCACTCAAATCCATGCTACATATGGTGTAAGGAAAGGGCTTCCCTCTTTCGTTTAAGCGAATATTTTCCATATCCAAGTAGTTCTTTTGGTTCATGAATATGCTTTTCCTATAACTATATTGCTTGTTTTTAGATTTTTACCCACGACTCTCCCTAGGGCCACAATTTTTCAAGTCTTTTCTGCCTTTCTTCCCATTTGCATATAGATGTTATAATGTAGCGTCTATGCCGCATGCACCAATTTATATGATACACATTGGAAGTGTAACAACAAACAAGTTAACTACTTAGGGAGTGGATATATGCCCTCAGATGGAAGCTAATAAAATGAGTAGGAGCATGAATGCAAAGCGGAGGACAGCTTTAAGAGCCAAAAACATATATTTAATCTTAGTCATACCTTCTTCCCATGTCACCAGTCAAACAAAACACTTAGGGAACTATTACAGGGGAGAAGGTTAGTGGCAATGAAATGGAGGGCACATTAGTTTTAAGTTTCTTTAATCACCCCAATTCATGTTATCAATATTGTAATTAATGACTTAGGTTTTACTCAAACCATTATTCATGTTCACAGCAATGTTGTTATCTTATATTTATTCATTTCCCATTTGTTTTGTCATGTTAAGAAACCCAGTACACTTTTGTGTTTTGTAGTCACCATTGGACATAAATCATACTCATATGGAGTAGCAAGGTTAACCTACACTTGTCTTTTATGGTCAGTAATCTTCATCGTTAGTTAAATATAGTGTACCTTCTAAGAAGATGTAGAATATTTTATTGATGAAATTTATAGTTTAGATTATATATGAATGAACCAGCACCACCTATGGGTCCATTCAATCCTATAGTGTTAATGAGAACGTCTTTTTTATTTTAATCGGTGATGTATTGATAATAACCTGTTAGTGGGATCGCCAGGGAGGGTGTTTCTTCCACACCCAGTATGCACTGGAACTGTTGATTTGTTGAATAGTTTTGGAATTGTTGGTTTTGTGATTTTTGTCTAAAATTGTTTCAAAGCAAAGGAAATAGATCCTCACTTATAAAAAAATTTCTAGGAAATATATCCTCACTTATTAAAAAAAATTCAAAAAAATACACAAGGTAGTGCAAATATAGGAAGGGTAGATGATGAGAAAGGGGATGGCAAAGGGTTCCATAGCCAAAGGAAGAAAACTTAAACCCTAGAAAACCTAATTCAAACCCCAAGAAAACATTTTGACATTTTTGTTTGCAAAATTGTCAGAGGTTGAGACCACTAACAATAATAGGCATCTGGAGAGAAATCAGACAGCAATAGTGTTTCAAGAGAAATAGCATAGTCTCAACATAACAACAGACATTTGGTGCAGTGGGACAGTGATAGTAAGGTTTCAAGAGTAACAACACGGTTAGAGTGTAGCAGCATGGATTTGAAGAGTGTATTTGGCATGGCAGCACTTCATTTGGCTAGTTTGGAGTGCAAGATTTGTCGAAATCTTCCTCTTTTGGCCAAAAAATTCCTTTCTTCTTCATATATTTCCTATTATTCTTACTTTTATTATTTTTTTTGCAATGGCGTCATGTTTAGCAGCTAGTTGTGGTGTTCATGGTGGGATAAGTGTTGGAAGGAGAAGGGATTGTGAAGGAAATCAATAGAAATATCATGTTGATTTCCCTCTATAGAAGTATGTGACAAAGACAGGGAAGAAGGAAAATAAGCCTTTTGTGGAAGATGCTTGCAGAATTGCACCAAATAAGTTGGATTATAGTGTGTCCTACACTAGAGTTAAAATCCATTTTCTTTAAACTCCCTTTGAATGAGTTTAGTTTTGTGAATTTGTCTCCTAAAAATAAATTAGTTTCAAAGGGAACATGATGAAACGTACTTTTCCAAGTTACCAAAGTAAGAAAGAAATCCCAAAACAGGGATAACAAGTTCCCTTAACTGTTGAAGAGCCTGCAAGTGACTTAATAGTGGACCCTCGACAAAAAATGTTATATTGGTAAAAGGATGAGATGGACAACAAAGTTTCCAGGGCCATATTTTCATCTGGAAAAACTTTCAATGTAATTTCGTCAAAATATTGGCAAGACATGCTAAAGGTGGTTAAGAAAATAGGGGTTACAAGGGGCCAAAATTTGAGAAAGTATTCACTACTATTTTATGAAAAGAGAGATTCACTGTAGAGATAATTCTAAGACCAGTTTGTGCTTGTTAGAGTTGTAATGGCTTTGAATTTTCATGTGGGATACCCTTCAATATAGTGTGGTCACTGTCTTTTCAAGACATGCTTGAGGTGGTCAATGAAGCACCTAGGAGGTATAAGGGACCAAACTTCGAGAAACTATACACTACTCTTTCTAAAGTAGAGATTGACTACAGAGAATTCTAGAACTGATTGGTACTTGTTGGAGTTGTAATGGCTTATCCATTATATTTCTAATGGTTAGACCAATATGACCAATAAGCCCTTGGTAAACACTCTATATCCTACAAGTTCATACTTCTTGAGGGCTATAGTAGCTTCGAGGGAGGAGAAGGCAATTGATTGGGGTGCTAAGAAAATCAGAAGCAATTAAGATCATTAGTCCTTCAAATGTCATGCAGGTGATCAAAGAAAATGCTCACGCAAAGTAACAGACCATTTTTTTTTACCATGTTTTCTTCATAGGTTAAATTTTCCTATGAAATATATTGTTGTTGAAGTTCATGGGATGAATATTGTATGTGAAAATGGAATTAAAATTCAATTTTTTATTGCTACCCACAAACATGTTGAAGTAGTATACCGACAATATTCAACTCTAAAGGTTGGAGAAACCAGATTTGAATCTGACTATATCATGTTTAAACAATTAGTAGAAACGAGGACAACATTATCTTCAATGGTTCAGTCTTTAGTGGAAAACTTCAAAAGACAATGTGGATTAGAATTACCATTTTTCATGAGGCTTGATGTAATCAAGTTGAGATTTTCTCTCCATAATGGAGCCACTTGTTGATTTTTTATTACTTTGGGATATTTATGTGACATTTTGGAGGGTGTCAACATTTTGTTGGAAATAATTCAACATTTTCTTAAGGAGTGGGGCCCTCTTTTTTCTGGAACCCTAAGGGACGTAATCATAAAAATATGGAACAAATGCCACTCGTCTTTATTCTTTATCCTACACCTTGAACCTGGAGTATTGTGATATACTTGGGGCTAAAAGGAGTGACCCACACAATGACAAGAGAAGTAACTGACCACACAAAGACAAGAGAAGTGACTGATAGTCTCAGGGAAACATTTTGTGAGATACATCCTAATCACGTGGCATCTTGTATTTCACTAGAAAACAAAAAATACTTGAATACAATAATGGTATGGATGGGATAAACTAACAAAACATTTTATGTTAAAGATAACAACAACTTAGCTAAGAACAACAACAACCCACTAGACTTGCACTACAATGAACAAGGAAGTAGTCCCAAAAGAAACTATGTAAACGAATAGTCATAGACTGCATAATATAAGTTATAGAACCCACAAGAAACCACTCAAAATATAGATATACAAAATCCAAACATAAACATGAAAACGTAAATAATTATACCACCCAATAATAACATAAGATAGTAAAACAACCCAAAGTTCAAAAAGAAAGAAAAAAATCAAAATACAGCAACAATAATCAAATGAAATCAGAGCATAGAATCGTTCCACCTTCCCTCTTTATCGAGTTGGAAAATGACAGAATAACATTTAATAAAACTTTCTGAATAAATAATGTTTAATTACCATGGGTAACATGCATCTATATACCTCTATTTAATTCCTTGCATATACATATGTCAATGTGGATCACCACTGATTTAGTCGTTTCCATTTTTTGGGTGTAAAAACTTATTTTCCCCAACTTTCTATAAACAAAAAAATATTTCCCTAATTTAATTTGTGTATTTCTCTATTTCCCTTTCGAGTTAACGTAAGCATCTATTCCGTGAATCGGCGCATTATCAGGCGATTATTTCAATGCTTAATAACATTTACTCTAACACATTGTGTATTGATTACTTCTTTTTAAGAAATCCACTGATATTATAAAATAGTATTTTCAGGATTTATTCAGTGAATGCACGCATAAACATGGCTCTTCAACTAGTATCCATTCTAGCAAACTAGAAGGGTGTGTGGAACAACGATATGTGTGATAGAACATGTGTTCCCTCTTTTTTACACCTATATATACATTACCCCTCTACACATATTAACTTTCCACAACGTGGATTAGTGGATATTAAAATCTTAATCAAAGCTTAATCCTATGATTAACGGATTTTTTTTATAGATTAATGGATAATAATAAAATGATTATGCCTCACATTACAATTTTTAGAGTGTGAAGTTGCAAGAGTAATTAATTAATGCAATACAGGGTTCGTGTTTTGTCATTATTAGAGAATGCTTCATTTTAGAAATTGTCTCCACCATTTGTTTTTATTTCTGCCTCCGCACTACCCACAATGAAAGGCACCTCCACACTCTGCACACGTGGCTGCCCAACAATCCAATTTAGAACTAGAATGAAATATTAATATTTTCATGTTATCTCTCACCACTGCTACAGTTGATACATTATGGGAAGTGCGGAGTTGTGGATTCATACATTGTGCAGAGCCCGAAAATTCATATTGAGGAAATATTGAACAATATTATATATCAGCGTCTTTCACACCTCTGAGCTCATGTATGTCTGCACTTTTCATGATGAAAACTTCATGTCCATAATGACCTCTTCCTTCATATAATAAAATCTTCTTTCACATATTTTCACTCTTCTCAATGAAATATTTTGTGTATTTCTTTATTTATATCTTGTTTAATTTTGCTCCTTTTGTTATGTCTCCTATGAAGCATGCTTCTGTAATTGTGGTCACGTTATTTTAATAATTAAATGGTTATGTGTCACAGTCCTATTTTTGGAACACTGAGTGCATTACATATCATTTAGATGTTTTGGGTTTTTTGCAAATTTTAATAATACAATTTTTCAAACTACTTATTTATTTAGTTAAATAAATTGATTTAAGATACTCAAATAAAGATGTTTTTAAAACTATTTATGCATCCATTCATGCATTTCAACATTCCTTTAATTTTGCCAAAATCCAATAATGGAAATTAACTTGTTTTATCATTTTTATGGAAACAATTGCAATGTTAAAAGAACAATTAATTTATAATTATTATATTTCTATAATCATTACAAATTTTGATATTGACAAAAATACAGATAGAAAAATTAGTAAGAAGTAACCAGATTACATGCAATCATAACAAAGCCCATAATTCATGCTATTTGGACAAATAATAGTTGATGCATTATTATATTCCATGTATTTTTGTCTAAGTAACCAATGTAGTAAATAGATATCTACCCACATGACGTCTAAGGTGTTATTAATGAACCGATTATCATGGTTGCATTGTTTTGGAAAACTCTCTTCATATATATATAACCTAACTAAATACAAATATCATGTTGAGTCCTTTACACATACTTACGTATTTTTCACAACAAATCCTAGAGTTTTTGTCACCCCATTCTCTAATTCCTTACCTTTAATGGCTAATATATTTAAGCATTGAACAAAATACAATCAGAAATGGTTGCCTCTTTTTGCATTGAATTACAAAGGTATTTCATCTTCTTCATCATCCTTGTTCACAACAAGACAATAACTGAGAAAACAATACAAATAGTATTATAAATGCTCTTGTCATAAAGAGTGCATCTATAAGCTATGAGTTTCTCGGAGATATCAATTGGACTAGCTGCTTCATTTTTTCCTATGTACTGAACTTTGGCCCTTGATATCATAAATATTACGGGTTTATTGAGTGGTGTATATTGTGCCATGCTTCTTTTTGCAACACTGAAACAAGAATACTTGAACTTTTTCCTCCATTCCATTTCTAGATTCTGAACAAGGGTTCATATTTCATTCATTTGTGCTCCCTTGTTATTTCTAACCAGGACAACCTTTAGACGAGAGTAACCTGTTACAATTCCTCCTTACTGTAAACAATGTAAAAAACGTGACAACTCTGTGCATAAGTAAAAAAGAACAAAGAAAGTATAACCACTAGAAAAATTCAATAGGCTTAAATTAACATAAGCTATAAATATATAATGATTTTAACATTACTTTTGTAGGAACATTTATGATTTCAATAGTACTTTTCACTAAGATATGAAAATATATCTATTAATCATGGGATTAAGCCTTAATTAAGTTTTTAATATCCACTAATCTACGGGAACTTGATATGTACGGAGGGGTAAAATATGTATAGGTATAAAAAAAGAGTGAACAAAGGTTTTGCCACACATATTGTTCTTTCGCAGCAGATACTTATTGTGGATCCATGTTTATGTGTGGAATCACTAAATAAATGTTGAAAACACTATTTTATAATATCAATGGATACGATCTTCTTGATTTGTTAACAAGTAGTAATCATTACACAAAGTGTTAGAGTAAATTATATTAAGCATTGGAATCATGTCCTGATTGTGCATCAATTCACCAAATAAATGCTTACATTAGTCGGGAAGGGACCTTTGGTTCGGATTAAGCCTTAATTATTATTTTAATATGATATTAAAAACTTGAAGGATGTTCTGATTACGTGTCAATTTTCATTTCCAACTTAGCCCTTATTGTTATTATTGCATGTTTAGATATTAAATTACTTACTACTCATGTTTACAAAGGAATATATGTTGTAATTGCAAACACTAGCTCAAAGAATATGTGTTCATTTTATGTGGGATGAACTCCACTCCATCAAGCATCATGCAAAATGTATCATCAAGAAAACACAAAAGCAATTAATCTTAGGCAAAGGATAAGAAAAATCTTAAGAAAGAAACAAAGGATGTTATAGTGAAAGAGTAGCAAGTCCATGAAGGAGGCACTAAGATCCCAAAGAAATTATAATACTATTTCCATGGAAGTTATAGGAATATTTCATATATGTCTCCTCATATATAAACGAGGCATACAAATTGGATTAAGAATAAAGGTATTTTAGTCCATAAGGTCATCATCATCCTCTACCATATATCTCACAACAAGAACACTCTATACAAATAAATATAATATAAAAGACAACATAGATAGAGAAAACATGGGAACCCCAAGTTCCCGGGCATTTCCATCTGGGGCGAGAAAATGGAAACCCCAAGCTTGGTTGACAACAAAGTGACAAATAAATATAGAAAGATTAGAAATATAAAAAAAATAATGTGGTGGTTAAGAAACATCAGAAGGAACTAGAAGCGGTCATCTCCCATGCCCTTACTTCTGCTCGAGAAAGGTTGGAGGGTATGAATAGGCTAGCCACGTCAAGTTAGATCCCACTGTTGGGTGTGTGTGTTACATTCTTTCCACGACTAGTCTCGTGCAGTGTATGTTACGTCGAGCACATTGAGGGGGGTCACAGGGGGGTTGTCGCCCCCCCTGTCGAAGGGTTTGTAGGGGGTCGGTATCCCCCCTGCATGGGGTCCATAGAGGCACCCTAAGAATTTCTTTTTATGGACCTACCCATGGTTTTGTGTATGGGTTTTATACATGTTTTTGGGAATGATGGTTTTCTTCCCACAATATTTTTTAGATTCGGTTAAGGGAACTACAGTTGTGTTCTAATCTAGGGTTATGGATTGGGGTTTATGAATGCTTCGGCATGTATATATATGTATTGTAACATTGAAAGGAATATAATGAAAACCCAATCTTGTAGTCCTGGTTTTGGGATCGAGGGGAAAATATCTGTGTATATTTGTTTTATGTTCTCGCCATTGTTTGTTTTTTTTAAGAATTTGTTTGCAGGCAATTTATGTACAGAGTTAAAACCTACAGCTACTAACCAATATGAAAAATGATAGAAATAATGTGGAGACTTAATAGAGGGCCATCAATGCTGAATTGGAGACTTGGCACATGAATTACAGTCGTCTGACATAAGAAGATATAAACACAATAAGTGTAGAGAAGGCAACAAAGAAAACAACTTATATTTTCAAATATATGTGCTTGAGGACAATTAAAAGTCTATAAGGAAAATCACGAGGGTAATGTACAAGAACTATTATGAGAACTACCTTGAGGTAAATAAAATTATCACACAAAAGTTGTCGTAATTAAGATCCTTATAGAGAATCCTAAGTGTGCATGACCTCCTTTTCAAAGGTGTCAATATCATAAACTCTAAAACTGAATAGGAAAAGCATGGAAACTATCTAACTTAATGGATGACAACTCTCTTTTAGAATCCTTCTAGAATATTTTGTAGATGTATTACCAAAACCTAATTTTTTGGTGTTTGTAATGAATATGTAATAATTAAATGTTTAATAGATTTTATAAACATGCACTACATTTAATGACAATATGAAACATGTACCAAGTAAGACATATTTCCTCTTGTAGGTTGAAACATGACTAAACTACATCGAATGTGTGTTAAACAATCTACAAACTTGAGCCTAAAAATGAACCGTTGACAAGGTTATTTTAGTTATTTGAGATAACTTATGAAATATTTATTATTGAA
Organism: Pinus albicaulis; assembly: GCA_034641835.2. Taxonomy (NCBI): domain Eukaryota; kingdom Viridiplantae; phylum Streptophyta; class Pinopsida; order Pinales; family Pinaceae; genus Pinus; species Pinus albicaulis. The sequence goes on from CM076569.1 coordinate 514,821,926, forward strand.
TTGTTTTTCATAACTTTGTTTAATATAAATTAATAAATAGTATTAATTATATCGAGGAGTGCTCTACAATCCCGTATGGTGGAGATGTTTTAGTGCCCATAAAATAAAGTGTTAAAAAAATCATAATAAAACATAATATCATCTCAATTAGAAGTAATAAAAATATTAAATATATTCGATTCAATTTGTTATTTTGTAATTTGGTTTTCAATAATAAAATTACAAATAATATTTTCAATTAAAAAAAATAATACACATCACAATAATAATAACAATAATAATAATAATAATAATAATCCATATTTGTAACCATAATATTTCAAAATAGATAAGTGAGGACATATAAAAATTGAACAAATTTAATTAATAAATATATAATTCGAATAAAAATATGTTTATATATATATATATATATATATATATAAAGGTTCATTTCACCATATAAATTAAAATAAAGATCAATAATCCTAATTATTATATTTGATAACTTCATATTTAAATTATTAATATGAAATTTAATTAATAAGTGTATAAAAAATTAATACTTAATATGAAATACGTTTTTAATATATATATATATATATATATATATATATATATATATATATATATATATATCACATTAGAAGAAGTATAAAATATTTCAAAGACCAAGCTTATATATAACTATAGGTATTATATTGGTTTAAATAAATTAAAATAAGAATATTTCTATATAGAGAGATGTGAAATTTATATAAATAATATTATTAGGAACTAGTATAGATCCATCTTAACTATGGATCTACTAAATATTCAAAAGAATCCAATTTCTAGATGTATAAATATTTAATCAAGTTAAACATTTAAAAAGAGGTTAGCATATGGAGAGATATCATCTTTATCAACCTTTAATAAACCTAGAATTAAAATAAATCTATACTAATTAGAAAACAATGGTATAATTAATATATTTATATTTTAATTACACAAAATAAAAATAAGTAAATTAAATCATCAATTTAAATGTAATAAATAATGAAATATAAACTTGTTTGAACACTAATTGATTGTATTTAAAAATCCATCTAAAATTCTAGATGTAATTTGGCTGACATAGTGTTTTGATTAGCCAGGCACTAGAGATGGAGCTTTGGGGTCGGAGCAGGCATTTCAGGGTTTCATATGGTTCAGGTTTTACAACATGGTTTGGATTTTTTGAATATCTTGGTTTTTGGTGGTTGTTGGCTACTTTATGAGTTGCGGTGGTGTTTATTTATAACTGTTGGTTTTGGGGAGTCGTTCCATTATTGACCTCGATGGAAATTATAATTTTTACCTGTTCGTTCCTTACCATTTTTCTTAGTTTTTTTTTGGGTTGTTTCGTTTGTTATCGATGTTTTCTTCGAAATTTTACCATGTCCGGTGTGTTATTTGAGTCTATCTCAGTTTGTTGTGGTGTTTTCGGGCTTGTTTTGGAATCTATGGAATATCAGAGGGAGGCATACGTCGATGAGCCCCATGCGGGGGTCCATTCTTGCTAAAAATGACGTTGAGGTTTCTTCTAGTTTTCCTCCACCTTTACCAGGTTTTTTGGTCTTGGGCCCAAAAAATAACCTCCGGTTAAATTGATGTTCATATTTTCCAGTCTCAAGTGGGGATCATGTAGTCTCTGCATGCCCGATGTGTGGTCCTCCATTGAAATTTTTTGGTTGCACTAGTTCAAGATTATTGTCTCAGTTACAACCTTAAGAGGGTTTTCTCAGGCTTTTTCCAGCGAGGGTTTTATGGATTTGCAACCTTTCTCGAGGGGACTCATTGGAGGTTTTTTTCCTCTTTTGGGATCTGGTGGGGAGCCCTCGTCTCTCTTCCCACATCAAGAAGCTGGTGGAAGGTGTTTGCAGGGAGCGTCTATACTAGTTGCTACATAGTCTAGTGCTACTATAGGTGGCTTTTTGCCACAAACATCGATTAATAAATCGTAACTAGCAGTGATCCCTCCCTTTGTCCCTGAGTCGAATGTTAATGGTTTCAGCTCCATTGGCACTAACCGTAAGGCGAATGTGGGTGTGGGTCCTCAAAATCCTTTTAAGAAGGTTTGAATATGAACAGGGACATTCAGCTGGTGCCCTACAGTATGTGTTTGGGTGATGAGGTGGAGAGGTTTGAATATGAACAGGGACATTCAGCTGGTGCCCTATAGTATGTGTTTGGGTGATGAGGTGGAGATGGTTGATGTTGAGAAATTGGTTGAACTCTCTTTGGTGGGGTATGCTCGTGGCAGGAAATTTGCATTCGCTACTATAAATCAATTGTGAAACAAGGTTATTAGTCTTGTATTGTCAATGATCCCTGAGGTTTTCATGTTGACTATGGGATGGATTCAACTTTCTTTCAAATCAAATAATATGCAACAAAGGTGGCTAAGTAATTCTAGTCCATTGAATTTACCCTGGTGATTTTCAAGTTCTGGACTCCTATGTTTGATGCTCGAAAAGAGCGATCATATGAGGTTCCTGTGTGGGTTTACTTCCCAGGTCTTCCTTCAAACATGTGGAATTCTCAGAGTTAAAATTTTGGGGAATTCTCTGGTGTTCTTTTTGGATACCAATTACTTCTTCTTGATGACCCAAGATAAGTCAGTCGCTATGATTTTGGTATGTTGGGCCTTCGGAAGTGTCTTTATGATACTATGGACATTGGAAAGGGGGAGCCTTTAATTGAGTACATGCACTATTAGGGCTTACAATTTTGGTGTCCAGTTGTCACAGGATTGGTCACCTAGTGGATTCATGCAGCTTTTCATTCAGGGGTGTTACTCCTGAAGACCGAAGTGCAAAGAAATTGTATATGGGTGTGGTGAGGGCCGATTTGGGCCTAAATGTGTCACAAGGGAATAATGGTTGGGCACAGGATGTGGTACCTAATATGTTGTTCATTCTGTCTTTTGTGTTAGTGTCTATAATTGGTCGTATACTGGATTCCACTCTTCCTATGGTGGATTTGCGGGAGGTGCAATCACTCTCGGTCTCATCTAGCAATGGTAACTCTTTCTTTTAATCATTTTATCGAGAAAAAAAAAATATTGATCATTTGGTTTCTGGTTCTCTTTCTTGTGTGGGTATTTCATCAAGTCCTCTTCTTATTGTTGCCTCTAAGCCTCAGCTCAATGTGTGCCTTACTTTATCTTAGTGGGATCCCTGGGTTATTCATCTCCTTGTATTTTGGCTTTCTTTGGGGATTCAGATGGGTCGGGAGGGTATGAAATTATTAATAATTTAATGTCTATGCTAGTGGTCACAGGGGTGGGATTGTCCCCAAGGGGGTATTTGTTTTTTTCCATTCATGGTCCTTATGGGAATGGTTGAGCGAGGAAATCCAAGTTTTCATAGGCTAAGGAGAAGGCTTGTTTTGAAGTTTCATCAGCATTTCAATTATCCTCGGATGAGGCACTTAAAGCACTGAAATCCCTCCCATTGGTAACACAATGAAAATTTTATCCTTGAATTGTCAGGGTTTGGACAGTTTACCCAAAAAAATGACATTAAAACCTCTATTTTTGATTGAACGCTCGGATGTCATATTTCTTTAGGAGACTTTAGAATCTGGACTGGATGTCGTACATGCTTTACTAAGAAAGGCTACCCTCTTGGAAATTTATTTCTTGTGATGCTCATGGACATTCGTGGGTTCTTTCTTCGGTTTGGGATGGGTGAAAATTTTGTTCCCAAAATGTGTAGAGTTTACATTCAAGTTTGGATATACAGGGTTTTTATACAGAATTAAATTGTTCCTTTACCCTTGTAAATGTATATGGGCCAATTTAGAATCGGGTCCATTTTTCGGACTCATTAAGTGGAGGCTCTCTTCTTTTTCCATAACATATTTTGTTGGGAGGTGATTTTACCTTCTCTTTTGGTGATTCGAAATCTTTGGGTGCCCATGTGCGTTAGGATGGCCTATCAAATTATTTCTCTCACAAATTTTCCTCATCATATCTAGTGGATTTGGTCTCTGTTAAATTGAAGCCTTCTTGGTCCAATAGGAAAGTGGGTTTGGACTGTGTTGTGAAAAGTTTATACTGTTTCCTAATACATGATCATTCCATTCAATTTTTGTCTGTAATCTATTAATGGATTGGCTCGGAGGACCTATCGAATCATTGTTTGATATTTCTAGAAATTAAAAGGGGTGGAAAAAAAACCTACTAATCCTTACAATATCAATTCTCATTGGTTAGAAAACTATTATTTTCATGATTTGGTGAGAAACAATTGACAGATTTATGGGAGAAATTTAGGCATCTCTGTTTCAGGTCACTTTGCACAAAATTTAAAACTCTTAGATAAACACATTAATTAATGGGTCATGATTAAAGGACTCAAGGAGTCTAAGCATTTATTGGGGATTGAGAAGGAAATTCTGGCTTTCTCTTATCTCGGTCAAGAAGGTTTTCTCACAAGAACATCAGGATCGCTTTCAATCTCTCATCTATAGAAGTAAGGAACTCCTTATTATTCAAGAGGAACAATGGAGATTCAAAAGTAGGGCCATTTGGCTGGACAGTAGGGATTAAAACACAAAATTTTTCCATGCATATGCAAAATTTAGAAGGAAACATAATAATATTTGGGAGATACAAGGGGAGGGGGGCAAGACGATAACATCCTTTGAAGGTCTGGCTACTTTGGGTGTTCAACATTTTCAGAGAACTTTTATGAAAGCTCCTGGGGTAAATATTTCAGAGATAGTCAGGCAACATTTTCTCTAGCATGGATTCCTCGTGGTACATTGGAAAATATTTGGCGTCTATGTTTCTAGTTCTTATGGGTTGGAAAAAAGGAGAAACATGTTCTACCCTGGGTCAGTTGACACGAATTAGCAGTCTTAAATCTCCTTGGGGGCTTGGGACTAAAGAAATTTTTTCTCTTTTATAAGGCCCTCACTCCAAAATGTGTCTAGAGATTAATATTATCTCAAAATATTTGGACATGGGTGGTTATTTGTAAATATATTGAACCTCTTAATATGGAGGATTGGATTCATATTCCAGTTAAGCCGTGTCAAAATATTTCAATGATCTGGTAGGAAATCTTCACTCTTTCGATTTGGTTGCATATGGTCTGGTTTGGTGCATTGGGGATGGGAAGTGTTTTCATATTGGTTATGATCCTTGACCAGGTTGCATCCAGGAACATGTTTTGTCTCTCCCTCTTATTACATATCTTCAGGAAATGGGTATAACTTGTTTATCACAAGTTGATGCTCTGGAGAAGACCAACATCTGGCGTCAAGGATGGAAATACTCTCATGATCTTTTCTTCCCTCACTTTCTTCAGGATGAATGGCACCAATATATTTGGGAATTATCAGTGGAACATGTTCGTATTTTTAGGCATGAGGATGATTTAGCATGGTATTTTTATCCTCATGGTAGTTAGTCCTCGAAATGTGGATATATTTGCTTGAGTGCGGCCTCCGGGCCTCAATTCTTGGAATGTTCGTGGAGTATTCTATGGAAAACTAGATGTTTGGCCAAAGAAAATTTGTTGGTTTGGTCTATAATGGAAGGGAAAGTAATAACATGGGAGGTTCTACAGAGACAAATTACTCTTGGGCCCAGGAGGTTCTCTTTGTGTAAGCTTGAGAGGGAAACAAGTAATCATGTTTTTATTCATTTATGTTTTACTCGAAGGGTCTTGGGTGCATGCATACTTTCTTTGGGGAAATCTATACATTGGGATGTGCCTGTATTTTCAGAGGCCTGTAAAATTTGGGTGGAGTCTCAGCACTCAAAAGGTTGGAGGGTGTTTCCTGTCATTCTCTATTGGGGTATATAGTGTTAGTGTTTATGAGTCACTAGTGATCAAATTTACTCTTTCCATGTGATTGAAAAGGTATTAAGGTCAAATTGTTATATTTTCAGCTAAAATTTGACATCTCTTTGTTGTCATATGGTCATTGGTTATTGTGTAGATCATTGCTACTCCCTCCACTTGTTCAAGATCACCATCATCCATCATTGTCATGTCATTTTTCCCCTGTACTAGGTCATCAAAAGAGTCAGTGGGTTATCATCCAAGTTATGGTCTAGGAATCACATTTAATGGTCATCATCATATCAGTCATCAAAAGCAAAAAAGGGAGTCATGTCATCCATTTTGGTCATCATCATGTCAGTTAGAAATTAGGGAACAAAAATAATCAAGGTAACATTTCCTTTTGAAGAAATAATGTTGCATGTTAAATCATTCAATAGTCATTTTCTCAAAAGCACACTTGATGTCATGTTTTCATCAAGCCAAAATCGAGTTTTTGAATTATAAAGGAGCATAAATCATTTCAAGCCTTCATTATATCCTTCCAAAGCTTCAAAATCTCCTCTCTGCCATTATAACACTTGCCACAACCATTAGAAGTTCGAATTCCATTACCAATTGCTTAGTTTATCAGTGTGTCGCATTTTTGTTGCGTTTCTGGTAGGGTTGTTGCGCTTTTGTTTTGGAGGCATAAGGAGGAAAGAACATGTTAAAAACTTTATCTTAGTGCCTCAAACATATTTAATCAAGGCTTCCTATCAAATAAAAGTCAAACATGGCAGAGATCAGTGAAAAGAGGAAATCCAAAGGAGGATATTTCTCAAGATATGAACCCATTCATATCCAATAGGTCAATTCATCGATTTTATAAGGAGGTCATTTGAGTAGACAGGTTGCCTATGATTTTGTAGGAAAGTGTAAGAGATGGGTTATAATCATGATCTAAAAATTTTATTTTCCGTCAATTTCATAATATATCATGTCACAATTGCAGGGGTGAACTTTATGGTGTCAGCAGAGATCATATCTTCAGCAACCACAATCCCTAATGAAGGTGAAATTTGGTTCAAGGGGATGGATTTAGACCTCGAGAATTATAATATTTTCTTGAAACCATAGTACAAGGAGTCCCCTTATCATATCTTTCCTAGCAGATAGTTTTTGGACAAGTACATCCCTTTGATGAAGATTATCATGAATTATTTCAATTGTGAGGGGAGGTTTAGCAGGTTATATCAGTATCATATCAGATTATTGATGCATTTCACTTCTATCAAGCCCCTTAACCTACCCAACTATTTGTTTATAAGTTTGGTTAAAATGACTGAGAAGGTGCAATCCAAAGGAAGAAATCACCAAACAAGTCTCTTCCATCATGCTCTAATCAAAGTCATAGTCCTCCACTAGCTAGCTCAGATCAATATGTCATGGGAAAATTTCTTAGATTCAGTTGCACTTCTACCTGTCTCAAGCCAGCCAAATATTGAAAGCTCTCCTTCATCACCATCAGGACCATAGGGAGTTGAAACATCAAGTATGCCATCAGTGATAATAACATGGCCTAGAACTAGATCTCAAGAAAAAGGATACCTAAGGAGGTTGTTAGTGAAGTGGCAGTTCAATTGGAACCATGAGAGAGGAACCACCTCTAAGCATACATAATTCACCATTGCATAATGAAGAAGAGGTACCTCCAGAAGTTGAGATGGCTGACCTAGGAGAACAGCATGGGGATAAGGCAGCATAATATATCATCAAGGAGAAGGAAGCATATATTTAAGAGTTGAAGTATGACCTATCCAAAGCCAATTTCATGGTGGCTTTCTTACAACAAGAAAATATATAGTTGAGACGGGTTCTAATGCAGCAGAGCAAGCCACAAGAGGACCCTCCATCAGTAAGTAAAACATTGGAAGTAAAGGATAAAGGTAAGGCCATTATTGATGTTGAGAAGCTGGAAGAAAATAATGTTCAAACATAGCCTAGGAGACCTAAGACAAGAGAAATGGCTAGGAAGGAACATAATCTAGAAGATCCATCTCCTCCTCAAGGTCAAGACAGTATAGCTGCTCCTCAAGCCTAAGATACTACATTTAACTCCATAAGTGATGAGATTAAGAAAACCAGAGAATATTGGCTTCATTGAGTGATTGTACACTTAGAGAAGCTACTGGAAAATCCAAACATGGATACTACCATGCAAAGAAATATGGCAATGCGCTACTATGAAAGGAACATGATTTGGAAGGTTAGAGTGAAAAACATGAAGAAGAAAATCAAAAGAACCCAAAGAAAACTCAAAATAAAGAAAAGCCTTGACCTCTTGGCTGATGCATCCTTAGTTGTTTTAAGGCATGATTGAAAGCAATGAAATGAGGCAAATTTTGAATATTTTTAATTTTTCTTGTGCACAGAAGAAAATTGGTCAATAGAAACGTAGTGAGTACTTGTTGCGCTTTTTCTCAGGAGGCCCAAATTCATAATTTCAAGCATGTGCAGATGGCTAATAGTATAAGGATGTTAGAAAAGTTCATGGGGATGCTCGAAAGTTCACAAATTTTCAGAAATCGACCAAATAATTCCTATTTTTTTACCTTTCTACCACTTTTTCAGACGACCCGTTGCGCTTTTGGGATAGTTTGACTTCAATTCAAATTTTCAAGGGTTTGGAGCTAGTGATTATAGTGCGTGATGACGCCATTGTGTACTAGACATCTTCAACCTTCCAACCATAACTTTTGCAGCAAAAAACCCATCTAAGATGGCACCCAAAGATCAATCCCAAGTTTTTGTGTTTCTACTAAAAACTTCGTTGCGTTTCTAGGAAAATTTTGTTGTGTTTCTATGTTTGGACAATTTTCATTACACATGGAGGTAAAATGTCAAAAATTGGTCAATGTAACAACTGGATCATGAGTTGTTTGATGAGTAATATGCTTATTAATGGTCATCTTTGTAATTAATATTATGATTAATGCCTTGAGAGATAAGCTCAATTAGTTAGCTAAAAAAGGGGAAAGGTGTTTCTAACTTCCCTAAGATTAGGCAATGAGTCATTAGTCTCATTAATTAGTTGCTATGGATCAGGATTTGACCCCTAGAGGTGGAATCTTGTTTGTTTTCTATATTTACTCAGAATCAATTCAATGAGAGGATTGGATATCTGAAGTTCACACTCTTTAGAACTCATGTACTTGACTATTTGCAGAAGTAATTTACAGGCAATTGCAGCTATTTTTATGGGATTCTTGTGATGTGGTTAGTGACAGTGTTTTTCTCCACTTTTCCTTATGCATCTAATGATTAAGTTTTTCTAGCAGCCATCTATGTTCTTCTTGTGTTAATATCATAAATTTTAAATAGGATACATTGCCTCATATGCTTTGTTTTATCTAAGATTTTCATATAAGTGTTTCTATATTCTAAGTAAATGAATTCATACATTTATGCTCATTTTACTCCTTCTACATGATTTCTTCCTCACCACACTACAATGAAAAATTCAATTTGTGCCAATGACTACACTTACCTTTCCTCATTCTATTTATGTAACTAACCTTTTGAAATACCTGACCTAGTTCCTAAAAATAGTGCTTCTTGTCCCGTAAACCCTAATCAAACCCTCCTAAGCTGATAACTGGCCTAAAACCCTAATACTCTCCAGTCACTTCCATTGGCTGTGAGGTTGATTTTTAGAGAGCCCACTTTGATTTGGTAGGGATAGATACCAAGTCAAAAGTTGGTTTGTGGTTACCTCCACTACAAGGAAAAGACCCTGTAGCGGATTTTTTTTAGGAAGCCCTTATAAAAATAGCCCAGATATCCGTTTGTAGCAGAGGTCACTAAAGGAGGTTAGCGGGTGGATGTTTTTATAAATTCTTTTTCGCGGTGTGTTTATAATCATAACACACACCAGTGCGCTTGATATATATGTGGCGAACTGGTGCATAGTAGAGGCTGAAGAAGCGTTGCAGAGTTATTTTTAAGTACTACGAAAACAACGGTGCACTTCATACATACAACACACTGGTGTGTTTTATATAAATCTCACTGATGCGTACTATCAATTGGCACACCGGGACACTCACTATATAACCATTGTGGTGTTATAATCTAACAATGACGTCTTGGTGCGTTTATGGTGATACAACACCTGGCATAGGGTGTTTATTTAATGAAAATATATGGTTCTTTTTATATAACACACCCGTTGTTGGTCGTATATCACCAGCCTAGTGCATTTTCAACATGGTGCTATTTAATAACGATGATGGTCCGATGTAGTTCAAGTACAATGATGCACCATCATAGGGTTTTTATTCAAAGGAATCACTATGCACTTCCTACAATCTTGCCCAGTGTGTCTCAGTAATACAGCGCACCATAAAGAAGTGTAGTGTGCCATTGATACAACCGCTCGGTGAGTCTCATACTGGAGCACATCGAAAAAGGGTTAATTTTAAAAAAAAAATTACCTGCCACAAAAAATCATTTTTACTTGTTACAGTGTTGTAGAGCTCTCAAGCACTGGTGTGACCTTTGCTTCTCTGAGGCTCCCTGTCATCGGTGCTCCCATTTCCCTCATTGCTTCCGTCCATTTCTCAGTGCGTTGACTTCGAATCTTGCAAAATGGTGGGAAAATTTTATTTTTAGTACTCCATTGGAAAGATGCCTCCTTGACGTGCAAATATGCAGGTAATGTATATTTTTCTCACAAACCTAAGCTTTTAGCGGATTATTTTTTTAAATTGACTTAGAATTGCTTGTTTCTTTGAAAACAAAATCCTGCGTGGTGCATTCGAGTTGTTCAGCTCACACCGTTCCCAGTGCTCCTTGTGAATTTACAAATCGCGCTGCGAACAGTGTGAACGGAAATCGCACAGGGTGGTTAATGTGACAGCCTGGTGCGTTACCGAAAAAAAGCGCACCGGAATAATAATAAAATAGCACGATGTGCGTCGATTTCAAACCGCACCGACAATATATAATATTTTTAAAATAACAATTTATTTTGGGCAGTGTGTTATTTTACCAGAATACACCAGGCATTATGTAAAATTAATCATAAGATCCCAGTGCATCTATATTATGGGAAAACATCTAATGTGTGGTGCGTCAGTCAAAAATACCACACCGGGGCATTTTTTATTTTGTATTGCACCTCCAGTGATAAAATATTGCAAACAGCGGTGTGTTTAGCTATAACAAATGCCTCGGGGTAGATATGTTTTGTCAACGCACCGCCTATAATATTTATTTACGTAATATTTTTTGTTGTCACAGGTGTGCATATTTTTTAAGCGCACCATGGACAGTGTGTGATATAAATGTACACATCATTGGTGGTGCGTGACTATTTTTTGTGGTGCACCATTTTTTTTTTTCGATAAAAAATATATTCATATATTTGTAAATACATTTGTCATTTAATAAAAAAAATTATGTTTTATGTATGAGGGAGGTTAATGTATTTAATATGTGAATCATTCAACAACGTCAATGGAGAGAGGAGAGACAACAACAAGAGTAGAGGGATGACAATTATAACATGATACAATAGTGGGAGGAATGGGAGAGGGAGAGACTTTTGTCGCCCTATTACTCCACCCACCCAGTTTCTCTTAAGGGAGGTAGGCATCCTTAAGTTCTACAAGGAGGTAGGCCTCCTTAAGTTCTACGAGGAGGCTACATCCCTGAAGGGGCACAGTGGCTTATTAGTACAGTTGATCTACAGGTGGGATGTCCACCGACAAGCTTTCTAAGTCAGTCCTGACCAGTGGTACTAGCCTACTGAGGAGGAAATTTATTTTATGACTATCCTATCTAGGAGAGGGGAGGATTTTCCCCAGTTCCCTGATGTCCCCTTCGGTTATGCAGCAGGGAGTTAGTTGGTGTACTCTCATAGGTAGATTAGGGATGACATACTTTCTCCAACAAATTTTTAGGTGTCTGGTGGACAGCTACGGATACTATATCAGTTTGTATTTTTATTATTTTAGGAATTGACATAAAAAATGAACTTTATACAGTGTATTGCTTTCAAGATCAACATAATTGAAAATTATCAAGTGAAATTATTTTAACATTAACACAATGCAAACCAATTAATTCAAAATATGTATTATAATGTTTGGAAAAAAAGAGTCTTAGTTATAAGGTTAAGTCCTCTTCTTTATAAAATCCCATCTTAAATAGTATAAATGATGAAATGACACATGTACCATACCACTCTCTATTCTCGTCACCCTCATTATCTTCCAGCTCGCTTGGCATGATAACACTATTGATCTCAAAAATATGTTTTGATCTAGGGTCATGTCTCAATACAAACCACCAATCCCTATCCAACACATCTGGGTAAAAAAATACCTGGTTGCAGTGTTTGGGGAAAACATAAGGCTCCTTAGCTTCATCCCACATCTTTCTAAAGTTGATACATATCAGCCTACTATCGCGATCTTCTTTTACATTATTCTAATCAAAGGTATCCCACCACTTGCACCTAAAAATAACACATTGGAAAGAAGAGACGTCCACTTCAATGATATCTTGTATCTTTCTGACGTAACCTAACATCCCTTGTACTAGGTTTTGATCACAGTGGCTAACTCGACTAGATTGATCAAATTCGACTTCCACTCCATAATCTTGTGTCATGTGTCCATGATCGGCATTTTATGTGTGAAAATGGTGTCCATATGCCCACATAGATGGGAACAAATGCACCTATAAAAAAGTTAAAAAAGCATAGTGTCATGTGTCTAATAACCCAACTATTAAAATATAAAATATAGATGTTACATTTCAAAGGTGCATTATTAAATTTAAAATGTACATAAATAGATTATTACCGAGTTGTTGCACCCAATCCCTACATTTAGTGCATCCTCTTCAGCACATGGGTAACGACTGGTTGCACTGTATTTCTCTCTGACTTGGTCAGCAACCCAACTATTGGGGCATTTAACTAGCATATTTTCTTGTAAATGATCAGAATAAGGCACGCTTCTACCATTCAACCATCTGAATTATTTCTTATCACTATCCCATTTCATCCTCTCTTGTTCGTACAATGCGACCCACGGTTGTGTCACTTAAAAATTGTAAAGAACGAATTTATTGATTGCTTCAATTTCTGTGTTCCCTGATGAAATCAAACCGACATATAGTACATATGATATCAAAATATACATTATATCAAAGTTCAACGTGAATATTTACTTTATGTAAATTTGACAAATTATAAGTTGCTTACTCTTTATCAAGCGCCTTTTTCCATTCGTTTGGATAAGATCCCCTTCTCTTTTGTCTTCATCCCCTTCATCGTCCCAAATCATTGTTTTGTGGATTAATCCCTCTTGCGGAAAAGAGCGATCTCCCTAGTACCCCAACAGGTAACTAGAAACAAACAAACATTTGAATACCTCTTTCTCTAAACTATTTTCACTTTAGATTATTATAACTTATAAATGAGGAGGTTATGCTCCTACCTTTCAATTGAGACGTTTGATGTAGCCTTTTTCCTTTCGCTCCAAATCAATCCTTCAATGATGAGAAGAACCTACAATCACAAACAATGCAAAGGATCAAAGCACCTGTAGTATATAATAATCATAAATACTAGTTCAACTCAGCGATCAAGGAGTCTAAGTATTGACATCATTTCAATGAATTCAAAAACAAGACAATGAGAAAAAGAGATCAATATGTATTATCAGAAATCAAAAAGAGAAATATTACAACCTGAGCCTTGATGTTGTACAAATTTCTCTCGTGTGTCTGTGCAAACATTTTCCTCAGTTTTACAAGCCTTCATCTCTAGAATGACCAACTTGAAGTCTTGTGCACAAAGGTGTGATATTCAATGTAAAACCAACAACTTGCTAGTTTAGAATCTATGAACTCTTGTGAACTCTCTCCACACAAGTATCTACCAATACCCTCAAACCTGAAACTTCAGCTATATTTATAGAGTGATTGAGAAAGTTTTAGATCCATGAATAAAGGGATGAGATCCTCCAATGAAGGGATGAGGGTTCCTTTAGCCAAGGGATAAGCTCCATGAGTAGAGGAATATAGCTCAAACAGGTGCGACTCTAGAGGCTTCCAGTTGGGAGAATGTTCGACCAACTAGGCTTCTAGAAGTTACCTTTTCGTGTTTACTTTCTTTTTACGAGGGTGCGCAGGTTTTAGTGGTGAACAGAGCGGCGATCATCATGGCTAACAGGATAAGTATCAGCTCATGCATAGGTAATGGTCACAAAAAGCGCACAGGTAATATTTTAAAGGTTTTAAAGATATTTTCTCCGGTTTCCAAAACTTGGTTCAGGAACATGAGTATTTTTTGACCTCTAAGGGAACATAATATGGATGGTGATAGACCCATTATGACAGTCAAATTTCATGGTGACAAAATGACGTGTAACATATTTCCCCCTAAAGTGTGAAGTCTGAGAAATTTTTTAGAGAGAGTGAATCGCTTTATCATTCCAAGGATTGGATTGGAGACACCGTTCAAAAACCTATAAGAAACATTCAATGCAAATATATATCATCACTAAGGTAGGCATTCCCATACTCAGAGCAAGACTAACTAAATGTTCTAGTACAAATATGATTTTAGCATTACATCAAAAGTAGACACAGTATGGGCGCAACCATATATCACAAATAACTCTATTGTATCATGAATACATAACTCCTCACAGCCTAGATGAACGAAACTAGATCTAGAGTCTTGATTTCCGCTTCTCTAACTAGTACGAATCTATCCATGTGATTGATTGTGCCGAAGTCAAACATGGTAGAAACCACTTGATTATTGGTCAATGATGAGAACCGTTAACAAGTGTGAGAGAAACTACCAATAATTAAAATGTCTCTCAAAGTACTTCAGCACAATCTATGAAGTCTGAATGAATGAATTTCAGTCAAAGACTCATAGAATCATTTGATCGAAGGTCAATGATGAGAACCTGTTGTCGAAGGCAAGAAACCTGTCATTAGGGCATGCAGATTCAAAGGTACTAATAGGATTCTAAATCAAATTTCTAGATAATGAGATGATTTTGATAGAAAGTGATTCGTCGCAAGAAGGCCTACGACAAGAAACCATTAGATCAAGTTTTGAATAAATGTTTTGCAAGGACTAACTCAGGGATGGTCAATGTGAATGGAGACAAATGTTTGCAATGAATGGTGAATTTAAATTTGAACTTTCTCTTGATACATAACGACATTGTAAATGGATTGGTAGAATTTTACTTAAAGATAATACCCAAACCCATTTGAAGACTTTAAATGTGGTTTGATTAACTGTAAGGAAAAAGGATTACCCAACCCATACACGAGTGCGACAAAGTCTCGTGCTCAAGAGCGACATGCTGCTTTTTAAAAGAAGAATAAAAAATGGATTATTTTTCTCACTTTTTCCCCCACCATTACTAGCAAGTTCCTCTTTATTTTTTTCAAACTTGAGCAGGATAACATTTGCTTGTCGTGTAAGCTCATCCTTCAGACGATTCCATCTTAGTATTTTTAACGAACCCTAAGAAGGAGTTGTTCAGTGTTGTTGTAATCAATAGGTCTTGTATTGATTAGTTTTAACGAGTCCACCATATGATTAACTTGATGTTTTTCAGTTTTAGGGAGTAAGAAGAAAAATATAAGTAAAATTTGTAGTGTTATTTTTTGTAAATTTAGTCTCTCAAACCCGAAAAAGGTTAAAATAATGTAGCAGAGAACTGTGTTGACCATGCTTAGTCAACGTATACCTTTTTCGTAAATCGTCTAGTTCAGTCTAGAAAAGGGGTAAACTTATATTGAATAAACAACTGTTCATTTACTTTAACGAGTTCAAGTAGTCAGGTGCTCAACGATATTTTCATGTTTAGAGTGTCTGAAAAAGGCTTAAAAGAGGACTCTAGGGTTTCGCCTTTTCGTATTTTTTATAGAGCCCGAGAAAGTGATAAAAGTCTACTCATTTTCAAAATGATTCTTTTGAAAAATAACTTGTTCCCTGCACAAAAACTCCAAAAATTACATTTACCTGCTCTCAAACATGAAATAACACTTAAATTTTGACTCCTAAAAGTGAAAATAAACAAAATAATATTATTTTTTTCATCGAAAACTATAAAAAGAATTCAAAACAAATCATTTTTACCGTTTGGTTTTTAGAGCAGAGAAATAATATATTTTACCCTAAACCTTCCAGAGCAGATATTGGGAGAACCAGTTAGCCATTTTGAGAACCATCAACTCCAAGTATTCCACCTCATCATTATCTTGCTTTTCATCTGTTTAGTTTTTCCTTTTAAGATTTTAGGTAATTTTTTAGGGGGAAACAAGGTTTTTAAATACGTCCTCGGGGGTGCGTAGGTTTTCGTGGCGAAACCCGTGCACCCCGATGATTTTTTAATTAAAAAAATCATCGGGTCGTCACGATTTTTATCATAGCCCGTGCAAAAAAATGCATTGTGTATACATAAAACCTGCGCAAGCGCTGTGGGGTTTTCAAAATCATAATTCCATCCACAAAAAATGGCTCAAATTCTCTCAAATAATTTCTAATGTTCTTCTTTGATTACTTGTCGGCTAGAAATCATGTTGGAATGGAGAGAAGGGGAGCATGAGCTTCATGATAACAAAGCCATGGATGACTCGGCAACACTTTGCACATTAAAGTATTGCGGATTGTAAAAAATTTGGGCATTCAAGGAATTAAGGCACATGTAAAGCTGATAACCTGGTTAGTCAATGCTTGGGATGTTTGGGAGCAATGCTTCATCATTGGGGACCATAGGCTTGTGATCGAGCTAGAGGATATCTATTTCCTTGCTAAATTACCCCACAGAGGGAGAGACATCTACTTGTTTGGGTCACGACTAGGTCGTCTTCCCACTGCATCTTATATGGCTTAGTATTTCAGCCAAGGGTTGGATCTTAAGGCTGGTCACATTAACATCAAAACCATTGTGCGACTAGACCTAAAGATCATTGCATTTACAATTACCACATTGTGTGGCAGTGTAGCTCCACATGTGGCTACCAACGCACAAATGCAGACTGCAGTTGAATGTTTTGGGGGAAAAATTTTCAACTAGTGCGAAGGAGTGTTGGTCAACATGAAAGGCCAACTTACGAGAGCAAAGAACAGGCTTTTTAAAAACTTCTGCTATGGATCCATTCTTCTATCTTTCTTTTTGAAGATGATTCCACTCCTAGCACCTCAGCATTCTCCAGTGGATCTGACGGGACCTAGGGAACCACGTATGTTGCGATGGGTGTCATTGATGGCTCGCCATGGTGGTGATGGTGGTCTTTTGTTTCGATATACCCTTCAGTTATTTATATGGCTCAGGAGCCAAATATTCATGGTTGAGGATTTTCCTTATGCAAGGGTAGATTTCAGGGGTGACCTTGACACATCGGTCCCACTGGGGACATAATGGGATGCATCAAGTAAAATATCTCATTTTGAATTTTTTGTGTTATCTAATTTTTATTCAATTTTCTATCATCCATTACTGATAAAAAAACTAAAATTCAAATGTTGGCCCATCATGACTAGCAGCACTTCATCTATTTGACAGGTGAGATGCGCAGCCTATAGCAATAGGCCCACTATAGACTGATGTAGCAGAGGCCCTTGCAGATCTAGAGTACAACTTAGAGAGGTTGATTATTGACATGCCGAAGACAGGGATGGATGATATACCTCTCAGGCTCCAGAGACATGTGACTCGAGTTCTAGGCCCAGTCAAGAGATATATGCGCAAGGTGGCACGTGCCATAGTCTGCTATCATGATCATCATCATGGATAGTTGATGGTCGATCTAGATTGGAATTTTGTTTTTTGTATTAGTATCTTTAGATAATAAGGTGTTTTAAACCTATGATCACAGACGTTGTAATATTTTTTAACACAACTATTTTAACCTAATGATATTACTACTTTCGATATCTGAGTATCTTGTTTAATATGGATCAAATATTGTTTTGTTTTACTTTTAATACTGCAGATGTCTATTTAAAGCTTTATTATCTAATGCATCATCCAATGTGTTTAAATTTCCTGAAATTTGTTGATATTCAATGTAATCAAATTGTCTTTCCAAGAGACTAACCCTTAAAAACATTCTTAACAAAACTAGATTTTTTATAGCATAAACATTGTTTAAATGTAATACAATGAGTCGTGAATATTGTTCGTTGTTTGACCAAGGAAAATCCCATGAATAATATCAAAACCAATGTAAGTTTGAAGGAACGTCGACATCTGTAGTATCAAGAGTAATCAAGATAAGCAGCGAAAGTAGCGAAAACTCGTCAAGGAAAATACTTATCTAAGGCACATTGTTCTAAAATGTAACTAATGTACAAAGAGTATCTTCACATGAATAATCATGCATAATATCTCTTGATATAAAGGAAATTTATGGGTTTATCCAAAGAGACATCGTCATAATCAATTAACTCATAGGCTCACTTTGCAAGCACACACTTGATAATATAAGGACCATGCCCCATTGGTTCAAATTTACCAGCACCTAGTTTGTCATGAGCTTGATCTTATACTAGAACTAGGTCACCTTCCGAATATATACGAGGGTTAACACTTTGATCATATGAGCCTTAACATATTTTTTATGAGCTTCGGCAGCTAATGCAATGGTGCGACAAGTCTCATCTAACTGTGCTAGGTATAGAAAGCATTTCTCCTCTTCAGAGGTACCTGGTAACAATTCGATGGCTAATATGAGTGAGGGATTTCACATTCAATGGGTAACACAGCTTCCAAATCGAAAATGAGCTGAAAAGGAGTGAACCCTATGGAATGTTTTGTAGAGGTATGGTATGCCCATAATGCAGAAAAAAGCATGGTATGTCAATTTGTTTTATGAGTTTTGACAATCCGTTTAATCATGTTGGTTAAAACCTTGATGATAGCCTCAACTTGACCATTAGCTTGGGGGTAATATGGTGTAGAATTATCGTGGCGTAGGCCAAGTTGAGCGGAAATTTTGGTCATCATAATGTTTCGAAAGTGGCTCCCATGGTCCGTAACGATAGCTTGAGGCACACTGGACCTAGTAATCATGTGATTTAATATGAAAATTGCTATAGTTTTTCCATCAGCTGTGAATGTAGGCATCGCCTTGACCCATTTGGTAAAGTAATCTGTGGTCAGAATAATATACCAATGCCCCCTGGCCGAGTGAGGGTTACATGTGAAAAAATTGATGCCCCATTTAGCGAAAGGGTTGACAGTAATGATTGGGTGAAGAGGAGTTGGAGGTGCACGCATCTTTAGATAAAAAATCTAGAAATTGTGGCATTTTCAACCGTGAGAATATAGTCTTTGAATAATGATAGTAATAAATAGCCAGCGCGCAATATATTTTGGGTTGTGGCTAACCCAAACATATGACCACCACACGCTCCAGGGTGGCAGTCATTCAAAACCCTTTCGTCTTCTTCATGATTTTTACAACATCAAAAAATAGAATCAGAACCATGATGATAAAGAGTGTCCCCAGCAATATTGTATTGTTGAGATTGGTATCGTATTTTACGTCGATCTGATCGTGAAATCTCTGGCCGAAAGGTTTGGGTTTGGAGATATATAATGATATCTCCATACTAAGGATCTAATTTACTAATTAGAAAGAGAGATTCATCAGCAAGATGGTCCTCTGCCACTGTTTCAGATTCAGTATATGGAAAATCACACATAAGTTCAGCAAAAACCAATGATTTCTTAGACTTGGATTTTTTGAACTCCAAATCAAACTCTTGCAGGATAACAATCCATTTAGAGTATTTGCCTCCAAGAAATTGTTTCATCAAAATTTACATCATCGAGTTGCAATTAGATATCACCATGGTTTTACATAACAATATGTAATGAAGGAATCATTAGACAGCTTGAATGGCTACCAAGGCAAATTTCTCCGCATGTGAATACTTGATTTTTGTCGGGGTGAGATTCTGATTTAAGTAATAAATCACATGTTCATTCTTGGAGTCATCCTCTTGAACTAAAACCATTCCAATCGTGGAATCAGATGCAGATAAATACAAAAAGTAATCTCGGTGATAATCAGGCGGATGCAACAATGGTACATGGGTCAACATGTGTTTTAGTGCATCAAAAGCTTTATTGGCAAGCTCGTCCTAGATTAATGGAACATCTTGTTTTAACAACCGAGTGAAACCTTAAGTTAACTCTGCATAGTTCGGGATAAAACGACGCAGAAATTTTTCTTTCCCCTGCAAAATTTGGAGTTGGCAAATAGTGGAAGGAGGAGGTAGATTGACAATGGCCTCAACGTTCAATGGGTCCACACGAATTCCTGATTTTGAAAAAATGAACCCAAGTAAACATCCTGATTGTACACAAAATACACATTTGTGCGGATTCAAACGAATGTTGTAATGCCTACATCGCATAAATATAGCACGTAAATGTGTACGATTATCGTGTCTGTGTAAAGAATGAGTAGGTAAGTCATCGAAGTAGGGTTGTAAAATGTGTTTGATATCATGAAATGCGTAAGACATGGCTCTTTGTAAGGTTGCGCCATCATTTTTTAGTCCAAATGGTAATTTACAGTATGCAAATGTTCTCGTGTACATATAAACGTTGTTTTAGGTTGATCAGCAGGGAGTATGTTTATTTGATTGTAGCCTGAAAATCCATCCATAAACGAGAATATTTCGTTTCCAGCACAATAATCAACAATTTGATCGATATAACGGGTAGGATAATTGTCTTTAGGACAGGTCTTGTTAATATCTCGATAATCGACACATACTCTAATAGTCCCTTGTTTCTTGGTTACGGGAACTATGTTAGATACCCAATCTGTCAAAGGAATAGGATAAATAAATCTTGCACACAGTAATTTTTCAACTTCAGCTTTAATTGCAATAGATTTCCATGGATGTATCGGACATAATTTATGTCTAATAGGTTTAGCATCCAGGTATGTCTTAATTTCGTGAATAAAAATCTTAAGATCAATACCCAGCATTTCTTCATAAGACCAGGCAAATATGTCTCAGAATTCCTGAAATAAGGATTTGTATAAATTGATCTCTTCAATCGAGCAAGAAGTGCCTATATGAATGTTCTCAGTTATCCTAGGTTTAACTGATATGTCAATAAGAATTTTGGCAGAAATGTTTCCCAAATTTGTCTCATAGTCCGAATGAAGAATGGACATAGGATTTTGAGGTTCCTCGACATAGGCAATCAGAAAGATGGATTAAAATTCATTCTCGAGTCTATCAAGGTCAGGTAAAAAATAAGATAAATGTTGAAGATCGTCCCATGTTAATTCATCTGATGACAAGATTTCTCAGATGTTTTCATTAGTTGAAAACACTTATTGAAAAGGATCCCAAAATGATGTCATGGTTGAGCTTGATAAAAAATAAGACTCTTCACTGACCACATTCATTTAATTAGTATAATTTGATGAAATGTCAAAACACGATTGTGCTTGATGTAATTGTATTGATATTGGCAATAGTTTGTGGTATATTAGGAGGGGGGATAGATAAATTTCCCATGAGATCGGAATCTTTAACTAGTCCTACCCCAACATATTCATAAGGGATAACCATTTTTCCGACATGTTGGATACTATCTGTAGAGGTAGGGTCTGAAGCGAAGTAAGACAACTGATCGATTTTAACAATCTTTCCTTTATGAGGAAACATGATCATCCGAAAGACTGATGAAACGACATAGGTCATAGCATAAGACGAAATTCGACCCAGAAGAAGGTTGTAATCAAGAGGGGCATCAACAACTTCCACCTCAATTGCTACGGTTTTTCCTTCTACTTATATAGACAAATCCTAGAGTATTTTGAATGGGCAAAAACCTCTTCAATAAAAGGCTTTAAGAATCTTCGGTGACTGGTTGATTGTTGGAGAACCAAGATTTTTCCAACAAGCTAAGGACATAATGCACGTAGATTATCCCTATTCAATTACTGTGCGAAAAACTCGCCTTGATTTGACTAATACTGCAATTTGAAAAGCCATTTGATATGGGAGTCTAGGTACAAATTTCTTGAGATCAAAGACAATGAGATTCGACGCTTGAGGATCAATCACTCCTATAACTGATAATAGTAATTTCCTCTGAGCTGGAAAAGATTGCAGCACTTCGAGGGCTAACATTGCTAAAGGGGATATGGCCAAATCTTCAACAATATTGTAATTCTGAGTGGCTCTCGCATGTAGGTTGAAAGCCGATTTTCAAATTACACCTTTGGTAGGCGGTTTAATCACTAAATCATGATTAGGTTTCTCGATTTGCAATGGTTTGGAAACCGGAGGAGTTTATACTGGTGGTTGACTGGATGATTCATTTTATTTTCCAGTTATAGGACTCTTAGATCCATAGTCTTGAGATCGAGTTGCAACCATGACCTGGGACATCATCAGGATATCCAGCGATGAATTGCAAGAATATTGGATCACTTTTTTGTCTTGTGATGGAAAGGGATCTTTCAGGACAGCGGGTGTGGGTGAACCCTTGACAAATTTGGATACCTTGACCTGATGTGGGCACTCTTTGGTGTAGTGATCCTCGTCACAAATAAGACAAGGATAACGAGGTTTCCGCTTTTCGTCTAATGGTTCAATTTTTCAGCTTTCTCTTTGGGAGAAGTGCTTTTTTTATTTTTACCCTTCCCCTTCTTCTTATTGTCGGATGATTTAGCTTTGGTTGTAAATGAGCCTACGACGTGAATCTTGGTAAAAGTTTCTAGGGAAGGATCTCCTTTAGGTGAATCTGGTAGAGTTATGATTGGAGAAGTAGATTTAGATGATTTCTTCTTACTCTTTATCATATTAACTGTACCAATTACACCGTCTACGGCATGAGAACCGGAAGGAGTTGCAGTGAGTTGACATGGGCGTGGTAAATTAGGAATTTTTTCATACAAAGTATCAGACTATGTGTAAACAAGGTCTAGGTATTGTGCTTGAGCTATGACCTGCTCTTCTGTTACAATGCCTCCTTTAACTACATCTTCAGTAATTTTAGGAAGTAATGATTTGATGAACCATTCAGCCAGAATTTAATCCGGAATGAAAACTTTGAATAAACGTCATCTACATCTCCATTTGTGTAAGTGATCTGAAATGTACGTACACTTACTTTGTTTTAACTAATTCAAAATTTCAATGCCATTATCATAACGGACTAGCAACTGAAAATGAGTCAAGAAGGTTGTTACTAAAGCGTTGAAATTGTTGAAAGAGCCTCGTGGTAACTCAATGTACCACTTTGTGGCTAAACCGATCAAAGTTCTTTGAAAAAGTCTCAAACGAATTGAATCATCGATTAAGGAATTGGATGTACACCACATATGATAAGTCATCACATGATTCGAGAGATTTTATCCTGATTTTCCTTCAAACTTTGGAATGTCACTGGGAAACTTAGTAGGATTTGCTGGCAAAAACGGAAGATAGTAAATTGGATCGTTTTTTAGCCGAGACAAGTATGGTAAGTCTAAAGTTGCAATTAATGGTAACTGTCGATTATGGTTTTGCTGTGAAAACTGATAACCTTGAGGAACAATGCCAGTACCCGAAGGAGGATATCCAGGAAAATTTCGGATAGCTTGAGCAATCGTAATTGGTATACCTCCAGGGTATCTAGGTTTAACCATACCAAACTGAGGTTGAGCTAGTATTTGATATGTATAACCAGGGTATGGTTGGCTCTGGTAAACTAGATTTTTTTCCTTTTTTCCATATTTAAAGTTCCCTTGAAATGGTTGACTTTTAACAAAGTGAACTTCGAAATTTTGACCTGCTGAAGGTTTTCCCTGAGTAGTTGGTCCTGTAAAATTTTTCCCTTGAATAGATTGACCAAAAAAGGGTTTTCCTTGAAAGGTTTGACCTATAAAAGGTAGACTTTTTTGAACTGTAGTTGCACCAGGTTGTCCTACTGAGCAGTAATTTGAGGAATCAGCTGTGTAACAGTTGGTGTTGTCGTTTGAAGGGTTGTAACAATAGGGGTTTGAGAAACTCCCGAGATAGGTGTACTTCATTTTTTAATAGAATTTTGTGCATAAGATTGGATAGGATTACTCGAACCAGTTTGTTGATTCCTTGGCACAGATACCTGTGGGGTAATTTGAAGTGCACCTTGAACAGACTGTTGGACTTGGGTAAAACCAAATTGTCTAGCTAGCTGAGCAAGTTGATTATAAGGTACTTTTAATGTAGGTTGAAAAGACTGTTGATTGAACAAAGGGTTCCACATAGTATTTATCCCTTGGTAAGGAGCTCCAATAAATTAAGAATGTAAATGTATATTTTATATTTGTACAAGTTTAATATATGACTTTATCTCAAACTTAAAATTCTTGATAGTATGAAATTTATGTGATTCATTGTAATATAAAATTTGTAAGTAAATTCAGTTTATATTGAGTAACATATAATATATGGTGTAGTTGGGTGTATGAATGAATACAAAAATTCTCACAAAATTTGTTATTCTAAATGTAAAACTACATGCTTTGATACAATATATAGTTTTATTTTTAAAACTTATAATTAAAAACAATTTCAAGGGAGTTTATGGGGATTTCAATATTATAATTATCCATGTTAATATTTCAAAATATTGGAAAAATAATATATTTGAATCACTTGTAAGAGATATACTTCCAAATTTTTTCCGTATTGAATTTTAAATCATCGAATTTTTTCTGTATCGAATCGAATTCGAATTCGAATTTGGTAACTATGTTTTAATCCTTTCAATATCAACATAACACTTATGTATGTTCCAAAACTTAGAAGTCGTTGTGATTAAGTGATTCTATTTAGTTTTCGTAAATATTTGGATAATAATCGGATATAGATGTTCAGGTTGAATGGTGGAATAAATTTCTTTATTTACATATTCCTGTCTGTTTAAATGTAAAATTTAGTTTCTATGTTTTTCTATACATTATTTCAAGACGTCGGTGTTGTTTGCAAGCCTTTTATACGAGATAGTTGCGATTAATAACTGGTAAGGCTCTCCCCCACATATTCTTGATGCATTTGGTATACTTACTTCTGTTATTTAAGATTTTAAGCAAATTTTCAGGTCGAATTGGTGGAATAAATTTTTAGGTCTAAGTGTAAGATTTAGTTTCTTGTTCTATTAAAGGGAATCGTACCCTAAATTCACTATGGACATTAGGTTTTCCGCATCAACCTTTTCATTGACTCTTGAATCAGTGTATGTCTGAATAATTTATCGGTTGTGTGTGTGTCTAAAGATGCTTTGTATCGTTAAAATTTATTTTCAAGAATATTGGTTAAAAAAACAAGCATTACTCCTCCCCGTTCTTAAAGCGTGTGAAATAGTGAAAGTTTAACTCTAGCTAAATTGTAAAAATGCAATTTAGCTACTAGTGCATTGATCCACAAACACCAATAATAGTACATTCAAATTACACATTCAACTTAAATTTACATTGCAAACACCTTCCTAAGAATAACATATATGTTTTAATATATAAAATGCCAATGTCTTTTCACAAGATAATGGTATTTTGGGCCTATGCAATGTTAAATTTATGACAGAATAGTTTTTCATGTGAGTCAATGCCTTACTTTATCTTCTATGTGCACAGAGTTTTTTGTTTTTTAAATATAGTTACATAAAATAAATGGTACATATGAATGGTATTAAAATACTTGTTTATTTATATATTTTACGTTGTCAAAATTATAGAAATTAATTAAATTATAATTTGTTTTAAATTATTATAATTATTTATAAAAATATGTGATATAGAAACTAGAATTATATATATTAAAAAACATATAACAAAATTTAAGATTCATTTTTACTTTATTATATAGATATAGATTTTTAACTTTTAAATAAGGTATGTTGCAATAATATGAACCATGTTATTTTATTTTATTATATAGATCCATCAATTATTTATATATTAGAGAATTTTGCCAAGAACAATGAAACAAAATCAAGGAGAATTCTAGCAATATTTTTTAGCTTGTCTAGTGTTGTTTCTACAGAGGATCAATGTGTTCGACGATGTTGAAATTCCTTGCAACCAAACTTGTGGTTCAAGAACAATGCACTATCCATTTGGCTTCAACTGCACTTGCCCATAAATGCTGGATAGCGACTGCTCAGAAAGTGGTGATATATATTTGAGAGGATTTTTGGTTTTGGGTTTTACTGATTCCATCATCATCATTCATTTGTGGCAAAGTGAAAATAAAAAACCCAAATGTTATGAGGATACGGATATCCTAGCAATTTTCAAACCACAATTTGGCCTTAAGCATCGAAAAATATAAGCTAGCATTTCCAAGTAAAGATAGAGTTGAGTCATATGGTAGCTGGTAGGCTTGGTAAATATAACTTCCAAGCCAACCAACTACTTCAAGTAAATATAATTCCATTTCCAAGTAAATATAGCTCCATTTTTAACATAAATGTGGTTTGTAATGTGAAATTTATATGGTTTACTTTAATATATAATTTGATTTGAATGAAAGTTCAGTGTATATTATACATCATAATAAGTGTAATTGTGTATATCGATGAACCCAAAAATTATGGCAATTCTAGTGTAAAACTATGCAATTTATTTAGTACATGACAATCATTTAATAGATGTTTTTAACGCGGATTTGGAAATTATGTATGTATAGCGAATTGAGAAAATTGAGGAAGATAAACATGAATGGAAAGTCATTGTCAAAGGCACCAAACACATTTTTTCTTTTTTAATTGGTGATTGTACCGGTGTATTCACTCGATCGGAATTAAGGGGCCTTAATAACCATCGAATAATGATACATAATCTCCTTCCTATTCCTCCACATCAAAGAGGGAGACAAATATATCACAATTCTAGACATGGCGTCAAGTCACCAAGCAAGATTAGAAATCAGAATGAAAAGATCCAATATGATGTAGATGAAAGGTTATGTCATGCACGCAAACAAGCATATAAAATATTTTTTCATGAAGAAATTATTTCTCTTGTAAGTATTCATTAGCAGGGTTATGTGTGTCTTATTATAATAATATGAATGTATGATTACATGTTAATCATTGAATTGTTTTTATGCAATCTATTTCTAGGATAGATGAGCTTGATGATGCCTCAAAACTCAAAATCAAAAAGAAAATTGATCGTTGGGACCAAAGTCCACCTCGTAGACGTATGGACACAATTAAGTGCATATAAATGGCTTTGCAACAAAAAGAAAGAGAAGGAATTTTTAATGATGTAAGGGCAAAAGAGGTAGATGGACAAACTCTAACTTAAACTATGAATATAATAGATTTAACAATGAGTACTCACATAAGTCTAATTTTTGCTTGCATTTATTTTCAAGATATTTTCACATTAAATGACATGATTATTTTTAGTATCAATTGTATACTAATTCCCCATTTTTATTGATATTCTTAGCCTAATGAACATAATTCCATAGAGAGATCTTCATATTATTTTCTCACTGATTTTCAATCGAGTAACTCAGAGACCAAACATGCATCAAGTTGTGAACCATTGCGACATTCACCTAGATTTCAACAGGTTTTGGAAGAAGTGAGTTTTGTTTCCATACAAAGTATTTCACATCAACATTAGCATACATATTACTATATTTTACTAGGATGACAAGTGAGAAAACATATATTTTATTATTCAGATTTATTTTCTTATTTATTATTATATTTTACTATGATGATACGAAAGAAAATGGATGCAGATATTTTTTTTAGAACCATTACAATCATTTGAAACCCCAAAACATGATCATGGTCTTGAAAAGAAAGTAAGTGAGATGGATCAAGTATATATTTAAATAATTCTTTACAATTTTTAATTAGCTTTTACATTTAATTTGGTTTGTGTCTAGAATAAAGAATATGCATCTCCTCAAAGCCATCCACATATAATAGATAGTGCGCAAATGAGGCATCCAAAGCCACACTGTTCACAACCATTGTGATGTTCACCTCGTCTTCAAGGGAATTTAGGAGATGTAAGTTGTATACCCTATACCATAGCTCATAATGCATTGACATATAATTTATTATACATTATAATTGAATAGTTTTTCAATGTATTGTGTCTTCTTCCATTTTGCATGGTGCCCATCTATTCATTATTTCCATACTATTTTGCATTTGTTTTAACCCATTTTTTTATTATGTTGATATCAATTTGCATATTATTTATTATGTTTTAACTTTTGCATAAAGCAAAAAGGGAAAATTATCTTGGGATGGTGAAAAGAATGAAAATTACACCAAAAGACTTGAAAGCACGTGGGTTCAAGTCTCGAAAACAACACATAGAGCATATATGCTCAACTAGTATTTCTCTTACTAAACCCACTAGGCTTACCACTTTGAGAACTAAAACAACTCACCATGTTTAGGTAACTTGAACATGTTTAGGGCATTAATTAGTGTTTTGTGTAGAAATAAATTTCTCCTTTTGTAATGAATATTATATTTTTGAATGATAGGCTAAACTTTCTCTCTAAATAGAATGGTGTATTAGAGGTGTTTTTCACATTTTAAATTCTATGTGCACTTTGTCTTATATGAATGATGCACTTTAAAATAGTTGCGTATTAACTATACTTGTGATATATTCTTTGGAATTTTTCTTAAGTTCATGACTTAAATGTACATGATTATAATAAGTAAATGACGTAAATGGCCATGAATCTTTCTTTGATTACATTCTTGTTAGTAGCTTGATGATGTCCATCATGCACTACTCTCACAATATAGTTAGAAGTTGTGTATTTTAAACTTTAGTTCTTATAATAAGAATAATTTCTCAAATTTATTTCGAGAAACCAGAAACTAAAAAAAAACCTAGACTCACTTTTACATTCTACCAATACCAATAATTTTAAAATTTCTACCACTAACATTGAAAGGCATATGCCTTTTGTGCTTTGCAATGAAAACACCTTTTGGAGCTAAGAAAAAACTTAGCGCACTAAAAAATGTTTAATACTCTTTCAAAACACTCATATTCCTACTTTTATTTTATACAATGTTGTGTTATTGAGTTACTTTAAAATTATTTCATATTATGTAATCAGTTTCCAATTCAACTATTGATTAGTAATTAAATTACTGAGAGACATGTCCCTTCGGTGCTTTGTAATTTAAAAAATATTTTGGAGCTAAGAAAAACCTTAAGGCACTGAAAAATGTTTTAACACTCATATTCCTACTTCTATTTTATAGAATCTTGAGTTATTGAGTAAATTCTAAAGTGATTCTATTATGTGAATTATTTTTCATTCAACTAAGCATTTTAGCACTATTGATTAGTTAAATTAAAGAGAGTGAAATTCCTTGAGAACATAAATACAATTAACTAAAAAAATATATAATTAGTATCTATTCTTGAAAAACAAATTAATTAATCATAACAACAAAATTATTTTATTTAATGTTTTTGCTTCAATCTAAAAAAAAAAAAATCTAAAATATACTTTAAATCATAAACACTCACAATATTTAAATCTTAATATTTATAATTTATCAAAATGGAAAGGGATTTTTTATTAAATTTATCATTAATTTTTTTTATTTTCAATATTTATAATTTATCAAAATGACAACTGATTTCTTATTAAAATTATCATTAATTTTTTTTACTTTTAATATAAATAATTTTTGCACATACATTATTCATAAATGTTTTTAAATAATATAAAAATATATTTTGTTTATATTAAAATATAAATCAAATTATGATGAATTTTTTCAATTAATATGAAATTTTTTTATAATAAAACTGTATATGGAAATTAAAATATCTATTTATAGAATGTGTTATCATTTTATTATTTATATTATTAGATGGATAATAACTCAAATTTCATTAAAAAAGTATCTAGATAGTAATATGATACTGATAATTTGTAACAATTTCCTTAAATTTACTAAATAAACATTTTTGGTTAAGAGGTTGACTTCAAAGAATCTTTAATCTACTTAATTGGAATAGGGATTGTATTTTAATTGGACAATGATTCAGCTTTGACCTAGTCATTCTTAATAACAATTTCTATTGTTTTTCCAATAAAATGTTTTAAAATTATAATATTACTAATATTATCTTTTATTATATATAAATTTTTATATTGTTTTTATTTTAAACCTTTCAAAACTTTATAACCAGTAAAATTATATTAATTTTTTATTTTTATTGAATAAAATACATTCAAATAAATCCCACTTATTTATTTAGAAAAAGATATATTTTCTAGAATGGAGATAACACTTTAATATTTAGATATAAAAAATATTATGATTAAAATTGTTAAAGAATAAGATTTGATGAGAGATAAGAAGAACCTTAAATAATAGCTTTTTTTGTTCCCACCATTATTTCATGGAAAATAAGGTGAAAATGTTTAGAAATGTCTTCCATTCCCATGGGAAACCTAATTTGGGAAGCTAGTGAAAATGAAATCTTATATGTGAGGAGGTTTGATGTTCAAATCCCTTTGATTCATGTGTTCTTGTAAACATAAGTAGTGGTAGTAATTGGAATCGACCCCATGTTGGATTATTCCTCTAGATACATTGAATAAATAAATTTAGAAATATCTTTCATTCCTATTTTTGTTATCATCTAGATCATGAAAAGGAGGGTGATAATATTATAAAAGGTGCTCATTCTTATTTTTTGATGTCCTCCAAGTAACATGTTATATTCTACTTTTGGGTAAGGCATAAAGTTCCATATTTCTCTTTCTACACACATGTTGAAGATAAATATGGTTGAAAAACACTCTCAAAGCTTTGGACTCTTCCAAGACATAATTTAGAAATACCTTGCGACATATTTGTTATTTTTTACCCATTTTATAACAACTTGAGAGCCACCAAACAATACTATTGTGTAATGAATTCTTCATAATTAGTTCATGTCTCCCCAATCCTACCTTCAATTTATTAGAATGATTATTTGCAAATAATATAATTCCACATCCTTCACATACAACAAGATCCCCTTTTGATACTCCATTTCAAAAAAAAAACATAGGAAAAACTCATATAAATTTATTCTTTAACCACTACCCCTAGTAAGTTTTCTTCTTTACCCTATGGGAAATGTCTCAATATGATAAGTCCATTGGCTATTGTTCGAATGTTTTTTTAAGTCACTAACATTATTTATGTTTATTATAATAAATTGATATACATTATTATCTTAATAGACATGTTTATTTTGTAGTATAATTTTCAAAATTTTAATTTAAATATCACTAATTATAAAGTATATGGAAAATATCTAACCTCCAAAAATATGTTATCATATTCATAACTTAAAAGTTGAGATTTATCCTAAAACTAGTTATATCTTTTTTTTCTTTTAATTAAATTAATAATTTTTAAAAATGACCATAGCATGGTATTGCTCCATAATAATGTAACAAAATCCATTTATAAATTAAGATTCTCCATGGTAAAGCGATGTCAAATCTACATGGTTAAAAAATTTGTTACATGTTCTTTTAAATATATTATTCATATATTAATTCTTTTAATAATAATAATAAGTAAATTTTTATGATTTTTCTTTTAAATTTTAGCATGTGAAATGTATTTTGAGGTAAGTGTTTGATTTCTATCCACACTTACTAACAATTTAATTTATATAGTCATCCTAGTCTAGTTTATACATAAGCATATGCTCCATTATCATTAAAAAATGACCATATATTATTCAATTAAATTAAGAGGATTCACTTTATAAATTTATAATTTTAATTAAGCTATAAGTTAATTTTTTATAAGATATAACTTAAATATATTATAAAAATATTTTAATAAAGCATATTTTATGGTAATAAATAAAAATGCAATTTAAATTGTTATTTTTTTTATTAACATTATGATGGAATATTATTACAAAGCATATCATCTCATGAATTCATAAATATTATTTAAATTGAAATCAATTTTTTTTATTAAATTTAAAATTATTTTAATAATAATATAATAATTTAATAATTTAATTTTAAATTTATGGTTGTGTGTGAGATAAGGGATTTTATCCACATAATAATTTGATTAATAAGAGTTTATAAAGTTTAAAATTAACCTCAAATTCTAGTTTAGATTTTTTTGTTTATTTATCCATCTATTTTTTGTTATGGTTTCATATACATATACTTATCATATACATACATATATGTACATAAGGAGACACCCCGATCAAAATATATATAGATGAATCAATTTGTTCTCTTCATACCTTGTCAATTTATAATCTTATAAATATGTGTTTGAAATATTCACTTTGCTATAGACATTATTCATTAGATTTAAATCAATTTTTTTTGTTACTTTTAAACCAAAATCGCAATAAAATCACATGTCTCTATCAAAAGTGAAAATTCAACAAAGCACTATTTGTTTTTTTTCTAAGTAATGCTAATTTTTATTATAGTGTACAAAAATTACAATCAAAATTCATGACAGGGGTTGTTGGACTAGCCAACCCCTGTTGGTTGAAGAGAGAACAAAAAGTCCAAAAATGGGTTTCCCTTCATGGGGAAACCAACCCTTAATGAGTTCAGAGATTCAAAAGATGGGCTACCCTTCCAAGGGAAACCAGCGATTAGCATAAGCATAAGTGACAAAGTATGCAGACAGAGATAAAAATAGACATAAAAACTAAGAAGGAACATGTGTAAACTGAAGAGGAGGAGCTACAACTACCGGTTATGGATGTCATGGTGCTCTTGATGAGGATTCTCCTCAATTATGAAGCAGCCATAATCGGACATGGTCTCAATGTCCTTCTTTGAGAGCTAGGGGGCTCTATCCGGATTTGAGGTGGAGACCAAATCGATTTTCTTTGCCGAAATTTAGCGGGCCTCATGATCCGCTTCTGCATTTTTCTGTTGTGAGTCCTATGTTGGCTTGCTCCCACCACTATTTGAGTCTTCAGCCAGTTGCTTGACCGGGAAGCCGGCAGATTTCAATGGAAGAGGGTAGGAGGAGTGTGAAAGAGTGGATTTGTGGAGGTGTTTTCTACAACCAAAGCCGGAGAGGTAGAGCTGCTCCTTCGGGAGATGAATCGAGAATTGGGCAGAGAGAAAATGTGGGTCAGGAACCTCAGGTTCTTCCATGGCAACATAAAATGATAGGGAGATTGTAGGAATTGTAGGAATATGAGGGTGGGAGGGATAGCCTCTACCTCATTTGCGACGACATTGCATCTGGTGCCTTCTGGGCATTGTCTCTGCCAGATGGGGGGACTGCTAGCCTGGAGCAGAAGGCTCAGAGTGAGATAGAGGAGGAGCAGAGCAGCGGATGAATCTATGATAGAGGATGGCGGTAGATAATGAGAAGTGGATGCGTAAATGGGAATAAACACAGGAGCCATGAGCCATAAATGGCCAGGAGGCAAGTTGCAGGAGCAGAGGTCAAGGGAGAGGCATAATTGCTTCAGGTTCCGGCGTCCTCTGCATATATAAAACTTTCACATAGGAGGCAAATGTGGTCACATGGAGGGGCCATGTGCCCCCACGACGTGAGGCCAAGTGGCAGCCCGAATCAATCATGTTGAGCACCCGCATCCGGGGGTTGAATATCTTTGAGGACCAATTAAGTGCAGGCATTGCGCAGAGAGTCATCGGAAATGGAGTGGAATCTGTTGGAGATAAGAGGAGATTTCTGATTCACACCTCTGTTGGCTAGGAGATCTGCAACTTAATTAGCTAATCTACGCACATGCAAGAAGGTAATGGATTTGTGGAGTTGAATCCATTGTTCCATGTTTTCCAGTCTAGAGGCTAACCACTAACTCTTTAAAATTTTGGATGAGGAGGAGCCATGAAGAAGATGTTGGGTTGCATTAATGATGATTTGAGAGTCCCCTTCAACTTCCAGGGGGAAGAGATCATTCTTTTCAGCAAGGTTGAGGCCTTGGATGAGTCCTTCCAGTTCAGCAGAGTTGTTGCTATCCCAACCAATGAATCCATAGAATATGAGCAAGGGGGCACCTTCAGAGTCATGAAAGGGTCCTTCAAAGTCGTCTTCACCCGGATTGCCTTTTGAGGCTCCGTCAAAGTTGATCGATACCTCTTGAGGGGGTCACCCTGATAGATACCTCTTGAGGGAGCGAAGGTGGGAGAGGGTAAACCGTTGACCAGAATGGAGAAAAAATGCGAGGAGAGCATACTCATGATCCATCTGATCTAGGTGGGACTAAAGCCGAAGGCCAGGAGCACTTGATGAATATAATTCCAACTAATTTTATCAAATGCTTTGGATAGATTGATTTTTAGAAGCATACCTAGTTTTTTCTGCATTTTCATAGAGTGGATGACTTCATGTGTTAGGATGATGTCGTCCAGTATTTTTCTTCCTTTCACATATCTTGTTTGCTTGGGTGATATAAGCAATGGGAGGAGCAGTTTGAGCCTGTTGGCTATCAATTTTGATATGAGCTTGTAAATGACGTTGCAAATGATGAGTGATGTAAAATTGTTCAAAGCGGAATTGCTAGTTGCTTCCTGCACTAAGGAGGGACCATTGTAGTTGAATAGGCCAATGATCAGACCCTGAAGCACGCAGAATGGTGGTGGCCAATGATCCTGTATATGAGCATATATTCCGTATGTGCACATATCTTTTGTAAATGCACATATCTTCCGTACTTGCACATCTTGCATACATGTATATATCTTGTATATGAGCATATCTTCCGTATATGCGGATATCTTCTGTAAATGCACATATCTTCCATAAATGTGCATATCTTTTGTATATGTGCAAATTTTATATATGCACATACCCATGCACAACTATAACCTCCGTATATACATAGTTTCCACATATGTGTGCAACTTCTGTGTATACGCATATAAAGAAGTTGTGCATATACGGAATATATGTGCACTTTCAGAAGTTGTACATATATGGAATATATGTGCATTTATAGAAGTTGTACATATACGGAATATATGTGCATTTATGGAAGTTGTACATATACGGAAGATATGCGCTTATACTGACATTGTACGGAACTCCAGCCTCTATATATGTGCATGTCTTCCATATTTGTGTAACTTATATATATGTGCATGTCTTCCATCTATGTGCTTCTTCTGTATATGCAATTATTTATTATAGGCATAGAAGATATGTGCATATACGAATGTTGCGCATATACGGAAGATTATGCGCATATATGGAAGTTGCGCATATACGGAAGATATGTGCATATACGGAATATATGCGCATATACGAAATATTTACGCATATACGGAAGTTGCGCATATACAGAAGTTGTGCATAACTTTCATAATATGCATACACAAGTCTCTATATATGCGCAACTTTCGTATCTGCACAACTTCCGTACATGTGAAACTTATGTATATGTGTATCTTTTGTATATGCACATATCTTACATATATGCGCATATACTGAATATATGCACATATATGGAAAAAGCGCATATATGAAAGATATGCACATTTACAAAACTTGCGCATATACAGATTATATATGTATATACGGAAGTTGCGCATATATGAAAGATATCTGCATATAAGGAAGTTGTGCATATATAGAATATATGCACATATACATAAGTTATGCATATATGGAAAATATGTGATACAAAATATGCAAATATATAGAATTTTTTCAACTTCTGTACTTTCACATCTTTCGTACATGTACAACTTTTATATATCCGCATATCTTCCTTATGTGTGCATATCTTCCACAAATGCATATATATTTTGTATATGTGCAACTTTTATATATAAAAATCTATTTTGTATATGTACATACTCATATGTGCATATATGGATGTTGCATATATACGGAAGATTTTCGCATATACGGAAGTTGCGCATAACTTTCGTAATATGCATACACAAGTCTCTATATATGTGCAACTTCCATATATGCACAACTTCCATATATGTGCAACTTATGTATATGTGTATCTTCTGTATATGCACATATCTTCCGTATATGTGCATATACTAAATATATGAACATATACGGAAGTTGCGCATATACGAAATATATGCACATTTACAAAACTTGGGCATATACAAAAGATATACGTATATTTGGAAGTTGCACATATACGAAAGATATGTGCATATAAGTAAGTTGTGCGTAGACATAATCTATGCATATATGGAAGATATGCGATACAAAAGATGCAAATATATATATATAAAAATCAACTTCCGTACTTGCACATCTTTCGTACATGTACAAATTTTATATATCCACATATCTTCCATATGTGCGCATATCTTCCATAAATGCGTATATCTTCTATATATGTGAAACTTTATATATGCAAATATACGAATGTTGTGCATATACGGAAGTTGTGCATAACTTCCATAATATGCATACACAAGTCTCTATATATGCACAACTTTCGTATATGTGCAAGTTATGTATATGTGTATCTTTTGTATATGCACATATCTTTTGTATATGCACATACACTGAATATATGCACATATATGGAAAAAGTGCATATATGAAAGATAAGCACATTTACAAAACTTGCACATATACGAAAGATATATGCATATACCGAAGATATACGCATATACGAAATATATGCGCATATAAGAAAGTTTCACATCTACAGAATATATGTGCATACACAGAAACTATGCATATATGGAATATATGCGATACAAAATATGCACATATACGAAAGTTGTGCATATACGGAAGATATGGGCATATACAGAAGATATGTGATACAAAATATGCACATATACGAAAGCTGTGCATATACGGAAATATGCACATATGCAGAAGATATGCACATATATAAAGACTTGTGTATGCGTATTACAAAAGATGCACAAAAGTTCTATATATGCTCAATTCTTGTATATGTGCATATACAGAAGATATGCACAACTTACATATATATGCAACTTCCATATATGTGCATATACAGAAGTTGTTCACAACTTTAACCTCCTTATATACTTAGCTTTGATAAGTATATAATATAACATTCATAAAATATAACATCAAATTGACATCGTAAATTTAAAATTCAATGAATATGTTGTCATAAATACAAGTCTAAATTCATGTATTTGTATTCAAAATTGGTCCAGCTATACGTTTTTATTTTTTGCAAAATGGAACTTCATTCCCAGCATAAATAATGGAATCTCATGCCTATAAATGACATAATGAAATAATGGCATCATGATTTATCTAAAATATGGGTCTATAAGTCACCCTCGCCCCTCTTGGCACTCCCAAGTGCATTTCTAAATTGATATTGCTGAAAAAGTTACATTAATCAATTAGTTGTAAAAACAAAATTCGTAAGATTAATTTCATGTACATGATACATTTACATCAATATCATGTACATAATATACGCTTTCTTCCACGGAAAATTAAAAAAATGAAATTTATCTTAAAGTTTAGAACCCTTGACGAATCTTCCTAGTTCCTAATATGCAAACTATAAAATGATATGCAATATATTTGTAAAATTATTGAAATTTCTAATGATTTTATGTTGTATCTATAAAATATTGATGATTTTTATTGTAAAAAAAATTAATTCATAAATTTTGGGTAAATCATTTTCTAAAAAATATGGAAATTAGTGAACCTTTTTTTTTAAACATGGAAAATTAGCCCACTTGCTAATATTAGCCCCTAAATTATTCCATGTTCTCTAAATGTACATGATACATCTATTATTACAAATAAGCAAAGTTCCATGGTAATGATATGTTCTTCCATGCATTCAACATCGAGAAAGATATAAATATAAAAGTAACTTAACATGCAAACATGATAATTTGTAAATAGAAAAAATAAATCCATTCTAACTACATTCATCAAAAGTAATGTCACATCGATAGAATAGAACATAAAATCTACATCATGAATTTAAAAGGTAATGAATATGTTGTCATAAACACAATTCTATATTCATGTATTTGTATTCAAAATTGGTCCAGCTATACATTTTTCTTTTTTACAAAATCGAACTTCATTCCCAACATAGATAATAGAAGTTCATTCCCATAAATGACATAATGGAAAAATGGCATCATGATTGATACATAATATGGATCTATAAGTCACCCTCTCCCCTCTTGGCACTCCCAAGTGAATATCCAAATTGATAATTCTACAAAAATTACATTAATCAATTAGTTGTAAAAAATAGAATAAATTAGAAATAAATTTATTAATTAATCAATTACATTAATCAATTAGAAATAAATTTATTAGTTATGTATTAATAACTATACATATGACATGAAAAATAGAGTCATTTAAACCACCAACAATAAACTTACATATTTTGTTGTTTCCTAACCAAGTGGTTTTAAAATATTCAAAAAAACAATTATGTTTGTTGAACTCTTCAAATAAACTTTCAACTGCTTTTTTTACAAATCCATCATCTTGACATGTGTGCATGATTTATCCTAAAGTATGAAAAATGTGGATTTGGTTTTCCCTTCCGTGGACCTTATTTCCAACATTCTTCAACCATGCGCGACGAACATGCCACACATAATAATGTTGTACATTTGATTGAAGACCTGGAATAACATAATTTTTAGAGATAATATACATTAACAATATTATTTATGCCTCTAATAAAAAGAATAAACACGTCACCTTAATGCTTCAATTTCAGTGGTAGCATCATCTGTGATGAAGGCTTGAACATGCCAATCTGGTCGCTCTTTCTTTCCAATGGAAAATAAGCCCAATATCCATTTAGAAATACAGCTATAGTATTGCGTGATGATATCACCCAAGCTACTGGAACCCCATTTTGATGTTTGTCGAAAACCATTAAAGTGTAAAGTTGATACTACATTAAAAACAATGTGCATAATTATGATTATATAAGATACATGCATTAATATGATATTGAATAAGTGAATCGGATTTAGGATAATATGTACTCACCCCATACTTATTTGTACTAAATGTTGAATCCATTGAGATAATATTATTGTGAGAGTATTTTAGAATCATTGAACACGTCGACTTTGTTTGTATGCCTATTATAAAAGGGATGTTTTCAAGAATATCTTGTTTCTGGTAGAAGAAAAAAATATCAGGGTTTTCCTTATACCAACATTCTACACTGTTTGGATCACTTTGATCTTTAACATACTCTAGCCTTCTGGTATAATTGTAAATGTTTAATATATATTGTCTTGTCATGTATGTATCTCAAGATATCCCTGTGTATAAATCACCAGATCCATCCTTCACATCAAAGATGAACTTTTCCCTTATCATTGAAACATTAAAACCTATTTGAATGAAACGTTGGACACTAGATCGCATATCCCTTGTTAAATTTGGTGCATAATTGAATCTCATAGTCTTACCGGTTGCATATTTCCAATGACAAACAACATTAGATTGATCAATATGCCTACATGTAGTATATATTATTACAGCATCATCTGGTATAAGTTGAATTTGTCACACAATGAAGTGACATTGACAAAAAACTTTAATAATTTCATGTTGATTGCAATTTGTCTTTTGATATGAGGATGCACTCATAATTTTCTTTTGCTACCCCGTACCTTATGCACACCAATAACTATATGTAAAAAAATTACAACAAATTTGATATAACATTTATGCATATTGAAATAATTATACGTATATTGAAAAAATATATAGACACTCACATAGCATACTCCATATATATTGAACAATATGTGTATTTTATATCTTCTACATTTTTAATTCGATGAGACTTAAGAAGAAACTGAGTGGGTTCCAATTCATTTGATTCCTCTCCACTTATAAATACATATAGTCGACAATATGGAATAACTGCAACTTGGTCCCCATCAACCTTTGTCCATGTTAAGTCTTCGGCTGAAAATATTATCATATCTTCTGGGTCTTCAAATTCCAACTCATTAATTTTCTGCCACTTAGTCATTCTTCAAATACCTATAAAAATTGCATTGAAACTAATTTAGATTGATTAAATATTATGGTCTTGATTAATGCATATCACTAAGCATGGAAGTCTCACTTTTAGGTAAATATTTTATAATTTTCAGGTAAACCACTTTGGGCTTAAGTAATATTGAGGGGATCTTATATGACATTGTGCGATAAGCAATATCATAATATATTGGTCGTTACTAGGAAGAGATGTTTGTCCGGTAGCGAATCGTTGACTGGTGATCCTTTGGTCTGACTTGGGAGGTCCATGATGAACTCGGCTAAAATTAAAGCCTTCTTGCTCTTGGGGAAGCGAAACTGTAATTCGAATTCTTGCAGAATGACTATCCAGCAAGAGTACTTATGGTTCATTAAACGGCGCGTGAGCGGGTCTATGATGATTGTTGTAGTCATTAAGATAATATAGTGGTGAAGTTTTTGGGTTGTGTGTATTAATGTTAGGGCAGTCTTTCCTTCAGGATCATATCTTAAAGTGAAGCCTAATAATGTTTTGCTAACGTAACAGATTACTTGTTCCTTCCCGTCTGGGCCTTCCTGGATCAATACCCCGACCAAACCGATCTCAGATGTTGATAGATACAGGATGTAGTCCTTGTTGTAGTCTGGGGGACTGATCAATGGTGTTGAGGATAATGTGTCTTTCAACGCCTCAAATTATTGTTGGGCTTGATCATCCCATTTGAACAGGATTTTCTAACGAGGGAAACGCAGGAATCCTTGAGCGCAAGTGGTGTAGTCTGGGACAAAACGTCTCAGAATGTTGACCTTTCCCTGCAAGCTTTGTAGTTGCTTGAGGGTTCGAGGTGGAGGTACCTCTTTGATAGCTTGGGCCTTGAGGGGGTCCAATATAATTTCTTTTTGGGACACAATAAAACCTAGAAGTCATCCTGTTGTGACGCAAAAGACACACTTGAGGGGGTTCAAGCGTAGTTCATATTACCGGCATCATTGGAACACCAGTCATAGATCCTCGAGATGATCTGATCACTTATTGGATTGGACAGTGAGGTCATCAGAGTAGACGAGGATGAGGTGTGCTAAGTCATCAAAGATATAATTCATGGCCCTCTGGAAAGTGGCTCCAGCGTTCTTTAGGCCAAATGGCATCAACTGGTATGCGAATGTGCCCCATGGGGTGGTGAACGCGGTCTTGTACTGGTTGGTGTGACGTATTTGAATTTTATTATACCCAGAGAAACCATCCATGAAGGAGAGGGCCTCGTGTCCTACACAAGCATCGATGACTTGTTCGATGAATGGGGTAGGGTAATTGTCCTTTAGATAGGCTTTGTTCAAATCAAAAAAATCGGTACAAACGCGTATCATGCCCTGTTTTTTCATGACGCGAACAGGGCTGGAAACCCTTGATGAACCCATGTTTTTTCATGGTGATGGGGTAGATGAACCCAGCTTTGTGAATCTTATCTATTTCTCGTTTAATTCCTTCTTCCTTAGATGGGTGCAGTTGACGTTGTTTTTGGCGTACTAGTGGTACGTCAGGCCAAGTGTCAATATGGTGCTCCAAAATAGTGGTACTAAGCATTGGCATTTCCGAGTAGTCCCATGCGAAGATATATCGATACTCTTGTAATAACTGGGTGTAAGAGGTTATCTCTTTTGTTGAACATGCTGCCCCCAGTGAAATTTCTTCTACTTTTTCAGGATTTTGAGAAATATTCACCTTGATGGTAGGAAAAATGTTTGACATGTTTCCTTCTTCGAATGCATCGAGTGCCGGAATGGGATTTTTGAACCAATCGACTTTCCCTAATGGAAGGAAATATTTTGATTTGATTGCATAAATCTCTTGGTTTCCTATCTTGTTAGGGCTAAAAAAAAATTCAGGAAGAAAAAACGAGTGGTGATGCATTACATCCCATGGATAATCGAGATCTGTCATGGCCTCAAGGATATCCTCATCTGATTGGAATAAGGATCCTAAGGGCAGTTGAGTCTACGTAATGTTGTGAGGAAGAGGTTCAGTCCTAATGGAGCTGGTCGACAGACATGAATAAGATTCCATCGTCAATGTGGTGGAACCGGACGCAGTCGACAAGGTGCAGATGGATTGGTTTTGCACCGTCGTTGGTACAAATACTCTTGTAGTTGCAGTTGACTTGACTCCTATGACTGATGAGCAGACAACCTGATTCATGGTTCTGATACATGATGATATGAATTGTATATGATGTATCGTGTCGTCGATGTTTGGTGGGGGAGGAATTTCCATCGTGGCAGCTTGCATGGGAGCAAGTCTAGGTTCCTCATAAGGCTGAGTGCTTTCTGGGATTTGGAAGTGTTGGCTGTGGAGCCTGATTATCTTTTTTATTTTGTATCATAGCGTTGGACCCCTGTACCTTAATGGGGGCAGCAATGCCGCCCGTAATTAAACGCTACCTAGGGGGTCCATGGGGGGCGGCTGCTCTAACGGTAGAAGTTATGTTTAGTTTAGGGTTTTTTGCCCTAGAAGGAAACCCCTCGCTTGTATGAGGGTATTGTATTGTGACTGTGTATTGTATGGGTATTCTCGGAGCGAGAAATAGATAGGGAGACTGTGAGAGAGAACAGAGGATATTACATCGGATCTGTTGTAGGTTATGTCTCTTCATTTTGCTGGATAATAGAAAGGAAGGATTCGTTGTTCAAGGTGGACGTAGCCCAAACTGGGTGAACCACGTATATCTGTGTCTCTCTGGTTTTATGTGTTTTGTGTGCTTGTGTTTTCCACATATTTTATGTGTTTCATTGCTCTATAATATATAATTTTCTAATAACTAGTATCAAATCCAAAGGTCTATTTGGCTGATAAACTCGCAGGAAAGAAGGGTTCCTGGTTCGAGTGGGAGAAATGGCAGAAGATGGTAAATTTAGGGTCAAGAAATTTAATGGCCAAAACTTCCCACTATGGAAGATGCAAATGGAAGATTATCTATATCAGAAAGATCTGTAA
Source organism: Pinus albicaulis (assembly GCA_034641835.2). NCBI lineage: Eukaryota > Viridiplantae > Streptophyta > Pinopsida > Pinales > Pinaceae > Pinus > Pinus albicaulis. Next base: position 514,864,741 of record CM076569.1, read on the forward strand.
CTACCATTGAGCGGAAAAACAAAGAAGCCGATGACTATGACAGACGCATAATGGGATATTCTTAATAGGAAGGCACTCGGAACAGTACGGTTGTGCCTCGCGGCGTCGGTAGCCTTCAATATTTCGAAGGAAACAACAACAGAGGGTTTGATTAAGGCGTTGGTGAAACTATATGAAAAACCCTTGGCCTCAAACAAGGTATTTCTTATGAAACGTTTATTTAATATGAAGATGTCGGAAGCTGGATCTTTTGCAAACCATTTAAATGATTTTAATACAGTTACCAGTCAGTTAAGTTCTGTAGGGGTAAACTTTGATGATGAAGTTAGAGCTCTGTTATTTTTGTGCTCATTGCCAGAAAGCTGGAATTGTTTAGTATGGCCATTAGTAACTCTGTCTCTGGATCTAGTACTTTAAATTTTGATGATGTTGTCGGTGCTATTCTTAATGAGGAAATGCGACGGAAAAGCTCCGATGAGACATCGGGTAATGCTTTGAGTGCAAAGTCTAGGGGAAGAAAAATGGAAAGAGGAAAGAGCTCGGGATATCGCAGTAAATCAAGGAAATGCATATCCAAGTCCATATCGGGGATAGTGTGCTGGAAATGTGGAAAGAAAGGACACCTAAAGAAAGATTGTAGATCTCGAAAGGGAAAAGAAGGAGATGCACAGCAAGAAAACAATCATGAAGCAAATGTGGCGGGTGATGTGTTACAAGATTCTTTGATTCTTTCTTTCGAAAATGTTACTCATTCTTGGGTAGTAGATTCAGGGGCCTCATTCCATGCCACACCTGATAAGAAATATTTTCATGACTATGTCCAAGGAGATTTTGGATAAGTTCGTTTGGGTGATGATAAACCCTGTAAAATTGTTGGAATGGATAAGGTTCTTGTAAAACAACAGAATGGGAACCAATGGCTATTAAAGGAGGTAAGGCATGTTCCAAATCTGAAGAAAAATTTGATTTCAACAGGGCAGTTAGGCAATGAAGGTTGCGTGACAACTTTCACAGATAAAACGTGGAAGGTCACCAAAGGAGCCCTGGTGATAGCAAAAGGTGAAAAGGTTGGTACATTGTATTTATGCAATGGTATTTCTAACTCTGTTAATGCTTTAACTTCCAAAGGAGCAAATGCAGCATTATGGCATCATAGGCTCGGACACATGAGTGAGAAGGGGATGAAGATTCTTCACTCAAGAAATTTGTTGACGGGTCTGAAGAATGTTGATTTGGATTTCTATGAGAATTTCATTTATGTAAAACAGAAGAGAGTCAGATTTCTCAGAGTTGGAAAAGAAAAGAAGAGCGAAAAATTAGAGCTTTTGCATACAGATGTATGGGGACCTACTCAAGTATCATCTCTTGGTGGCTCTCATTATTATCTAACTTTTATTGATGATGCAACTAGAAAAACTTGGATTTATTGTATCCAAAATAAATCTGATGTATTTGATACTTTCAAGAAATGGAAAGCTTTGGTTTAGATTGAGATAGGAAATAAGTTCAAGTGTCTCAAATCAGATAATGGAGGTGAATATTGCAGCAAAGAGTTTGATAGGTACTTTTCAGAGCATGGAATTCACAGAGAGAAGACAATTCCAAGAACACCACAAGAAAATGGTGTGTCGGAAAGGATGAATAGAAAAATCATGGAGCGTCCAAGGTGCATGAGATTGCATGTAGGATTGCCTTTACAATTTTGGGCAGATGTTATAGATACTGTTGTTTATCTAATAAACAGAGGGCCTTCAAGTTCCTTGGATGGTGGTATTCCGGAGGAAGCATGGACAGGTAAAAAGGTAAACTACTCTTTTTTAAAGCCTTTTGGTTGTGAGGACTTTGTCCATATTAATAAAGAAAATAGAACAAAGCTTGAGGAAAAATCAAATAAATGTACCTTTATTGGATATGGTGTTAATGATTTTGGTTATCGCTTATATGATTATGAAAATCACAAAATCATTAGGAGCAGAGATGTAATATTCAATGAAAAAGTATTATATAAGAATTAGTTGCAGGAAAAGAAACAGGAAAAAGAAAACAAGGAATACACAGTTCTTGATGAGATCACTGAAAAAGTGAATGTGCCTGAAAATAATAATAATCAAGAACCACAACAACAGCAACAGGCACCTCAAACACCTAAAAGTGGTGTTAGAATATCTACCAAGATAATTAGACCCCCTAAACGATACTCTCCTTCATTATAGTATTTATTGTTGACTGATTCTGGTGAACCTGAATGTTATGAAGAAGCAATGCAGGTTGAAAGTAGGAAGAAGTGGGAGCTAGCCATGGAAGAAGAAATGGACTCCTTAATGCATAACCAGACTTGGGACTTAGTCAGGGTTCCTACAGGTAAAACTACATTGCAAAATGGAGGCTGAAGGAAGAAGATGGAGGAAAACAAAGGTACAAAGCTAGACTTGTGGTGAAGGGGTTTGCACAAAAGAAAGGTATTGATTTTGATGAAATATTTTCTCTTGTTGTTAAGATGACTTCAATCAGAACTACTTTAAGTCGTGTAGCAGTGGAAGATTTACATCTTGAACAGCTAGATGTAAAGACATCATTTCTCCATGGAGATTTGGAGGAAGAGATCTATATGCATCAACCAGAAGGATATGAGGTCAAAGGGAAAGAAAAATTACTATGCAGGTTAAAGAAGAGCTTGTATGGCTTAAAACAAGCTCCAAGGCAATGGTATCTAAAATTTGACAAGTTTATATCTGAACAAGGTTATACTAGATGTCACTCTGATCATTGTGTTTATCTGAAATCGAAAAATCATGGCAGCTATATTATATTGTTATTGTATGTAGATGACATTCTTGTTGCAGGGTCTAACATGCAGGAAATAAATGTGCTCAAAATAAAATTGGCAAATTCATTTGCAATGAAGGATTTGGGAGCTGCAAAACAAATCCTTGGTATGAGAATAACTAGAGACAGGAAAAATCCCAAATTAATACTGTCTTAGAATGAGTACATACAAAAGGTGTTGAAAAGATTTAATATGCAGAATGCAAAACTTGTTAGTACACCTTTTGCTAGCCATTTCAAACTTAGTAAGGAGATGTGCCCCAAGACCCAAGAAGAAATGGACTATATGTATAAAGTTCCATATGCATCAACAGTTGGAAGTTTAATGTATGCAATGGTTTGCACAAGGCCTGATATTGCACATGCAGTGGGAGTTGTAAACAAGTACATGAACAATCCAGGAAAAGAACATTGGATGGCAGTAAAATGGATTCTCAGATATTTGAGAGGTACCACAAATCAAGCATTATGCTTTGGTGGTTCAAACATTGCTCTACATGGATATGTTAATGTAGATATGGCAGGAGACAGAGATAACAGGAGGAGCACTATAGGATATGTATTTACTGTAGGTGGAACAGCTATCAGTTGGGTTTCAAAAATCCAAAGTTTTGTTGCACTTTCAACAACAGAAACAGAGTATGTTGCTGCTACAGTGGCTAGTAAATAAATGATTTTTTTACAAAGGTTTATGGATGAATTGGGTAAGAAGCATGATATGGGCACATTATACAGTGATAGGCAAATTGCCATTCATCTTGCAAAGAACTCAGCATTTCATTCCAAGACTAAACACATACAACTCAAGTACCATTTCATATGGTCAGTATTGGAAGATGGACAGTTGAAGCTGGAAAAGATACACACTAGCTAGAATCCTGCAGATATGCTAACAAAAGTTGTAACCAGGGAGAAACTAATAACATGCTCAGTTTCAATTGGTCTTCAAGGATGACGATGAAGATGGGAAACAGCCAGGTCCAAAGAAGAGTCATTGTCCAGCAAATGAAGCAGCAGTGGAGTTGCCACAATCAGTCTCCAAGTGGGAGATTGTTGGGTGTGGAGCCTGATTATCTTGTTTAGTTTGTATCACAGCGTTGGACCCTTGTACCTTAATGGGGGCGGCAACGCCGCCTGTAATTAAACGTTGCCTGGGGGGTCCACGGGGGGTGGCTGCAACTTTATGGAGCCCCCCCCCCTGGCAGGGGGTTTCAGGTGCAGCGCCCCCGAAGCTAAAAACAGATGTAAAATTTCCTTGTAAAAGTATAGTAGTTTCTAGTCAATCTGGGCCATTCATTAGGCGGATGATCTAATGGTAGAATTTATGTTTAGTTTAGGGTTTTTTGCCCTAGAAGGAAACCCCTCGCTTGTATGAGGGTATTGTATTGCGACTGTGTATTGTATGGGCATTCTCGGAGCAAGAAACAGATAGGGAGACTATGAGAGAGAACAGAGGATATTACATCGGATCTGTTGTAGGTTGTGTCTCTTCATTTTGCTGGATAATAGAAAGGAAGGATTGGTTGTTCGGGGTGGACATAGCCCAAACTGGGTGAACCACGTATATATGTGTCTCTCTAGTTTTATGTGTTTTGTGTGCTTATGTTTTCCGCATATTTTATGTGTTTCATTGCTCTGTAATATATAATTTTCTAACAGGAAGTTGTGCTTGGTGCAAAGGTGCCTGAATGTTTCCATTAATGGGCATGCCTCTATTTTGTGGTTATGGCCACTGAAAATGGTGCACGGTAACACTGTGCCTACTGAGTAGATTGTGTGAGATCCAACACTATTCTTCTTCCCTAAAGTGGACGCTCAGAAAGGATCAGGCGTAGGGGAGAGATACCTCGGCTACCATTTCCAAGTTTTTGGTTTGGGTAGGTCTAACTCTTTTGGGGAGTGTAAAATTAATGTTGCTCTTGTTGCTTGAAGCTTGGGGAGGTGTTCACATTTCATAGTATGGTGAAAATGTGAGCAGATCCAGCAATAGAAGTATGTGATTTTATCTTGGTTAGAGAGATGTCTAAGAGGGAGGGAGGAGACCATGCGAAAGTTATTCATGAGGTTCTTTAGTTCTTTACACTGATTGACATGGTGGTCGATTTTGTCGCATAGCCCGCATGTCGCCCTAGGTTGGACATGGGTCATGGTAGGTCGATGCACCTTTTTAACTCACCCAACGTGTTGGTATGGAAATGGGGTAGGCTGCCTGGGGGAAATCTGTCTTCCATTAGGTTTTCTAAGCTCTAGATTGATGATATCCCGACAGTGCGTTTCTAATGAATGAATGATGTCAATTAGTGGGCGCACTCAAGGGATATACATACAGCGATGATCATGATGGTTGCCCTTACATACTAGACAAGAACATCACTCTTGGGTATTCCCGTCCTATTCGGTTGGTGACGTGATCGGGTACCAGTGGTGTAACGCTTATAGGTTTGGGCATGTGGCGACCACATGGTTGCATGTGTTACACAACGCATAGGTTGGTCTTCTCCATGGAGGGCAGGTGCGGGTGACTAAGGGTTCCCTGACTGGCTACTTTTCTGCTGACAGGAAGAGAATGGACCGACTTGTCACATCCTCCTGTGTTGTCGAGCTATCCATGGATTCTGTGTCAGAGTCGTCTTCTAGGGAGAGGCGAACTATGGCCGAGCGTAAACTGGATAGTGCTAAGCGAAACCAAGGGATGTAATGACACTACTCTAACGGGTGATTTCCAGAACATATCAGACATAAAAACTCGGTTGCTTGTAGGCCAACATAGTACACTCGGTCCACTGGATACCATATTTGGATGAGCTTCAGGGCTGCACAGACGTCGATGAAATGGTCATGTTGATCACAGAGTGCACAGCGTATGATAGGAGGAGGGAAGATGAATAGGAGACGTTCTGGTGGTTGCCATGCCTCCTGCAGGTATAAAATGACACAAGGTTCTTCTCCATTTGATTTCATGGAGGGATCCTCTTGACATGATTTTTCGATTACATGTAAGGCATCCCTATATCACGGTATTTCTAGACAATGATTGGTGTAATTCCCATAATAGCTACAAATAGTGCATGCATGGTTGGTGCACAATGCCTTGCCTTAGTTTTTGGTGGCTGGTTCCTTTTTACGGGAACTTATTGCCGCGATATTTCTTTCAGAGCTTAGGAGTGGTTTTAGTTCGTCCAGCTCCAGGCGGATATGGGTAGAGTGGCCTACTATGTCACATATCACGCAAGGTTTTAATTCCCATTGTATGATGGGATTTTTTACCTTCTTCCCCTTTTTATGGGTTTTCTTCGTTGTGACAACTGGTTTTGCGATGGGAGTTTCCTTAGATGGTATGGTTGTGGTCATTTCCTTAACAGGTGGCGTCTCCTCAGGAGTGAGGGGGATTAACCCTATAGAGGTGATTCATGTGACTCCCATCGTGGTAGGTGGGACCGAGTACCAAATTGGTATTAAAAAAGATATGTTTGGCAACACTATTATTGCCAAGACCTGTTATGACACAAAACCAAATGGAGGGTATAGAAAAGGAGTTTGGGAGATGGCGTAGGATAGAGAGGCCATCGTGGTAGATGCCTCGATGTCATTACTACTTGTCTTTATCTCCTGGTTGGCTTCGGTGCTTGATGTAGACATCATACACACCAGAGCCCTTGTGATATCAGTAGATTATTCTGGTATGATTGGGGATCTCCTAGGAATGATCTGAGGATAGATGACGGTTTGAATTGGCCAGGGCCATATTCTTGGTACCATGTAAGCGTCTCAACAGATGTGTCTACATAGGGTAGAACGACGTTAGTATTTTTCAGGGATCGCTTGTCGTGGTATGTCAATTGGTCGACAGTAATGATGCGGTCCTCTTCGGGTAACATCATGGTTCAGAAGACAGAGGATTCTATGGCAGACATGGTGTACATATAACTCCGTCCAAGGAGTATATTGCATTCCAGCTGAGCATCAGACCTCAATTTCTATAAAGACCGTCTTTCCAGCCAAGCAAATCGGGACATTTTGATAGAGACCGACGGGAGCAGAAGGGTGCCCATCATATGCTCTGAGTGTGATGTTCGATAGCTTTAGTTCGAGAGGCCCTAACTTCTACCAGACGTTATTTGACATGATGCATGTGGATGCATCTTCGTCAATGATACAATGGTGGATAGTGATATTCTTACTGATATTCTAGACTGACACCGGTATCTGGAAGGCGACCAACAAAGGCAACCTAGGGGTGGATTTATCTAAATCAAAAGCCATTAGGCGTGAATCAACAGGGTTGATTGCACCTAATGCGGAAAGTAAGGCTTTCATTTTCTTTGGGCACGATTGCAAGACTTCCAAATCTAACATGGAAGCGGGAGATTGAGCTAAATCATCCACAATGTTATAATTATGGGCCGCTTTGGAGTGGTTTCCTGCTCGCCTAGTTTGTCCCTTAGCCATCTTTGGCAAAGTTTCAATAGGAATTTTCGATATAGTCAACAGTATTGTTGGTGCACTCGTGCTAGCCCCTGAAGAACTAGTGTATGGCGGGGTATCATAACTTCAATTCTGTGTTTGGAAAAACATTTTTTCGCTAGTCATATAGAATTTGTGGTTGTTTTTTCCGAACTCGTTGGGGGGTGTTTGTTGTTGTTGGGTACTAATCGCCCCTTGGTGGGGGGAGGGCTCCTACATTACAGTTGTTTGTTGTGTGGGTCTCCCTTTTCCTCGGTTACCCTAAAGCTTCTTCAGCTCGGGGAGTTTAGGACAGTGATGAGTGTAATGGCCATACTCACCACAAACTGTGCAAGAGTGGTTGGTCTGAAGATTAGCCCTCATGTTCTGCCCTTAGGGGTTATTTAGCTCCTGTTTTTTATTTCAATTGGATTTTCCCCCAGCCTGAGATCACGGAGGGTGTTGTTGGTTGTTGCCCCATGTCCAGTATTTCCCTTTTGTTTGTTTTTTTTATTTTTTCCTTGCCACGTTAGGAGGATAACTAGGATTCTCCTGGTCGTATGATTGGCGTGGTGGTGCCTGGGAAGGCTGCACAAAGTTCACTGGTGCATTATTCTGCATTGGTGTGTTTTGTGCTAGGGACTGGGAATATTGGGGTCCCTATCCCTGGTTTGTGAATGACTGCTGGGAGGGAGCTCTTCCGTCAGCATTTCTAGCTGCATATTGGGTCCCCTACGCAGGAGGGTATGGTCCTCCTTACTGATGAAGGTACGAATGCACCCTATTGGTCATGCTCTATAAAGGTGCATGATGTCACTAATGGTAGCCTAGTTGCAGGATGTTATGGTTAGGCTCATGTGTGTAACTGGGGTATGGATTACTGCTACCTAGATCATTTTGGGTCAATGACCCTATCAATCTATCTGTAGTGTTCGACACGCCTGGAAATTCTTTATAAGTTTGCAAGCGCGGGGCATTGGGCAGGATGTTATAAATGTATCCTGACTGCGTGTATATCAGCTCGATTTTTTGGGCTTTGCTGATGGCATCCTCTTCGAATGTAGGTCCTTGATTTGCCACATCCTTCGAAATCTCTGTAGTGAGAGTTTTCAAGAATAGATCCAACAGAACTCGATCGTCGAGTTTGGCTTTACACAAACTTCGACGTCCCCACCATTCATGGAGATGGTCCGAGTTATGGATGGCTAGCATCTATCTAAAATGTGTCATTAACTCCATTCCTGAATGGTGGATGGGTAACTAAAAATATGTGAGGAACGCAATAGCGAGGGCGCTAAAGGTTCCATGTGTAGTAGAAGGTTGCTCCACATACCATTTCGCGGCTGGTCCGGTTAAGGTGTGATGAAATAGTCTTAGCCGATAGTATCATCAATAATATTTTTCGACAAACACCACAAGTGGAAATTCATTACATGATTTTCGAGGTCTTTCGCTTGCTTCCCTTTGAATTTTGGAATGTCCGAAGGGAACTTCGTGGGCATGGGGGGCCAAGTGGGGTTGTGCGCAATGGGGTCATTCGTTAACTTCGATAAATCTGGTAAGTTCAAAGATGCTAAGAAAGGTAATTGTGTGTTGAGCACCATTGTAGACTGTTAAAACATAGGATTCTAGTTGGGTATGGGGATTGTCTATAATGTACCCGGTTGTGCGTTATGTTGGCTTACCAAATGGGTAGCGCTCCTCTGCCCTTGTGGGAGGAGTGGTGTGTGGTGACCCTGGGGGGGTTTCCACTGGTGTGGTGTTGGGTGACCCTTGGGGGTTCCCAACTAAAGATGCCCCAATAAAGAATGAACCGATAAGGGTGGCGGTGTTCCATCTTTGACGCCTAAATCGTGAAAGACTTGGAACTCCTCCCGCTAATGGGGGGAGGTCCAAAAGACATCTAGATCGACGAGGTCCCGTTGGGTCCGTTATGGTGTAGACTAGGTATGATTTTGGAAATATTTTTCAGTTCTACGAGATGAGAGAGATTATATATAAAAGCAAAAAGGTGATCACATACATAAAACAAAGTGAAAACAAAAAGGTTAATTTTCCCTTTAGATTAGTTCTATGTGATCAATCAATCAAAAAATGGTTTTAGTTGTTTTTGCGTGTGATACTCAAAATCCTAAGGACTTAAATGCCCTCGTACTCTCAATTGTAACTCGGCCTTGTGAAGATATTTTTTTGTGGGTACTGGGCCTACTGTCCCGAAAGAACTGGTGACACCTTCCAGCAGTCAAAGAATCAACGAAGGTAATGGGAAGAGGATCTAGTGATGTCTGCATCATCACCTATAGGGAGTTATGCCCTAGATTTTTCCAGTAAGTACCATCATCCCACGTGAGTGTTCGAGTCTTGAGCTTCTTGTTAAAAAGCTACCAGTACTGAGCATTAGATGGGTCAGGTAGCCCTAAATAATACTACATGCACTGGGCCTAAGCTTAACCCCCTCTAAATTGGGTCTTTGTGGCGCTCGGGTTTTCTTTTCCATGGGCAGATAGATGGGTTTAAAGCTCCCTATAAAGTCAACTTCTATATTTCAAGATGTAAACTGACCATGGCGGCTTATTAGATGCCTACCCCCGTGGTCCTAACCTGAACTATTAATTATCTTGTGGCCCCTGTGGGGAGATTTAATGAGTTCACTTATGGTTACTTTTTAAGGTGGATTAATTTTCTTATGGTATGGTAATGTGTGTGAGAAAGTCAACAATCACAAAAGTTTGTAAGATGTGGATATGCGGTGATCTTTTACACATCCCCCTATTCAAACTATGTTTTGATTGTTCCTTGCGAAAAGAAAATGATGTGCGGATAGTGGGCCGCTTACAATTTTACCTATTAAACTAAATGTTTGAATAAAGGAAGAGGGAAAATTATCAAAAGAGAGTGTTCATACGCATGCCCAGGGTCACCAAAAGGTGCAAGGGCAGCAGATATTACTTGCTCTCTAAGATAATTTAGTCCTGGTCCTAGTTCCTAGTGCAAAAATTAAACTAAAATTAATGATAAAACTAGGAAAAAATAAATGGAAACTAGCTAAGCATGCCTAGATATGGGCCACTTACTCCTTGCTAATTACCTATGTAGCTTAATTATATGATTCCAGTCAATTTTTTTCAAATTCTAATAAAATTGACCCAAAAAATATACCCCTAAAAAAACCAAAATATAAAAAAATCGCATTAAACATTTATCTTTTATAAACATTAATTTTGTAGCTAAAAGAATACTAATCAATAAATAAGCATACTCAATTTTCTTATTAACAAAATATAAAATAAGCTCTGATCAATATACTTTTAGGGAAAATTCCTCTTCAAATTGGAAAGGACTTTTCAAAAAAAATATTGAATTTACCAAAGTTATTAATATTTTTTTTTTATTTCCCAAATGCAGGTGACATGCTTGACACGGGTGGACAACAAAGCCCAACTCACGTAGACTGCGAAGACCCTCAAAGAAATCCCCCACCGGCTGAGGATGCAATCACAGTTACTGCCTTGCACGATCCTCGCATAAACATCGAGCATGCAGAATGGATAGGTCTAGTGTCACCTGACCTGGACCATCACCTCAACCTTACCTCCATTAATGACCATGCTGCATAATCAATATTGCAACCTCTCTCACCCCTCTGCGTCTGCCCATCAGCTTGAGCCTCACACACAGATCACTCATAGCCTCTCTGACATGCCTCATCTGCATTCTTATATATCCTCCCACTCTCAGCCCCTTCATCCCATCATATGCTCCCTGCTGCCTTTTGCTCTCCTGATTTGGAAGCTCGCTGAAACCAATCAGTTGCGTAATCCAAGTCCTAGAGTGAAGCTGCGCAGATCCCCTCTTCCTGGTGCATTGCATCCTGTGCACCTGCCCCCCAGCATCTTCAGTTTTTCTGGCCCCTGCGTTTCCCCTTCTACCCTTCCCAAGTGCACAATGGCTCCCAGGCTGCGCCAGCGTACTATCCATGGTGGTCAACGAGGGGCTCTACCAGGCCGCTACCATCGCGGCGAGGATAATCGCCTCGAATGGCTTGAGGGCTCCTCGGCAAACACCCCTCCTAGCCATCTTTCTGGTCCTGAGCAGCGCGCAGACTCCTCCAAGAGCCCGGCGACAAGAGGAAGATGTGGTACGCGAAGGTCTACCTCCACCTCCAGGGTTACCTCTCCGCTGCTTATCTCGGCACCCCCGAACAACCCTACGTAGGCAGATGACGACTCGGATACGTGGATCATGGATTCCGATGGCGTCTGGACGAAGGTTCCGGAGGGAGTAGATCCGGACTCTCCCATCCTCTGCACTCTGTCAAATCTCCCCATTCGCCCTGCTGCTGAAGTGGAAGCTACCAAGGAAATGGCCATCGCGCAGGCCCCTACCTGTGCCATTCTCGAGGATGCTCCCCACCACAGTGATGTTGAGGATGCATAATGTTTGTGTTGTTGTTCAGTTCCTTTTTGTTTTTTGTCATGCGCGCCTACAAGGCCACACGATCATGTCTTCCTCTCATCCTCCTAAATGTATCAGCGTTACTGCGCACACAGTCATTTTTGCTCACAATTTTTGTCTGGGCCAGCCCCCTCCCCCATGGCAGCCCATAATCAGTGTAACAAAGGCAGGGATTGGTTAAGCGCAGCTCACCAACCCTGCCTATAAACTATGTACTTATAAGTTTTGAATTAATAGATTAGCACAACATACCAAAAAAATTATTTTTTTATTCATAGAATTTTAAGAATTAGACAAATTCTTATATTAAATATAATATGCAAATTTAATGTAAATAATATTAAAAAAACTAAGATCTCTAATAATCATTATTAAAATTCTTGTAGATTGCATCATATAGTTTCTTAATAACATTTAACTATCTTATATAAAATTCATGTAAATAATATTTATGAAAAAACAAAATCTTTTATAATTATTATTAAATTGCATTATATATATATTTTAATAACATTTAACTATTTTATATAAAATTCATATAAATACTAATTATAAAAAACCAAAATATTTTATAATTTTTATTTAATTATTTTATACAAAAACTTATATATTTTAAATAACATTTCACTATTTTATATAACACTGATATGCTTTTAATACTTTTAACTATTTATATAAAATTCAAATACCAACTTAATAACAATTTAATATAAAATATTTACTTGTTAATTTATTGCATTAAAAATAAAAAATATAAAAAATACAAATTTTAAACATTATAAACTTAAACATTATGAACCCAATACCTGAAATCGAATTGGTAAGAAAAATGAATCCCAACACCAACCATAAAAACAAAAAATATTGATACATATGAAAGTAAATATTACCAAAGATTATTGAAATTCTCCTTGATTTTGTTTCAATGTTCATGACAAACTTCTCTGATATAGAAATAATTAATGGATCTATATAATATAATATAATAAAAAACTATATAATAAAATAAAATAACATGGTTCATAATATTGCAACCTACCTTATTTAAAAGTTAAAAATCTATATCTATATAATAAAGTAAAAGTGAATCTTAAATTTTGTTATATGTTTTTTAATATATATAATTCTAGTTTATATATCACGTCTTTTTATAAATAATTATAATAATTTAAAACAAATTATAATTTAATTGATCTATATAATTTAATTAATTTATATAATTTTGACAATGTAAAATATATAAATAAACAAATATTTTAATATTATTTATATGTAACATTTAATTTATGTAATTGTATTTAAAAAACAAAAAACTCAATGCACATAGAAGATAAAGTAAGGCATTGACTCACATGAAAAACTATTTGTCATAAATTTAACATTGCATAGGCTCAAAATACCATTATCTTGTCAAAAGTCATTGACATTTTATATATTAAAATAGAAATTCTATTCTTAGAAAGGTGTTTTCCATGTAAATTTAAGTTGAATGTGTAATTTGAATGTACTATTATTGTTGTTTGTGGATCAATGGGCTAGTAGCTAAATTGCAGTTTTACAATTTAGCTCGAGTTAAACTTTCACTATTTCACACGCTTTAAGAATGAGGAGGAGTAACGCTTGTTTTTTAAACCAATATTCTTGAAAATAAATTTTAACGATAGAAAGCATTTTTAGACACACACTCAGTTGATAAAATCTTCAGATACACATTGAGTCAAGAGTCAATGAAAAGGTTGAGACGGCAAACCCAACGTCTATAGCGAATTTAGGGTATTGTTCCCTTTAACAGAACCAGAAACTAAATCTTACACTTAGACCCGAAAATTTATTCCACCAATTCGACCTGAAAATTTGCTTAAAATCTTAAATAATGGAAGTAAGTATACCAAATGCATCAAAAAAATGTGGGGAGAGTCTTACCGGTTATTAATCGCAACTATCTCGTATAAAAGTCTTGCAAACAACACCAGCGTCCTGAAATATTGTATAGAAAAACACGGAAACTAAATTTTACATTTCAACAAACAGGAATATGTAAATAAAGAAATTTATTCCACCATTCAACCTGAACATTTATATCTGATTATTATCCAAATATTTATGAAAACTAAATAGAAGCACCTAATCACAACGACTTCTAAGTTTTGGAACATACATAAGTGTTATGTCGATATTGAAAGGATTAAAACATAGTTACCAAATTCGAATTCGAATTAGATTCGATACAGAAAAAATTCGATGATTTAAAATTCAATATGAAAAAAATTCGGAAGTATATCTCTTACAAGTGATTCAAATATATTATTTTTCCAATATTTTAAAATATTAACATGGATAATTATAATATTGAAATCCCCATAAACTCCCTTACAATTGTTTTTAATTATAAGTGTTGCAAATAAAACTATGTATTGTACCAAAACATGTAGTTTTACATTTAGAATAGCAAATTTTGTGAGAAATTTTGTATTCATTCATACATCCAACTACGCCATATATTATATGTTACTCAATATAAACTGAATTTCCTTACAAATTTTATATTACAATGAATCACATAAATTTGATATTATCAAGAATTTTAAGTTTGAGATAAAGTCATATATTAAACTTATACAAATATTTTTTAAAATATACATTTATATTCTTAATTTATAATTACTCATTGCATTGCCCATGATCTGAAAATGGAACTATTTGTAAATTCTATGCAAAGTATCCATTTCCATTTAATTTAATGCGTAAAGTGTTCTCCATGTCTTGTAAGTTAAACAAAGTAGTTTTGGTAATGTTTCTGAGTTTTATGTGTGAGGATTTGTTATTTAAATTTATTTTTTAATATATCACAGTAGAAATACACAGCAAGAAAACTTCACCATAGCACAACACAGCAAACTGATGAGGCATTTCACCCCTCCTAGGCTACATCTGTCGGTCCAAGGCTCTCCAATGGCATGTCCTTGCCCTATTAATTTGCTCAAAATGGTTACACAGTGAAAAATATGCCTAAACAGGAAAAAAAAGCTTTGAATTTGACTTCAAAAGATAGAAATAAGCTAAAAATGGCTTTTGTTTCACCTTAAACAGTGAAGTACAAACCAATACAGCTCCATCTCTCTAATGGCCCTGATGGCTCTTTTCTCTTCCCTGAAGCAAAAATGGTTGAATAACACCTCTGTTTGCTCTACAACCTATATCAAACTCTCCAGAATGCTGAATAAATCCAAAATTGACTAAAATTTCATCTTGTTTGGTCGAAATTTGAGAAAGTTTTGACCAAAAGAATTTATCATTTTCAAAAAAAAAAGATCTTTCACATATGACATCGGATTTGAGTCCCATTCGTGGCGCCAGAATCGCAACGACGAGGCATTTCTGGTCGTTTAAACTGCAACCATTTCTGAGCATTTCCATTTTTGAGCATTTGTTTTTCACTTGGACATGATCTCCTGATCACACCTCCCCAATGGGAAGCTTTTGGACCCCAAAAGCTCTCTCAATTACAGAAACTGAAGATGAGGAGACTGATTCTCCACTCTTCCAACCTTGAACCACTGAAATCTCCCTGATTTCATCAAATTGAGCTTCTCATAAAAGGATAAATTCTTCCTTGAATCTGTCAACCAACTATTGCTAACCTTAACTATGTCATGATGCAAATTTCTGGAATTTAATGAACAACAACTAAAATTTGTAGAAAACATACTGCTCCTACAATGGTCTACCTTCAAAGGAAGCTGGAAATAAGATTCACCTTGCCAACTATGCTTATGGCAAATTTTCGCCGAATGAGCCATGTACTTGTGTCGATTCCCGACCAAGTTTTCTCGCCATACTAACCTGCCATTCTGAAACCAGCAATGACCCTTGCTGAACTTTGTGCCCTCTTTGCTTGCATGATTTTCCCTTTCTTGGATTCTTGCACCACTTTGCACCGACACTTTGTTCTCTGCACCAATCAACACCAAAGACACCTTGTGCAACATCTTGTCATCTTCTTCCAAAGATGACTTTTTTTTCAGGCTGGAACATATCATCATTTATATCAACAATAACATGAAAAGGGTTATGTACAAAATATTTTTGTTTAATCATCAACAAAGTCAGATTTTGACTTGCATTAACAAGCCTTTTCAATTGCCCTGCATTCACTAAAGAAGATTCTAGCTTCTTCTGATGTGTTCTCACAATAAACTCCTTTCCATCCTTGAATAGGTGATACTTGTTCTCATGGCGATGGAAGATCGTTTTTTTGTCATATAAGTACGAACTACCCAACACCACACTTGTAATGTCAAGAAGTACCACATCTAATTCAACCAAGTCAACATAATGAGCTGTTATGGCGAAGCGCAACATGCACTTCCTTAAAACTTGTAAATTAGCATCCTTGCAAATCCATCCAAGTGGATATGGCTTTGGATGTGGAATGGTTTCAAGTTTCAGCTTCTTGACTAAGTCTAATGAGATGAGGTTTGCTTGAGACCCACTTTCAAATAGTGTGTCTATCTTTGTGTGATTGGAAATTATCCTCACATGAAACAGCTCTATCCTCCTCTCTTCATTTGGAGCTTCTATGTGACAGTTTAAAGTGCTAGAACTGGGATTTGTTTCCTTTACAATCTCTTTTCCCTTTATGTTCTTTAGTGCCAAAGCTATGCTTTTAGTTTCATCTCCTTATTCAGACCCTAAGTCTTGTTCAGCTATTGCAACCATTTATCCCTTTTCTTTGGCCTTATCTTTGGTTTTAAATTTTTATGGCTTTAACTCTGGATGAAGTTTCCAGCAATGGTCTTCATCATGGCTTGTTTTGGAACAGTTTTTACAAAATAATTTTCATTTTTCTTTCCTAGAGTTTGCATTTCTTTTTCTCCCTTCGCCTTTAAATTCCCTATCTTCATTCCCATCAAAATATTGTTTACCTCTAGCCTCTAAATGTGTGGCTTGGACACAAACCTCCTCTAGACTAGTAGGATTAAACATAAGGATATTATGTATAAGATAGTTGTGTAAACCACCTATATATTTCAGCAAAGTCTCTTGGCTATGAAAATCAATTTCAAGTAACAAAGCCCTTCTTCTAAACTCTTGAGTGTAATCTTGAACACTTTGTCTCTTAAGTTGTCTAAAACTTTGCCAATTCATGATAGCCTTTTGTAAATGAGCTAATGGATAAAATTGATGTTTAATTGCATAAATAAATTCAGCCCATGATAAAGTGATCTTACCATGTTTTTTAATTTCATCCTTGGTCTTAGCTGCCCACCATTCCAATGCTGCTCCCTCCATTCTCAAAGAGGCTAACTGAATCTTGGTGTCGTCTTCATGAAAGTTTTGTATCCTCAAATAAACTTCCAACTGTCTTATCCAATTGTCAAGTTTCTGTGCATTGACCTCACCATTAAACATAGGCAATTCAAATTTAACATCAAGCTTTAAAAATGGAATTTTACCAGTGGTTTTAGACTTGCGAGATTGATTCACCGAAGTAGATGATGACGATGTAGAGGAAGAGGATGAAGATGGGGATGGTGGATCACCATTACCTCCATGTATTTTATTTGACTTGTCGTCACTTTTCTTTCCTCCTGAAGAACCCTCTCCTTCATTCTGGTGTCTAGACCCTTCTCCTACAAGCCTGTCATTCCTTTCTTGGTAGAGTATCCTCACCATCTCCGTCATGTCCAAGAAAGCCTTTCGGAACACCTGTTTCTCTTCTTTGGGATCAATGTCTTCAGGAGCTTCTCCTTCCCTTGAAGACATGCTTGAGGCTTCTTCTATGGCTCTTAGAGGTGGCTCTCTAGCCCTTCTTGGTAGAGGATTAATTTGTGCTCTAACTAAGTGTCCTTCCCCTCTCTTGAGTTTAAGCCTAGTAAGCATCAAAACTTGAAAACAGTCAACTATATCTTTGCACAAGAACAAATGCAGAGTAAAACTCTAGCTCCGATGCCATCTGATCTGAAAATGGAATTATTTGTAAATTCTATGCAAAGTATCCATTTCCATTTAATTTAATGTGCAAAGTGTTCTCCATGTCTTGCAGGTTAAACAAAGTAGTTTTGGTAATGTTTCTAATTTTTATGTGTGAGGATTTGTTATTTAAATTTATTGTTTAATATATCATAGTAGAAATACATAGCAAGAAAACTTCACCATAGCACAACACAGCAAACTAATGAGGCGGTTCACCCCTCCTGGGCTAGATCTGTCGGTCCCAGGCTCCCCAATGGCATGTCCTTGCTCTATTAATTTGCTCAAAATGGTTACACAGTGAAAAATATGCCTAAACAGGAAAAACAAGCTGTGAATTTGACTTCCAAAGATAGAAATAAGCTAAAAATGGCTTTTGTTTCACCTCAAACAGTGAAGTACAACCCAATACAGCTCCATCTCCCTGATGGCCTTGATGGCTCTTTTCTCTTACCTGAAGAAAAAATGGCTAAAAAACACCTCTGTTCGCTCTGAAAACTGTCCTAAACTCTCTAGAATGCTGAAGAAAGCCAAAATTGACTAAAATTTCATCTTGTTTGGTCGAAATTTAAGAAAGTTATGACCAAAACAAATTTCTGCCCAGTGGCACTAGAAAACCTCCTTCAAAATTGGGGGAACTCCAGTTAACTCCACCAAGAAAAAGGTGGACAAACAAGAATAGCGGAACCACGGGCTATTTTAGGGGTAAAATTTAATGCTAACTGTCAGTTTAAGTCACGTTCACATGCGAAAACTTCGGAAAACTAATTGTTGGCAGATAAGTTCAAACCCCACGCCCTCGGTCACAGCCTACAAGTCACATGGGAAAAGGGGCTAGCACCAAGGTGCTTAAGCCTGTTCTCCGCCGATTTGCAATGGGGCTTAGCCCTTGGTTTTGAACGGTGATCACATGGCATCGGGCTTAAGCCCTGAGGGCTTAACCACCTTTCTCCGCCCGTTCACAATGCACGACCCGACTCCAGTTCACGAGTGCCCGACTGCACGTTTACCCATGACCCAACTAGTCATTTAACTACCGCCCGACTCGCCTCCATTCAAGATCTTGTGGCCGTGTCGTATTGGTTGGGTCGACCCTGCCCGAGGAGTTGAGTCGAGGGTTCGATCCTCATGCCCTCCAACTTTTTCAAAGCATCTTTTCAACCAATGGCCTGGGGCCACGCGGCAACCTCCGGGCAGGTGACGTGGCACCCTTTGATAGGCCTATATAAACTTAATAAAAATGAAATTTTACCATAATAATTTTTTTTACCAATTGACAAAATCATAGTCAAAAAGTCATGTTTTGGAGGTCACTAAATGAATTCAAACATCAGTAACTTTCACATACGACATCGGATTTGAGTCTCGTTCACAGCGCCAGAATCGCAGCGACGAGGCATTTTTGGTCGTTCATACGACAACCATTTCTGAGCATTTCCATTTTTGAGAATTTTTTTCACTTGGACATGATCTCCTGATCAGCTCACAAGAAACAAAATTCTAATTTATAACATATAATAACCATAATACAAAATATTAAACCTTATAATTTGATATTTACTCAAAATAAATTTTGCCAAAACAAAAATTATGAAATTTCAACTTCATTTTTTTTTTTTTATTATTTAATAGAATTATAAATTACATACAAACCCCATTATCTCAATAGCCTATTCTATATTATTTTATATATATATAAAGTTGTTGATTTTTTACAAATTTCATTAAAGCCCTACTAATGAATTTCTTGTTGAATAAAAAAAATCAAACAACATTCTCCCATAACCATATCACATTTCCTGATTTGGGAAAAAAAAAATCAAACAATGTTCTCCCATAATCGTATCACATTTCCTTATTTGGGAAAAAAAAAGGCAAACAAGGTTGTTATCTGGTAACCATATGCCATTTCCTAAATCGGTAAGGGGTTTTGGAGAGTAAATTGTGTTTAGAAATTTGCGTTAATTTTACTATAACCAAATATTACTGTAAACTGTATGGGAACTTCAAATTTATGTATTAATCCATGAATCGTATTGAACTATCGAATTTCGAATTTTTTTCAACAATAGGGCCGAATTTGGTAACTATGGATTAAAATGGTCCAATTCAAGACGTGAACTTGTTACAACAAATCTTCGTTCCCGGAAAAGCTTTAAGTTCAAACCAACTTCATGCAACATCCCATTGTGTTCAATTCTCTAACATATAACGAAGGTTGTTGGGGGTTTTTAGGTTTTGGTTGATTGATTGGCGAGAATGAAGAAAAAAAATGGTCCAAAGTCAGGACCCGAATTATCTGGGACGAAAGAAACTTGGAAGAAATTGAGGCCGACAAACCTATAAGGCAAAAAATCGACGAGCCAAAAACTCCATTCCATCAGCCAATTTACAGTGATGGATCCATATCACTGTTGTCCGATAGAGAAATGAACTGACGTGATGTTGCACACACATAAGCAATACGATCTGCATTGAGCCAAGTCGCATCCTCAAGTAGGGGACAAAGAAAGCGAAGTAATGGGTGGACATCATCTAAAGATGAGACAAATGCAATGGACCGTGATGGAGAATATTTTGAATCTTATAGAAAAAAATTGAGTTTCTGAGAGCACAAGTGAGCTCATTATGATGAATTTCGAAAGATCAGAGAATTACAATGTCAGAGCTCAGCTTTCAATGAAGCAGATGAAGAGGATGAGAAAGAAAAGTTTGAATATGAGAGAAAGCCTTGCAACGCTTGTGATAGTTCCTTAATAGGTGGCATCGGTGCAATACGCATCCAAGAATGTTGTATTCCAACTGAAGACTAAACAAGTAGACTTACGGTGAAATTTAGGAGTTTGTTAAACTTGATATCCATAAAACTATAATTTATTTGTCTTAGGGCGGAAACGTGAAGCTGGGTTACACTTTTGTGAGAATCGGGGGCAAAAAAAAAATTTCGGCAATAGTTCGGCCGAACTGTTTTAGTACGTTCGGTCGAACTTTTGAGTCCGTTTATATTGACGGCACAGTGACGGCCCAGCAAACAGAATTTTTGCCGGAGGTTTGGAAAACCGGCAATGGTAGTTCGGCCGAACTATTATAAAGTTCGGCCGAACTACGTTTTTATAAATAAATCGCCCGCGAAGGGTATCAATTTACTGTTTTCATTGTTTTCGCGCGAATTTATGTTCTGTCGTCGAGGTTCTGCCGCATCTGGTCGAGGTTCTGCCGCATCTGGTCAAGGGTCTGCCGCATCTGGTCGAGGTTCTGCTCGTCGTCGTTAGGGGCGCCACCGTTAAAATTTGCCGGGTACGTTCTGTTACCCACGCCATAGTATCCCTTCAGAAAACAGCTAAAGAAAACAGCTATTCCAATTTTATTTTAAATAGGGTGTTGTTGAATTTCGGAATTTGTCTATGTTTTCATTTTATCACCGCATTTTCTGAACCCCCGGTGAATGGTGGAACAATCCTCAGACTTCTGCTATTGCATTTTTTATTTCTATCGTTGGCTTCTCTTAAGACTATTAGCATACATAACTGACTTAGTATGTTTTTAAGTATGTTATTCCCTATTTTTCCCTTTTCGTTTGGGTTTGTTGCGTCATGGTTGCTGGATTTCAACACATCCATGTGGTTGAAGTCCCAAGCCCTTTTTCTCTCTGGTTACTTTATCGTTTGCTAGAATATTATTACTTTTTGACAACTATGTAAACGAATAAGTTTTCCCCTTGTACGCAATATATGTGTATATATATCTCCACCATATGTGTACTTCTTAGGCTCTGCGATGCTGTTGTAACGTTTTCATTGATTTCCAGTAATCTGTCATATACTGCTTTTGCACCAATTTGCTACATAAATTTTTATATTTAATCATGTTATTTCAAACCCTTCTATATCAGAATCTGATTCTGTTGATTTCAGGTAAAATTTCAATATTATTCCCATTGGGATTGGTACACGTTTTATATCTTTATTTCGTCCCTCAAAATACAGGGCTATTTCTTTTCATAGGTTGGTTGGACACCTACTGGTTTTCTTACATGTAGTTCTGCGTAGAATTTCTAAGAACTATTACAAATTTGTGAAAAGGAGACAGAGTGTTTCATTGTAATTTTATTTATTATAAACAGATTATATGTAATCCTATAACTCTTAGGGCTGGACAGCTTACAAATATGTTTCTAGCTTCTAAATATAAGGCTCTATTTGGTTTAAATGAAGATATTTTATATTTTCTATACCATGACTTATTTATAGTCAGTGTTTTGTCCACAGTAACATGTCCTGAATGCATCTTGAAATTATGCACATACTATTTCCTGCATATATTTTAGATCATAATTTGTTACATCCAAATATACGAAAGTATATGAATATTTCTTAACTATGCGATACCTTTATTTATCCGTCAGACATCTCTATTATGGACTAGTAACTATTTACAATACTGTACTTTTTATTTTCATTCATGTATAACTAACTGTTTCTCAGATGTAATTCAGTATCAAATATTAGAATGTTTTCTCTCTGCAAAGATGCTTTGAATTTCTACTTTTAGCATAAATATACATTTTAGAGATATGTCTGTCTACCTTAGTTTCAGTTCTGAATTATTTGTCTATAGTTAGTACAGAATGTGTAACCGTACAATACAACATATCTATGGCTATAAAGTATCTACTTATTCCATATCTTAATATTAATTTCTATTTCAGAATTTGTTTTTCTATGAGCTATACAGTTTGATAGTTTCCCACCACACCAACACAACTATTGGAGATTCAAACGACCTCACCACTTAGAAAATCATAAGAAATTATTTCACCCCCTTGTACTTGAACAATACATAGAAAGAATAACATAATTAATACAAGAGATAAAAATATGAATTAGAGAAAGGCATGGATCACATATTAAATGAAATGTAAGCCAACCTAGGAAGAAACCAACTCTTCGCTCCCACTTCAAATAATTTCTAAGAGTAAACAATGAAAACAACAAATTGATCTATGTACCATATGTACAACATTCAACCATACCTATATAAAGAGTGTACAATGAAATTAATGTTGGTTTACTTCAACACTTGGAAAATATCTTGTTTCTATCCCATTTGTGGAAGTTATGCAAATATGAAATAAAGATATGAGGTTAAGAAGTTCTTAAAATATGATGAAGTAGATGACCCTACTTTTGAGGATTATCCTATAGAGTTATAAAAGATGAATCAAGGGAATAAAAATGTAATTCATAAACATTTTCATATATTCCTATTTATAAATAAAATATTATTACACAACTATATGCTAGATTTAGGAGAAACAACTGATGTAATTCCTTTGAAAGTGATGAAATAATTAGGCCTTACAACAACTAGGGTGCATATAGAAATGTATGTGCTATGGATCCTATGAAAATCGAGATGGGTAGAGTAATAAATACACATGTTTTGAAATTTTTTGAGGAGTAACTCAAAGCATGCATATATACAAAATGAAGTGGCTACTTTCTTCATATTCCATGAGGGACTATTGTTCTTCCTAAATACTATTCATATCATGTACCTCTGAATTATTTCTAGTGAAATTAAATGACTTGAAATTAAATTTCCTAAAGCATATTGAAATTTCTCCTTCAAAATAAGGATGCACTCCCATTTGATTCTCACAGATAGGTTGTAATCATGAGGCTCTCGCTCAAGAGTGGACCTTCGCAAAATCTTGTGACGTCTTGTCACAAACAAAACCATCAAACTGAAAACACATCATTTTCTCCTTCAAAGAAAAAAAAAATCACATCATGTGAATATGTCCATGTACTCTTACATATTGGTGTACAAAACCATCAACCAAACACAAGTTGACAAAACATGCCTCTTCAAACAACTGACTCTTAAGTCAAATAATAGAGCTCATGTACTTTCAACATCTTGCTTCATGCAACATGCACCGGATACTTTGAATTTGCAAAGAAATTAATGAAACATCAAAATACATGCTAGGCCTTAATTGGATAAGAAATCTAACCATTTGTCAGCAAACCATTTCAATGGCGCTTCTTTTTCTTTCAACTATGTTGAATTTACTTTTTAGTTATATTTTTAATTTTGAAGAAAATAACTATTTATTTCATGTGTAATTAGATTAGTGATTTCATGTGTTAGGGTTGTGGATTCAGGCATTCAAACAACACCATTATATTTCAAATTTAAAAATGATGGTTTGAGTCCTAGGTAGCTTAGAATCCTACTTGTTTTCAAAATAAGGATGCACTCCCATTTGATTCTCAAGGATAGGTTGTAATCATGAGGCTCTCGCTAAAGAGTGGACCTACGCAAAATCTTGTGACGTCTTGTCACAAGCAAAACCATCAAACTGAAAACACGTCAATTTTCTCCTTCAAAGAAAAAAAAAATTCACATCATGTGAATATGTCCGTGTACTCTTACATATTGGTGTACAAAACCATCAACCAAACACAAGTTGACAAAACATGCCTAAATTCAAACAACTGACTCTTAAGTCAAATAATAGAGCTCATGTACAAATTTCCATATTTGTTGCATGTATGTGTGTCTAACATAACTCTAATTTCAACATCTTGCTTCATGCAACATGCACCATACTTTGAATTTGCAAAGACCCAGGAATTCTCCACCCCCCATTAAAATGACCCTACAAGTTGATTCTTTAAATAGTTTTTTCACTCTATAAGCATCGACGTACGATTATGCATGATGGAGAATCTCTAGCGCTTTCCCTTGTTAATATATTTAACAAGGGAAAGCGCTAGATATTCTCCATCATGCATAATCGTACGTTGGATTTGGTGATAATTGTCACCATATTTTGGCTTTCTGACCCGCAAAACATAATTATTTTAGAAGGGAGGGAAGGAGGGATGATCACATTGACTTGCTTGATGACCTGCCTATGAAGATTAACTACCTCAAGAATTATTTTTTTGCGTAGGGAAAGAGACACATTCCCATGTCTAGTTCTTTGATATTGTTAATGCCTCTAGTGTTTACTTCTACAAGTTCTATAGGCAGAGTCTGTAAAGGGCCAGGTAGCCTCTGGATCTCATCTTTTATGAAATGTGACATATCTAGTAAATGCCCCTGCAGTCAATCTCTGGAATGGATCTAAATAGAAGTTCTTCATTTTTTAATATTCGTAAAACACAACAACTTTAAGGTAAACTATGTACATGTTCCATTCATCATGAACACAAACCTCACAAGCCTCCTTGGCTTAGGAGAATTTTCCATGTTTTCCATAACCAAGACCCAAATAATTAGGCCCTTCTTGAAGAACATTTGGCTCAACTATGCCTTGTACATGCTTGCCTTTAAAACCCTTTACTTTCATAGCACATTTTCATCAAAAATTTGGACCTTGTTCCTCTAATGTCTCTAATGTCTCTAAAAAGCACGTACACATTCATTTTCAGAGGAAATTGAAGGTAGAAACCAATAGCTAATTCTTCTAACTAACCTTGACTAAAATGAGCTAAATTGTACTTTGATACGAACTTGATTTAAATTGTCCACCCCACATTAGGCCCCAATGATTATAACCTTTAATGGGCTAGCACTAGTTTGTAATCATCATCTCAAAATGGCCTAGTAGATGAAAAATTATCATGATTGTAATCATCGTTTCACACCATCTACATATGACCCTTCTACACATTATATAATTGAATTTATGGTAGGTCATCCCTTCTATCTAGACCACGATTGATTGTGACATTAGGTGAATAAAGGAAATTTGATATAAGGAAATGATCAGTATAAGTTTGTCCTCCTCCACGCACTCCATATCTAATGATTGCCTATTTTTCTCTTCCAACATTTTATTTTGGAAATTCATTTTGGTAGTTAATTCTACTATTTAGTCACAACACACTTGGAAGTCAAAGAAATTTTTATATACACTACTAAACTCAATTAACATTGTTTGTTATTGGACTTTACAATAACAAACAACGTAGAGTTCATTAATGTAGTAGTGTATAATATGATAATTATATGTATAGTGGTGTGGCTATCGATAAAATTAGCTGCTAATGAATTTCGAGAATAGAAAGTCGGAAGTGGAAAATTGAGAAATCACTAGCTATGGGGCGGATGGAGGAGGACAAGCTAGAAACTATCTTCTGCTTATAAATTGTATTTTATTCACCTGTTGTCACAATCCATTCATGGGATAAGTAGAGAGGATGACATTTCAAAAATTCATGCATATAATATGTAGAAGGGGTCATGTATGAGATGGTGTGAAGTGATGATGATGGACATGGTAAATTTTCATGTGCCAAGTCATTTTTAGATGATGATGACAAACCAATATTAGCCATTTTAATGTTATAATCATTAACAAGAAATATGGGTAAGGAAATTCAAAGTGCCAAATTCTAAGGAAAAAGCCATATTTGCTTCTCAAAAACTTTATTTGATATATTATTAAAAAACCAAGTACAAATTTTAGTAATCCTAGAATCATGCTTTACATAAGGTAAAAGTGGGGAACTCATGACGTGTACTATAGATAAAAAAAGCATTTACACTTACCAAAAAATATATGATAAAAATTGACAAACTACATACCCTTAAGCTCAAGGGGATATAATCATTCTTGCCTTCCATATAGATAATGAAAATGATTGTTCTAAGTCTCATGTTGCTTCTCATGTTATTTTATAAACCTTGGTTGGAAAGAAAAATAGGAGGACATAAATGTAAGAAATATATAGAACATATTGGATTTAACAGCCCCAAACTGGATTTTACTTCGAGGTATTGATTTTTTGAAATCTATTTTGTGAATGTTGACCAATAGATATATATCATGGAGGATGAAAGACGAAGATCGGCCGAATCCCATATGGAGGGTCAGGGATTGGAGGATGTTCACGGTATTTAAATATAATCTTAAATCTCCATACATGTGTGTACGTATGGAATTGATTTTTTTATTAACTTTGTGAGTGAAATTAGTTGTTAATAAGTTTCATATTTTAATTTTAGGAGGCAAGAGGAGAAGGCTTTCTACTCCATCAATGGAGCGTGGCCAAGGTTCAACCGGTCGAAGTAGCAGGGTGCGGGAAGGGGGTGATATTTATTCCCCCGAAGGCCAGCAATCAACGACTGCTGGTTCTCAATAGGGTCACTGTGGGTCTGGTTCTCAGCAGCATCATTCTGGGGCTGGTTCTCAGCAGGGGCATGTTGGAGATGATGTTAACCAACAACATCAAGGTTGCCATCAATTTCAATATTTTTTCATTAAATTTTTACAACTTTTTTTACACGTGTTTTTTCTAATATATGAAATTTTATATATATTGACGCAAAGGCTGAAAATGTTCGAGCCAGTGGTCAAAAAAGACGCAGGGCAGCGCGCTACATTGAAGAAGAAGGCTGTCAACCTAGCACAACTTATCCGGCTGAGATTACTGATATACCATGGGAAACGAACATGGCGGAATGCACCTTACAAAGGTGTCAAAGCCTTTATGCAAAATTGCAGAGAGATCTCCAGGATTTGACTCTACTTGCTGAGAGTAGACAAAGCCTACAGATAGTTACACATTCATTGAGTGAAATGGTAAAAGTGTACAAAGATTTGGGGCCAACCACTGATTCGTTTGTAGAAGTGATGAGACAGAGAAGAGAAGCAGTGATAGGTCCCGATAAATGGCAGGACATAAAAAACAAGTTTCAAGAGAGCAGGCTAAGTCAATGTTTAATTATAAGGAAGGGCCAAAAAGAAAGATGTTGAAGGTGCAGTATTTCAAGCACCCAGACATAGCAAAATATTTGTATAGTCGACATCTTGCGGCCTTTGGAAGGCTTCCATGGAACGATGAGGTTCCTCTTTATTTTGCACAAATGTTTTATGCAGAATTTTTTTGGGTATGAAACCCGACTACAATGATCTTCCTTCAGATTTTTTTGGCCCGGGGAGAGGTCGATTATGTCAACGTAAGGGCGCAAAGCGAGATGTGGAGTTTCCTCGCCCTGAGCCGCCATTGGTGAGTCGACCGTCTCGAGTCGAAACCTTGCGATCAGAGATGGATGCGACTTCTCAAATAAGTCGTGAAGCAAGAGATGTTATCATCGAAAATGTTCATAGCGGATTGAGTGGAGTCGATCTTGGCTTAAATCGACAAAGAGCACGTGAATATGCACGTGCCAATTTTGTTTATCATACAGATGAGGAGATTTACAACATGAATGTTGAAGATCTCCGAACATACGCAATAAATTGTCGCAATGGTCTACAAGACCTAATTTTTCGTGAGGAAGAGGGCACCGGAACGGTATGTGCTAGTGACCTTAGGATTTGAAATTATATTTACATATACATGTGTACAATTTGTAATAAATACATGTGTATGTACACATGTATACATTTATTTGTATGTGTACATTAATCTAACAAAAAGGTATGATTATATGTTAAAACACCATTTGCAGTTCTCAGGTATGATGCGTGATGAAATGTTAATATTACGTTCGGGACCTCTGGCTCAAACGATGCAGATGGGTCTGCCCATCATGATATGTTGGCACATGTATGTTAGTGTTTTTTAAGTGACTCTAAAATAAATAATTTTTGCCACACATGTACATGTATGTATATATATAATTCGATAAAATGTTTTAACAGGTACCGATTCCGTCTGATGTTTTTGGGATCCCGGTACCTTCTTCTTCTTTAGGAGATATACCTTCTACTTCATTGGGAGATGACCAAGTATGGACAATTTTTCACAAGTTCAAAATTTATGTTACCTCAAAAAGTTCCATAAAAATTTGAGATATATAGAGAGAGATCTATATTTTGAGTTATTTAAAAATTTTTGAATTTAGGTTTGTATAGAAGATTTTTTTAATCCGAGGACTTTAGCGACGGAGATAGGGACATCCACAACATTTGAAGAAGTTGTCTTTAGTTCTTTTTTTTAATATTATTGTTCAAATAAGTTTATATATATGTACACACGTGCATTTTCATTTGAAAGTTTTTAATTTATATAAATTATTTCTGTATATATATATATATCTTTATATTTAACTGTACATGTATATTGTACAGGTTACCACTAGAGATGTTTCTATGGCAGATCCTGTTCATCAAATGGAGAGGCAACCTTACGAGGTCTTGCGCAATTTTTTTGTTATATTTTGTTTTTTACATGAAGTTCTAGATATATATATTCTCGTTCATTTTTAAAACTTCAAATTTTAATGTTCAAGTACATGTACATTGTGTATGTAGGTTTTCCCTTTACAAGATAGCGAGCCAACCGAGCCCCAGAGGCTAGATCTTCCATTTGATGGACAAGATATACAATAGATTTGATTTTATTTCAAAATTTAGATGGTTTTAAAATTTGTTAAACTTGATACAGTTTGATACTTGAGTGAGATTTACAATTTTTGGACATATTTTATTACAATATGTTTTTTGGACATATTTTTGGACATATGTTAAATGTTTTTGTTGGATAGTTGAATTATAATTGGCATGGCATGTGATATTTAATATTTTAAATGTTTTTGTTAGATAGTTGAATTATAATTGGCATGGCATGTGATATTTAATGTTAAATGTTTTTGTTAGATAGTTGAATTATAATTGGCATGGCATTTGAAGTTTTTAAAACTACATGAATGATGGAATGTGAACCTACATTTGCACATGTGGCAAATTGAAATGTTACTTGTAACAAGACAATCCCCATTGATTTCATTACATTATATATGTTGATTTCTGATTTGATATAATTGCATACATATGATGGTACATTACTTGTAAAGTCATTGGATTAATAACTTGTTCATTGATTTCAGTGTTCTTTTGATGGTTTTAGTACTTTTGGCATGTGAATGTGAAGTAATGTTGTCATTGAATTACATTTGACATTTGATATTTAATGTTAAATATTTTTGTTGGATAGTTGAATTATAATTGGCATGGCATGTGATATTTATTGTTAAATGGTTTTGTTGGATAGTTGAATTATAATTCTAATGGTATCTGAAGTTTTTAAAACTACATGAATGATAGAATGTGAACCTACATTTGCACGTGGTAAATTGAAATGTTACTTGTAACAAAACAAACCGCATTGATTTCATTATGTAGTATATGTTGATTTCTGATTTGATATAATTGCATGTATGATGGTACATTACTTGTAAAGTCATTGGATTAATAGTGTTCCTTGATTTCAGTGTAACATGAATGATAGAATGTGAACCTACATTTGCACATGTGGTAAATTGAAATGTTACTTGTAACAAAACAATCCGCATTGATTTCATTATGTAGTATATGTTGATTTCTGATTTGATATAATCGCATGTATGATGGTACATTACTTGTAAAGTCATTGGATTAATAGTGTTCATTGATTTCAGTGTAAGCGCAAAAAATTATTGACAATGTAGAATGATTTTTGTGTTATAATAACTAAAACTAATAATATTGGAGAGAAAGAGAGACTTGAGGTATGGTGTTTACTACAAGAGTTTGAGCTAAATATTTAAATGGTTTATCTATCTTTCATAAAATAGTTTAAGATTGATCACAAGAATTAAGAGTTCATGTCTCGGTCCATCATCGGTATGGTCCATCATAGAATGATCATCCATGTCAATGACTCTTAAGTCTATCTTTCCAAACCATGACCCTACTCTCACATGTGTGCTTTTCATGACACCAGTCGTGCTACTTTTATCCTTGAGTTGACTGCCTTGAAAGCACTCAACTCTTTCTCGATGCTAGCCTTCCTCTTTCTAAGAGATGAAGCCGCCTTTCGACTTCGGAAGCTATGGGTAGCCCCCGTGTCTATCAAAGCAGAGAACTTTTTCCCATGTACGGTTGTAGACATGAATCTCAAGTCCAAGGAACTTTCATCATCATTCCTCCTTGTCTTGTGCCTTACTTTCGCAATCTTCTTCAACATTTCCTCTTCCAATATGTTTTTCGAACTAGCCCTTGGCTTAACAGTGCTTTTCACATATCTCTTCTCATGAAGCTCCATATAACAATTTGATCCTGGGCTTGCTTCAATTGGTTCAAGCTCTTTCTTTTTCGAATTCTGTCTAATTGCTCCAATACGACATATATTGACTCCTTCCAAACGAAGTGCACCAATCCTCTTAGTGTGCTCGTCTTCTTTTCCAAGTGTGCCAACACATGCATTTTCTTTCTTCAAACCAATAGGTTTCGGATCAAGAAAGTCCCTCTTGATCTTATCTTCCATGTTCTTGACTTTACCCTGCAACGTGGTGCTTATTTCCTTCAAGTGAGCCCTTTCCATAAAGAGTTCCTGAAGTCTTTGTTCACCTTGTCGTATCTCCATGTCAAGCTTTTCAATTTCAGCAGTTTGTCTAGAAAGTCCATCCTTGGAATTTCTTGCATGAAAAACCAAGTAGGTTGAACCAACTTTGGTCTAGTGCATTGGAATTCATTAAAGAATTGGTCATTGGCGCTGCTTCAAGCTAGGAGTGAGCATCGTCACCAACCTACATTGAATATTTTACACTCCCTAAGGTGAATGATACTTTAAATTGATTGACAGTCTAAGACTTTCGAATTTTTCCGAATGCCAAATGATCTTACAAAGTTAGTATTTATAATATTCTAGTAGGTCATTCGGCGACAACTTTTACCAAAAACTTGAAACGACTTTGGCGTGTGATATTTAATTTGTTAAATGTTTTTGTTGCATTGTGATATTTAATTGGCATGGAATGTGAAGTTTTTAAAACTCCAGTTTTGGATGGTTTCAATCTACATTTTGCATGTGATATTTAATGAACTTTAAATGTTAAATGTTTTAATGATGCACAATATATAATCGAAAGGGTTTTAAGACTTAAAGTTTTGGATGGTTTCAATTTACAACTTAAAGTTTTGGATGGTTTCAATTTACAACTTAAAGTTTTGGATGGTTTCAACCTACATTTGCACATATGGTAAATTGAAATTATGTTACTTGCAACAAGACAATCCCCATTGATTTCATTGTATATGTTGATTTCTAATTTGATATAGTTGCATGTATGATGGTACATTACTTGTAAAGACATTGGATTAATAGTGTTCATTGATTTTACTTTAAGCGCAAAAAATTATTGATAATGTAGAACGATTTTTGTGTTATAATAATTAAACCTAATAATATTGGAGAGCAAGAAAGATGAGGTATGGTGTTTACTACAAGAGTTCGAGCGGGGCATTCAGTGACAACTTTTACTAGAAACTTGAAACAAAGAGAATCTATCTTTGGCTAGGACATCATGTAAGATGCTCGACATAAACAGTAAAATTGTACTTAAAAGCCGAGATTCGGGCAAGGGGGGACAACCACTTGTTATCTCGTCCCTTGGAGGCTAGGCCATATGGGGACCGAATCTGACTTTACAAAATAAAGTGAAATAATTTGTACCATATGGTCTGAGAACATATACAAAAACAATTAATATACAAGAACAATTAATTTCATTCTAGAATATATATATCCAATACATATTTAACATTTTTAATCAATGCACATGTATAGAAACACTATTTTCAGTGGAAACTAGAGCACGTGCTTGTACCCAAACAATTTGTAACATTTGCAAACCACAAATAACATAAGCAGTTCAATTTTTAGTTGAGTACTGAAAGGTTTAAAAGATAATAAATTGTTCTCCTGACACTTCACTCAAAAAAATTCTAATGGAATTCCATCCTCAATAATCCGTTCATGATCGGATTTCGACATTTTCCATTTCTTAATTTTTGATTTTTTCTTTGATTGAACTTCTATCAACTTTATGCGTGCTGCACACACCAAGTGACTATATTGACAACTTATGGAATTAGGTTCATAGTCTTCGAAGTAAACAAAGTCTCCACTTTGACGAGTTTGTTTGAAAAAATAACCTTTCGGTATAATAGACCCTTTGTCATACTGAAATCCGTGATCATTATAGTCTTGTAATAATTTCATTTTTTGTTCAGTGCAACGCATCAAATAATACTTCACATTTTCATCGTTGTCAATAGGTGTAATTACAGCAAAAACATCTCCTGCACAATAAAATAAATTTAACATTTAATTATGCATATTTAAATTTAAATTTGTAAATCTTTAAATCATTAAAAAGTAATTCAATTGTTACCTTCTCTAACAAGATCAGAAACTCGATCACCATCGGATGATATTGTAGTTTCCTCTGATTCCATTTCTTCAATCATTGCAACAGACATTTTTCCCTTTGTATTTAGCTCTGTATGTTTCCAATCGTTCACATACATTTTGTTTACACAGATGTCATTGGATTTTGTGTTGTCTATGCAAACATCACAAAAACAAGAATATTTTCTTTTATCCAATGCAAACACATTTGTTGACAATTTTGTTTGAATTGAATGCAATTTTCGAGTCCCTTTTATTGTTCCAACTTCATTTCCAATTGATCTATTTACGTCTCCGATTCCAATATGCCAGAAAAACCTTTATATAGAAAATTAGAAAAAGAATTTGTAAATATGATATCAAAATACAATTAAAAATAATCATTGCATGATAAATGTACAATGTTTAAAATTAGATTACCAATATAAATTAAATTGAATGTAGCTTTGCACTTCTCGTGATGGGTTAATCTCATGGCTTAGAGCATTTTTGCACCATTGAACAACTTCTTCAGCGTTTGCAAGTCGGCGTGCAAAGTGGTTCATTTGATATCTTCGAAGTGCTCGTTTTATGCATGCTCCTGCACCGCCATGTTCTCCTTTTCCATGGCCAGTCTCAAAGAAATTCCAACAATGTTTAATGGAGGTTTTCTTATGAAGACGACACAACCAAAAAAATGATCGTGCAGATTTGAATTGACCTGCGCATCCGTCTGACCATATCCAATGTTCATTGAATGTTATTCCACGATTTTTCAATGAATCATAAATCTTTCCAAAACAATGTTGTACAAAACATGTATCATGCGTACGATCGTCACTGATATAAAAATGATATTCTTTAATGATATGTCGATTTTCACTCGTGCTTTCTATATGATCGATATTTTGTTCAGCATGTCTATATAGAATATGAACGAGCATGGAGACTTGGTCAGAGTGATAGTA
This sequence comes from Pinus albicaulis, assembly GCA_034641835.2. NCBI lineage: Eukaryota > Viridiplantae > Streptophyta > Pinopsida > Pinales > Pinaceae > Pinus > Pinus albicaulis. The sequence continues at coordinate 514,898,582 of CM076569.1, forward strand.
TTCACTCTGAATTTCTTTTTGTGGAGCAAATGTGTAGTTTTCTGCAAAATCAATCACCGACAAAATGGTTCCTGGTGGAAAAACTTCACGAGATTTTTTGAATTGCAAGTCTTGCCATCGAGCTCTATGGGAATGCATGGTGTATTTGTAAATTTCTGCTTCAAACTTTCTCAAAAAGTCTATTAGAAAAATTTCGTCTTCTCGTAATTCGATTCTTTTAACACTATATGCACTTTGAATCGATGTACTAGTATATTCGTATCTCTTCCATTTCACTTTCATGTTGGACAATGATTGATCATTTATATCAATACGATATTTGTTTTGAAATTTAGTCAAATTTCCACAATCATCGCATTTTTTACCACCAGCACATTTTTTTTTGTAAAATAGTTCATCGCTTTCTCTTTCACATAGAATTTGAGATATGAATTCACGGATAGTGGAAGGAGGAGGTGAATCCTTCCATAATGTTTTACCGAAATCAAGGAATGTGTCATAATATAACTCAAATTCCACATGATAACGGCAACAACAAGTGTCGCGTACGGTGATAGGTTTTACATACCATGGTTTTGTTGAACAAAAGCACTGAGTGAAACTTGAATTTGACGATTCTCTTCTTTGAACTTATTGAATAACTCTATTTGAGTGGTTTCCAAAAGATGTTTTTCATTTTCTTCGTATTGATTTCGTGTTATTCTTCTTCGCCTCACATGTCTTGCAGTCGATGAAACACGCGAATTGTTCTTCCAATATTCATATATTATTTTTTTAACATCTTCTCCAAGTTTATCTTTGTATGGTTGCCTACAAATAGCTCTCCAACAAGCGAGTTCAATATTTACGTTCATTTGCGCCGAAATTTTCGATGCTCAGGCAGAAGTTTTTCGCGAGGGTTCCCAAAGGTTTCCCAGGCCATGGGAGACTATTTCAAACGACATCTTCACATTGGTGAAACCATTGCCATTTGTATTCCTCTACGTATATTTGAAACATCTTTATCTCTAGATCTCTTAATTGACTCTATAGCACTACTCATATTTCTTATCACCTCTTCTTTCATTTTTTTATCTTTGGTTGATTTTCGAATACCCAATAGTGTCGTCGCTTCTTTTAATTTCCTTGATGATAGGAGACCTTTCAACATTTGAGCTTGAACTGTCACTTGCTCAGTTTTGAAAAACATTTCCAAAATTTTCTCGACACGATATCGTATAATATAGTCAGGTTTTTTATCTCCATATGTGTGAGTGTCGACATTTTCTAACATCTCATTATCGATAGTGATTTCATCTGTACATATTCGAAAAAAAAGTACATATTCAATAAATAACTAAATTAATAAATATGTCAATAAATATTAGGAAAATTTTAAATATATCAATAGATCATAATATTTACATTTACATACCCGATTCAATTTTTGCTTGAGGTTGATTTTCTTCTTCAATATTTTGAGGAGTATCTCTGTCTGTTTACATTAAACAAAATATTTTTCAAACTAGTTCATCAAATAAAAATTAAGCTTCACATTCTACATTGGGAAAACTTTAAAAATATCAATAGATCATAATATTTACATTTACATACCTGCTTCAATTTCTGCTTGAGGTTGATTTTCTTCTTCAATATTTTGAGGAATATCTCTGTCTGTTTACATCAAACAAAATATTTTTCAAACTAGTTTATCAAATAAAATTAAGCGTTGCATTTTACATTAGGAAAATTTTAAATATATATCAATAGAGCATGTAATATTTACATTTACATACCTGCTTCAATTTCTGCTTGAGGTTGATTTTCCTCTTCAATATTTGAGAGAGCTTCTAACTTTCTTTTGCGATATTGTCTCGTCTCTTCTCTACGTTCCTCGGGCTTTCTTTTTTCGATCATATTTTCTCACACAAGTTCTTCGATTTCCCATGATAATAGGGTATGAGGTTCAAAAAATTTCCTTTAAAAAATTAGACAATAACTCGATTACAAACAATATCACAAAAGATTTAATTTAAAAAAATCTTTTCTAAAAAATACGTAATCCAATCCAAAACACGTACATATCTCTAAGAAAAATCACACCGCCTCCAAGAAATGTCTTCCAAAAAAATTCTTTAAATCTTAAAATGTGAAGAAAAATTTTTGAACAAAAAAGCTCAAAAGATTTATTTTAACACAAAACACGTACATACCTCCAAGAAAAATCACGTCGCCTCCAAAAATGTCTTCCAAAAAAGTTCTTTAAATTCAAACTTTGAACCTCCAAGAAAAATCACGCCGCCTCCAGAAAATGTCTTCCAAAAAAAATTTTTTAAACCCAAACTTTGAAGAAAAATTTTTGAATTCAAACCAAGTTGTAAGATGAAATGACTTTAGTGTCGGATTTCCTCCTTGAGAGGATTTGATTATAAACCCTCCTTGGGTCACTTTGGAAATTGCAAACAACGATGGCAGATAGTTGATAATTGTTGGAGTTAATGCTTACATTCCATATTTGAGAAGTTGGTTTGTGATGGTTGAGAAATTCTCTCAACATCTTTCTCTAAATTAGGAATAAGTTGAATCTCAGAAACTCTATTTAATAGAGTAATCTGAATGTAATCAGTGTGTGTGAGTGTGTGTGCATATACACCATTTGTGCATAATATGATTGTGTTTCAGTAATTATGTGTTTTTTAGTGATTTTTAACATGGTATCGGAGCACAAGATCAAAATGGTCATGTGTGTTGTAAGCCAAAGTTTTTTGGCGTGAGTGGATCTTTTGCAAGGTCTGCGTATAGAGGCAGATCAGATCTCAGCGTGTAGAGGCGGATTGGATCAGCGCAACAGAGGCATGGATTGCAGATCGAATTCTGCCAGGAATTGACAAGCCGAGAGTTAGGAGGAGTCGCTGGTTGGTTGGCAGTGTATCCGTGGTATTTTTTTTTTCATGTTATAGGAGGCAGGCTGATGGGCAGTAACCGATGTCCTATTCCGCATTACGAAATTACAAAATTAAACAAATCAAAATTCGATGCATCAGTGTGCAATAAACACTGAGTTTGGAACTCGACTTCAGTGGACGGCCGACAATAATACATTGCAATAACCTGAGATTTAGGTGAATAATTTTAGTACTCGAGAGAACACAAATCCAAACGCTGCGCGATCACTCAATTACAGTCCTGTCATCGTTCAGTAAGCAGTCAGCAAACGATAGTGCAATGACACAGAGAATCTTATTTGTAGGCGCACGAAATGACATGCGAGCACGGTATGTATAGAACAATCCAATTTTGCAATCAACCGACGATAGTGCAATGCCAGAGAATCTGTATTCCAGTATCTATGCTCCCACGTGGATAGCTAATGCAACTAGAAATGCCGCATTGGATCAGCTGGGACATGAGCTGCAGCTTTGCGTTGTGAGAAGTAAATCGCTAGTATAGTATTGTCGAGTAGTTTGTTAGTATTATAAATTATTTGTAAATTAAGTGGTGAATTTCAAACTAGATAAAAAGGTTATTTTGCAAAACTAATTCTAGATACATTCTGTATCTAGACGGTTTCCCTAGATAACTGGCGAGTACAGCGGTTAGCACCCATGTATCTCGGTGGATGGGATCTTGTCCATAGAATAACTAGGATTTCAGTGATAGCAATCAATTGTTTGAAGAGATCAAGTGGCAGTGAGGCTCAATATGGATGGTTGTCCAGATAGTATGGCAATTGCGGATCTAGGGAAGGATCCCTCGTTAGTGGTAGACGTGGAAGTGGTCTCCTAATGAGGTTATGCGACAGATTGGGGTGTTGTCCAGTAATTGACTTCGGGAGGTCCTTGATTCGGGAGTTGAGGAAGTGAACTCGGGAATCCAACTTGCCAACTACACCTTTCCGAGGGTTATGAGGCAACTTGATGGAGCATCTACTAATAAGCTTGATTATTTTGTTATTTATGAGTGAATCCAATAAATTTATGTAATGTAATCATTAAAGGGGGATGTTGGAGTTAATGCTTACATTCCATATTTGATAAGTTGGTTTGTGATGGTTGAGAAATTCTCTCAACCTCTTTCTCTAAATTAGGGATAAGTTGAATCTCAGAAACTCTATTTAATAGAGTAATCTGAATGTAATCAGTGTGTGTGAGTGTGTGTGCACATACACCATTTGTGCATAATATGATTGTGTGTCAGTAATTATGTGTTTTTTAGTGATTTTTAACAATAATGCCTTAGTATCGCGTGGAGATTGCTACGGAGTTGATATTGTAAGAAATGGTGTGAGCTTGTAAGATTTCTGTGGTGGATTCTCATATTTTGTACATGTTTCATAGTTTGACAGATGTGATGAATTCCTGAAATATTGAAAAATGTTGGCATTGAAAGAATGTTCGTATCTCCTGGATGTAAGCGGCCCAAGTAAAAAAGAATATTATCCAGTCAAATAAAATTTATTTAAAACCTTAAATAATAGAAGAAAAGTATGTCAAATGCAATAAGAAAAATCGGAAGAACCCTACCGGTTATTAATCTCAACTATATCGCATAAAACGCTTGCAAAACATAGGCGTCTGCAATTTCTTATGCGCTGAACTCATAAACTGCAAATAGTTGCAATTTCATGGATATTAACAGCCTTTACAAGATATTGCTCGATTTTAGAGAGTAAACAAGAAAATTCCTCAGAATCCACTGCGATGATTGACTGTTCAAAACCATGAAAACAAGATTTTATTCAACCATTCAGCGCCAACAACCACAGTTTTAATTGAAGGGGAGGAGGATACGAAATCGAACCAGATCGATCTCGCCATTAAATGTTACAAGAGATGGCGGCTGAGTTCATTGATTGCTAATGATTCACCATTCAATTTCCAGAATATCATTGTACGAAAGTAGACGACGGTTGACTTCATTGATTGCTAACCCATCGCCATTCAATTTCTCAAAGGCAGTGGCTCGAGGTTCGAGATACGAGAGAATGGATAAAGACACAGCGTCCAAAGTTATATATGGCCATGCGATAGATGGCATATGCCCATGCGATGGGTAGCTATATGGTAGATGTTGGCCGGATGAGATGAAATTATGGGCTAGTACCAAAGATTGGTATAGTTAACTACATTAAAAAATAATAGTAATACCCAGAAATTTTAATTGGTGACTTTGAACAATCGTTGTGGTGCTGAAAGTGACGCAATGGAGCATGGTTGAACCTCCCAAGAGGCATTTTGAGTTACGCTTCTTATAATCACAGTGTTAAATTGTTTTGATTTTTTTTAATAAAATGTTTTATACATTAGAATTCGAATTATGTTAAATATTTAAATATTTTTTCAAAAATAATAATAAATGAATACACAAGAATGGTAAAATAAAAATTTTAAAAAAATAATATCTTCACCATAGATTTAATCATATAAAGACATGTTTGTTTAGTATTAATCTTCGAATTGAGCCCGCTTGCCATGAACTTATTTAAATAATTTTCTAAAAATAATAATAAATGAATACACAAGAATGGTAAAATAATTTTTTTTTTTAAAATGACATCTTCACCATAGATTTAATCATATAAAGACATGTTTGTTTAGTATTAATCTTCGAATTGTGCCCGCTTGCCATGAACTTATTTATTCAATCCATTAAACTCTCTTCAATCTCTGTTTTAACTTTAAGTCCGGCTCTTCAATGTCAAAAAAATCTTGATAATTTTTTTTTTTATAACTGAATTCATAATCAATTTGATTTGGTGATCAATTTTAATTATCAATGATATATATTATAATCACAATTATTAAATCGCGGCTTTCCTCCTTTCTTCCTCAATCCTTGGTATGAATGGGTTTTGATTTCTTAATTTGTTTTATTTTTCAAATCATACTAACACTAATACATGTATTAGTAAGGGATGTCTTACTTTAATGGTTGTGGTTACTCACATACTCAAGTTGATTATGAGTTTAGGCTAGAAAAAGGCATTTCAACGAGATCTTTTAAATTCAAAAGTAAGGATCAAAATAATTTGAATGAGAGCTCAAGCGAGTTTAAGGATCGAATACATATGTTGATAGTAAGGGAGGTTTAATTTCAATATCAAAACCAATCTAAAAAGTGTGGTCTACCCGCACATAACTTCAAGGAACAAGGCCTTGATTTAGCAATCAAGGTTGATTGGAAAATTAGAACAAGGAAGAAGCAAAATAGTGAAGAGAGGCCTTGATCATAATAGGGTGAAGATATCAAGTTCAAAAGGATTTTGAAAAGTTTAAAAGTTTGAACAACATTTCTAAAAGTTCATAAAAGTTCAAAGAGGTGATATTGGAGCTTGATTTCACAATTAGGCTTGATAAGGAGATCAAGAAACAATTTAGCAATAAAAAAAAGGAAGGGCGTGATATTAAAGTCAAGTCTTATCTGGAAATTGAGGAGGCAAGTTTGAAAGGCACTTCAGAAAAGGTGAAGGGGTAAGGCATAAACACTTGATCTCAAACTCAAAAGAAAACTTGAGGTTGACCTAAAAAAAAACTTGATTTCAAGTATTAATAATCAGGGCTTTGATTTGAAAATCAGGGATGATTTTGAGATTGGGAAATAACTCCACGACCAAATAAAAAAAGGGGACATTTTAACAACCAGGAAAGCGGAAGAAATGTATTGGAAACTTGTGGGAGATAAGTGTTGAAGCCAACAAGGACTTTCTAATGTTGATTATATTTCAAGATAATATAACCAAACATAATACAATCCAAAGTGAAAACAATAATCATAATGAAATTTCTGAATGTCGCTCATAACTTAATAATAAAGAGGTTGTGAACCTTTCTGACTTGGTATTAAATAGCATTGAACAGAAAGTGCTAGAGAAAGGATTCAATTTAACCATTGCACCTAAATCATTTCCTATAGACGATATCATCTGGGCTATAGAAGATAGTATACAATTGCTAACTAATGAAGAAAAATATTGCATCAGACATGATTACTCAATTATTTTGAGGAAATCCAAATCCTCTCGAAGCAACATTAGTAGAGAAGAATGTCTTCCTCTTAAGATTCTTAGAAATAACCAAGACATTATCATCTTGAAAGTTGGTAATGAATCTAAGGGATTATGATAGAAAATGATTGAGCATCTAAATGAAAGTAGAAGTTACAGGAAGCTACCCAATAATCTTATCTCTTAGGTGATAAAAGAGGTTAAAAAGGACATAATATCTTCCAACCTTGATGACAGTATTAAAAATATATTGTTGCCTTTAGGAGAAAATGCACCTGGAATTTACGGTGCCCCAAAAATTCATAACAATGGAATTCCATTAAGACTAATAGTGAACAATATTGGTTCTCCAACCTACTAGCTAAATTTGTGGCATAATCTCTTATTCCAATGGATGGCCATACATATTCATACATCAAGGACTCTAAATATTTTGTTCAAATGATTGAGTAAAGAATCGGCCTAGATGACATTATAATTAGCTTCGATTTGATATCCCTCTTTACTAAGATCCCCCAAGAAGAGACAATTCATGTAGTTAAAGAAGTGGCTAACCCGATAATAGCCATACTTGTTGAAATTTGCCTTAGATCCACAATTTTTAGCTTTAGAGGTGAATTTTATGAAAAACCCAGTGGAGTGACAATGGGATCTTTGCTTTCACGAGTAGTGGCCAGCCTTTACATGGAAAAGTTTGAAAGCAAGGCCCTTAATACTTATCATCACAAACCTAAGATTTGGAAAATATTTGTTAATGATACCAATGACATGGTAAGGAGGAAGTAGCTAAATTTCTACATCACCTCGACAACATCTCAATAGACATTCAATTCACTACGGAGGAAGAATAAAATGGTTACATTCCCTTCCTTCATATTCTTATCATCGGGAAACCTAATGGAAAGTCGGATTAGAATGTATATCAAAATAAAACACACGCAAAAAACTACCTTCACACAGACTCTCGTCATCATCCCTATCAGAATATTGGGGTCATTAAAAATTTGGCTTCTAGAGCTTTCAGAATATCTAGAGTTGATCATCAAAGTGATGAAAAAGAGCACCTAATTAGATTTTTTAGCAAGCTTGGATACAACATGAAAGATATTAAGGATTCCTTCTAAAAAACTCTAAGTCATCACGATAATCCTCCTAACTCTAGCATCCATAACTCTGGGAAGATTGCATACCTACCTTACCTTAAGGGAACCACTAACAAGTTTCCACAGTCTTAAAGAAGAAGGAGGCTAAAACATGTTTTAAACCCCCTACCACCATTAGACAAATGATGAGATATGTAAAGGATGGCATTGACCACTTCCAATTTAAATGTGTTTACAAGATATAATGTTCCTGTGGTAAATGCTATATTAGAGAAATTGGGTGTTTGTTAAAAGAAAGAATCAAGGAGCATAGTGTGGACATAACACACAAAAGGACCAAAAACTCAACTATTTTGGAACATGCTAAGAACACTGAACATCATGTTTACATATAGAATGCTAAAATATTTGCTAAAGAAAACCTCTATTACAGACATAGGATAAGGGAAGCTCTTGAGATTAAAAAGAACCCTAGTAATATTAATAGATACAATGGCATGGAGATCAATAAAAAATGGTGGCCCCTTTTAAACATGAATAATAATAAAAATTAATATTATTTAATATGATGATAATGATGCTGATGATTAACATCCATTAAGACCAATGTGGTATATCGTACCTTAAGAAAGTAAGAGATTAATTGAGATTATTTAATATTTTATTTCTTTGATAAAAAATAGGGGAAATAAGTGTGTCTAGACCCCTATAGTTTTGTTGACTTAACAAGTCAAGAAGGTTAGTAGTGTGGCATATGTTTTGGAAATGAGAACAGATGTGAGTAAGAGTTGGGAAATCCAAGAGATGCGACCTTGATTTTTAAATTGTTTAATACACCAACCCATATGGAACTGAAAAAGGACAAGTGAGAAAAATATGTGTGACATCCTCGTGGGCCTGTAAACATAATATGCACTTGCTAGGGCCCATGTATCCACCTTGACATAAATTGTCCCACGTAAGTATTTTGTTCTGCCAAGATAGCAAACAACAACACTTTAATTTGAGAGGGAGGTTCCAATGCTAAATTTTATGGAACCAATCAACACCACTCACATATGACTACATCCTTGCGATGAAGTTGTATGCATCTTTGACCTGGATCTAATCCTACACAAACTTCCCTTCCCAAGTGAATTTATCCCCAAAACCATCTAGAGTAATGCCAACCATAATTAATTCTTGAATATATCTATCTCAATCCTTAGCTAAAACCCCATATAAACCTAAATCTTTTGAGAAGATACAGATAGGATATTTACTAGATGGAAAGGTGGTCACTTGGATCTGGTTGATATAATAGATGCCTAGATTATGGATATGTCGAATGAGTGTTGGAGACAAGATAATGTTGTCGTTGAACTAGATAATAAGGTCCAAGCCAATCTCCACACTAGAACCATCGCAAATTTCCCAACAACCATTTGTTTTACTTTCATCATCCCATTCTAGATGTATGATGCTAAAACAGGAGTCTGGGTCCCAGCTTTAATCCATTCAGATAAAGATTGATTTCCAAGATATTTATCCTTTATTATATATTGCCATATGCCATAACTAGTTAAAGTCTACCATAAACTTTCAAACCCTAATGCCCAACCAAATTTTTCAATGTCCATAAGACCCCAACGCCCGTCCTCTTTATGTTTAGAAATGTCCTCTAGCCTCATAAGATGTAGTTTTTTAACATCATAAGAGTCAACCTAGATAAATTTTGAAATTATAGAATTGATTTGCTTGATAATGGAGTGTGGTAAAATGCAGAAGTGAATCCATCATACAGAAACGTTTTGAAGGACCGATTGAACTAGAATCAATCTATCACCAATGGGCAACCACTTATGTGACTAGTTATGTAATTTGCGCTCAAATTTATAGATCAACTAGAACCAATCTCGGATACCATAATTTTTTGGTTTCAAATTGAATTTGAGATATTTGAAACCAACATCTAAAGGGACCACCTCTACATTAAAAGCAACAACAATCACATGTACATCCTCAGAATGCATCAATAAAAATAGATTTTGCATTGTTCATATATAACCTAGATGTGAGATCGAATGAATAGATGATCTGGTGCAAACAGGTCCATTCAAAAATTGATGCCAAGAATAATAACATCCTCCACAAATATTAAGTTGGAGATTGATGTGTTCCTAGTGATCTGGAGCCCAAATTGTTGAGATTACAACAAGATGATGAGCTTAGTGGAAAGAAGTCGTCTTCACTAAGTGGGCCCGCAGGCTATTTTTGGCGCACAGTCTATTTTTAGACTATGTCTATTTTTAGACATGTCGATCATGTTCTATGAGTTGCAGGATGCTATTTGTGGATGGTTGGTCAAGTCGGAAAAAATAGATGGACTTCTATTTTTAGACATATTGGGCGGAATCTATTTTTAGATTGCCAGTCTAAAAATAGATATGTCGAATATTATTAGCTCTTAATAGTATTTGGACTATAAACATTATCTTATTCTCTTGGAGCACTTCAGTTAAGTGCACAGATGTGGCACAGGAGCTGACAGAAGGAATTACGCTATTCCTGAGGGTTAAGTGGAGCTATTGCATGGATACTTCAGTTAGAACTCATGTGACAGAGTTTGGTGGAGTTATTGAGCTAGTTGATGGAGTTGTGTTCAATTTAACTAAGTTAAACATAGTTGAGCTAGTTGTATCTAGTCTAACTGATTGATACACTAGTGAGAGTGGTGTGAATTAATTATTAATTAATTCACTAATTATTAACTCATTAATCAACTAAAGAATACATCGGTTAACTACAGTGCATGGACAGTTTCAGTGGAGACCAGTGAAGAGGTAGGTGAAAGAGCAGTGTGACTATCAGTTGTGACTATAGTGTTGCATGATTTGCAACACACAGTGGTTGGAGATGCCGATGAGGATTGCGTGAGCAAGGCTGGACCAATTCGAGTTCATTCAGAGCCATTAAACGGTATGAACAAAACGGCTCCCGGGTAAGCGGTGGAGCATGTGATTGCATGTGTTTTGCTAGATCTGAGCTTGTTTAGTGTGTAGTGATTGGAGATTGTACTGAGAGCTTGTGAGGAGCTTTGTGCAATGATTGTTACATGATCTATATGACATATAATATACAGATAGTTGGGGGTTTTCAACTTTAAACTTTCCCATGAAATACTGTGTTCATATGTGTGATTGTTTATGGTTTTAATGTGCGCATGCGATTGTTTTTATTTCTGCAATTAATGATCAATGGTAGAAGAGATTCTGTGTTGTGCATGAAGTTAAAATAGTGTGTGATCAGGAGAATCTCGGTGTATAACATATCAGTTATCAAATTTCTACACAAATAAATGACCCAACAGTTGAGCCTTAGCAATCAACCAACTTAACCCATCGATAACAAGAAAAAAATAATAATAAATATAAGGAGCATCCTTGCCTCAATCACCTTGTGGCCCGAAAATTTTTTGACATCACCATGTTGATAATTATGGCAAAATTTGTCGAGGAAATACACGCCATTATCCAGTAGACCACCTCCACCAATAAACCAATTTTGTGTAAGATTAGTCGCACGAAACCTCAATCAACACAGTCATATGCCTTGTGTATGTCTAATTTCAACAACAATGTCTTTTTCTTCTTCAACTTGATAGAATGAATACATTCCTAAGCAATGGTCGCAACATCCTGAATTATCTATTTTTCAAAAAACCAAATTGTGTGGTTGAAATATGTATCGACGAATTTTATTTAATACAAGCAACAATAACTTTTAATATTAGATGGTGGTACAGAGTAAGTTAGACCTATATAGACACACCATAATAATTTATAAGCACAAAAAAAAATAAGAGACAAAATAGTTTCTAAACAAACCTCTACCAAATCATTAATATAACCATACTTCTTCACTAAAAATTCAACCCCACTTCATCGCAATCACGACACATTCAAGTAACGCTGGTCAACGTCACTAGCTGACATGTTCGTCCAATCCCACGTCACATCGTAAGGCTGTAATGAGAGTCGGTCGGAGGAACGGAAGGGAATCCAATTGCGATTGCAACGCGGAATTGAGAAAGTCAAGAATTGAAGGAAAATATGAGTGGAGCGTGGCGGCCCACAAACGACTCCTGGTCTTTGGGTGACGTAGAATCATCTCCTGCCCGAGGGAACGGTGAGGTCAAGTCAAAAGCCTTTACAAACCTTGATCTTTCCTCCAAACGCTTTTGTATTCTGTGTCTTTACTTTTAGCGGTAGAGGAAGGAGGACAATGCATGATAAAGGGAATTGTTCTTCATTTCCATTATTATCGTCGGAGACCCTTTCTTTATCTTTTTTGAGATTGGATTTTATTTTTTATTTTTTTTTTGCTAAATTGAAAAAATATTTCTAATATATTCATATGAATGAACGATGATATCGGCAAAAATAAAATCCTATCTCAATGATGATCCAGAAAAGGTCTCCGACGATAATAATGAAAATGAAGAACAATTCCCTTTATCATGCATTGTCCTCCTTCCTCTACCGCTAAAAATAAATATAGAAAATACAAAAGCACTTGGAGGAAAGATTAAGGTTTGTCAACGTTTATGACTTGACCTCGCCGTTCCCTCGGGCAGGACATGATTCCACGTCACCCAAAGACAACGAGTTGTTTGTTGGCCGCCACGCTCCACTCATATTTTCCTTCAATTCTTGACTTTCTCAATTCCGCGTTGCAATCACAATTGGACTCCCTTCCGTTCCTCCGACCGACTCTCATTGCAGCCGTGCTATGTGACGTGGAATTGGACGGACATGTATTTATTTATGCTCACAACCATTTATGTGGATTGAAATATGTTTTTTAAAATATATATGTAATAATGGAATGACATGTATCTAGTCTGTAAAGTTAAGTGTTTTAGAGGTTGTTTCTAGGGAGTTATTTTTAGTGTGATTTTTTGGAATTTTGGTGTTGGAATTTGGGAAAAATATTTGAGGTGAAGTCTTGATTTATGTTATTTAAACTATTTTTTTTACGATATATATGGATTCAACACCCCAAAAAATCTCTAGGGCACTTCAATTGTGCAAGGTTACCCATCAAACTTCTGTTTTCAATGAATTCCTGCCAGATATTAGAGAAATTAGACCGGCTAAATCCACCGGAAAAGCGTTCAAAAAGTCGCATTAAAGACAACTTGTTTTTTTAGGGTGTTGAATTCATTTATACATTCAAAAGTACATTTTAAATAACAAAAAATCATAATCTTGTTCGAAATTGTATTGTCTTATTTTAGTCAAAGAAACTATTTTCTCTATTATTTAGATTGTGCTTATATATTATTATTAAGTGTGTGTATAGGTCTATCTCACTATGTAACGTCATCTATAAAATGATATCAAAGGTTATTGCTTCTCATATCAAAGAAAACTCGTCGATACATATTTACCCCGCACAATTTGGTTTTTTGAAAAATAGGCAGATTGAAGATGTTGCATCCATTTCCCAGGAATGTATTCATTCTATCAAGACGAAGAAGAAAAAGACATTGTTGTTGAAATTAGACTAACACAAGGCATATGACTATGTTGATTGAGGTTTCGTACGACTGATCTTACACAAAATTGGTTTATTGGTGGAGGTGGTCGACTGGATAATGGCGTGTATTTCCTCGACAAATTTTGCAATAATTATCAACCGAGTGCTGTCAAAATTTTTTTTGGGCCACTAGGTAATTGAGGCAGGGATGCTCCTTATATCCGTTATTATTTTTGCTTGTTATCAATGGGTTAAGTTGGTTGATTTCTAAGGCTCAATTGTTGGGTCATTTATTTTGGCTCCAGATCACTAGGAACACATCCATCTCCCACTTAATATTTTTGGATGATGTTATTATTCTTGGCATCGATTGTTGAATGGACTTGTTTGCACCAGATTTTTTATTCATTCGATCTCGCATCTAGGTTATATATGAACAGTGCAAAATCTATTTTCATTGATGCATCTCAAAATTCTGAGGATGTACATGTGATCGTTGTTGCTTTTAATGTAGAAGTGGTTCCTTTATATGTTGGTTTCAAATATCTCAAATTCAATTTGAAACCAAACAATTATGGTATCCAAGATTAGCTATCGTTGATCGATAAATTTGAGCGTGGATTACATAACTAGTCACATAAGTGGTTGTCCATTGGTGCTAGGTTGATTCTAGTTCAATCGTTACTTCAAAGTATTTTTGTATGATGGATGCACTTATGCATTTTACCACACTTCATTATCAAGCAAATCAATTCTATAATTTCAAAATATATCTAGGCAGACTCCTATGATGTTAAAAAACTACATCTTACCAGGCTAGAGGACATTTCTAAACACAAAGAGGATGGGTGGTGGGGTCTTATGGGCATTGAAAATTTTGGTTGGGAATTGGGGTTTGAAAGCTTATGGCGGGCTTTAATTGGATCTGGTATATGGAAATATATAATAAAGGATAAATATCTTTAAAATAAATCTCTATCTTTATGGATTAAAGATGGGACCCAGACTCCTGTTTTAGCATCATACATCTAGAATGGAATGATGAAAATAAAATTGTTGGGCAATCTGCGATGGCTCTAGTGGGGATATTGGCTTGGACCTTATTATCTGGTTCAACAACAACTATATCTTGTCTCCAACACTCGACATATCCATAATCTAGGCATATATTATATCAATCAGATCCAGGTGGCCACCATTCCATATAGTCAATATCCTATCTAGATATACTCAAAAGATTTAGGTTTATATGGGGTTTTGGCTAAGGATTGGGATAGATATATTCAATAATTAATTATGGTATGCATTACGATGGATGGTTTTGGGGATAAATTAACTTGGGAAGGGAAGTTTTTGCAGATTTAGATCTGGATCAAAGACGCATACAACTTCATCACAAGGACGCAGGGGTATGTGAGTGGTGTTGATTGGTTCCATAAAATTTGGCATTGGAACCTCCCTCTCAAATTAAAATGTTGTGGTTGGCTATCTTAGCAGAACAAAATACTTTCGTAGTACAATTTATGTCGACGTGGATACAGGGGCCCTAGCAGGTGCATATTATGTTTACAGGCCTAGGAGATGCGACACGGATTTTTCTCACTTGTCCTTTTTTAGTTCCATGTGGGTTGGTGTATAAACAATTTAAAAATCAAGGTTGCATGAAATCAGATGTTAGTGGAATCTTGTATAACATATTGGAAAAAATAAAATAATACTTTTCATACTCTTCCTTTCTATATCATGTGGGGCATATGGAGATGCATGAACATGCATATATTTGAAAATAAATTTTTGGATATCTATGGCACTTGCATAAAAAATTGTGCATATTTTAATGAAATTGGTCTTGTAGCAAAATATGGAAACTTGAGGAACATCCATCCTGTGGATATATGGAGAAGATACCTTGCGGGGTTTTTTGATGGGGTTGCTTGCAATAAGTCTTGTGGTTGTGGGGCTTACATCGTCATTAGACTTAGTCATTATTTCCATTTTAGTTAGTTCGAAGGTAGTGGCACAAATTCTAGGGTTGCAATCATTGCATTGTGCGTTGTATTATTCTGTGCTAGATGGGTTTTTCCTGAGAAACTGAATATTTTTGGTGATTCAAAAGTACGATTGATTGGATTCTAAAACAATCTTTATTTTAACTTCCTCTTATTTTTTGGTTGTGGAGAATTAGAATGTTGGTTGAACAATACAATGAGGTTCACTTTGCCCACATTTACAAGGAGCAAAATGGTGTGGCAAACATGCTATCAAAGATTGGGCATCATTTCAATCCGGGGAAGATCAACTATGCCTTCTACAACAATGATCATTTTCAAGGATCTGAAGAAAAACCATTTACTTAGTATATTTTTAATGTTGTATAAGAGTTGTTTTTCTTAATTTCATTATTAGCACTATAGAAATTAGAATGTTGATATAACTATACATATAATTTTTGAGCTATACTGAAATAGTAAATCATACTTGAAGTGATTAGAAACCATTTCTTTTTCTTTCCATATGATAATGTATAACACATATAATGTAACTTTTCAAATATATAAGCAATTTCTTATATTTTAACATAAAATCTGTTTTTTTTTTTTTTTACTTTTCAATATATATGTAACTTTTCAAATAAAATATATATATAAACCCTACTTAAAATTTTAAAATCAAATTACTAAACAAAAAAAAATATTAGTATTATATATAAAATATTTATATCCATAAAAAAGTTATTTCAAATTGTAATGACAAACCCATCATTATATAAAGTAAATTAATGATTTGAGAGTGACCTTGTAATAGAGAGTTCACAATTAACATTCTTCTTCTTTTCCATGTGCAATTATATATATATATATATATAATCCCTTGCGATATTATGGAATAAGTTAAGTCTTGCTTGGAAGTACACTGAAAGGTTACTACTTTATGTCACAAGTATTCAAGCTTGACCCTTATTATGTCTTGAGGTCAAAAAGAAGTTTGTTGTTCGTTAAAGTTAATGATGGATGAAATTTTATTATTTTTAATTTGAATTTAATGATTAAAAGGATTACGATAGCCTAAAGATAGAAATGCTTATTAGTAGATATTGGCATGATCTCGATTGCAAGATAACTTTTTTCTTTCATGTTATTTGTAATGAATGTTTCTTGCTTGGTCGTTTTATTTTTATTTTATGAAAGAATCTTTTTAATTTTTTATTTGAATTTTTTTAAATTTAATTGGCTAATATTATAGTTGATGTTAAAGTTATTAATTAATTATTTATTTTTATTAACAAAATAATTTATTTTTATTAATACAATAATAAAATATTTTTATTAATACAATTTTAAATATTTTGATTTCATAACATTAATATTTTTAATAATTTAATTAAATATTTTATTTAAACTAGTATATATTTTTTATTAAATTAATAAATTATATAAAATAGTTCATTATATTTTAGATATCTAGTGTTTTGTTAAAACACTTTTTGATGTGAAGTTACTGGTCCAATCCTCATCCCTAATTGAAATAATATATTGAACATAATGAAAATATAGTCTTACCAAACTGACATATATATAAGTGATAAAATATATATATTATAAATTTGGATATATCAATAATATATTAAAAAATAAAAAAAAACATATAATATGTGGAGCATAAAATCATTGTATAATCTTTAAGATGAAAAAAATAATACTTTGAAATAGAGGGAGTAAGTTTTAAATCATTATTTACACGCAAATGGATGGAGGGAAAGTAAAAGAAAGACCAAGCAAAAGGGTAAATAGAAGAGACTTATATTGTAAGTGTGTAAATTTTAATAGGGACCAAAAGAGAGTTTAACTATAGTTTTGGTGGAAAATCATGTAATATATGGATGTATTATGTTATAAGTAGAGTGAATCATACTCTAAAAAAAAATATAAATACAATAAAATTAAAAGGAAAAAACAAATACACAAAAGTAAATATATAAAAATAAAACAATAAAAAATTGTGTAAAAAGTAAATTAGTATAGTTAAAAGAATAGACACTAAAAGAAAATGGCTATTACTAAGAATGTTAACAAATAAAAAATTAGGGTGAAGATGTTAACAAATAATTGGGATCAAAATGTTAACAAACAATTTTAAATTTGGGATGAAGATAATGTGTAATATTATAAAGATAACCAAAAACCAATAAAACTAAATATTATTTATAAATCATAATATTAAATAAAGAAAAGTTTAAAATGATGAAATATAATAAGGATTATTAAATAAAGATAAATGTATCATTAAGCACTATATTAAATAATAAGTGTAACAGTCTCGTTAAGATTAACTAGTAGGTACTAGTTAAAAGACAATTATTATTTTACTTTTGGTAAAAGACTTGAGACATTGTTTTGGATAAAAACAAGGAATTAATTATGTTAATGAAAATTATTAAAATAGGAGGATTAGCAAATGAAAAGGGGATCTTTAAAAGTTGTTGTAAAATTTTTCTAAGAATAGGAGGTGGTTGGGGACAGTTGGGAGATACAGTTACCCATCCCTTGAGGATAAAAAGAGAATCCTGGAAAGGGGTGGGGATTCTGTAAAAATTTTGGAAAAGAAGGGAGAGCATTTTCTTGAGCTGGAAAGGTCCAATGGAAATTAGCTTATTGAATCCCTTGAGAGTCCAGATATCCTGTTGGTGACTGGATTGGCCATCCAGAGGTCACAGCAGAGGCATCTCCACTGTTAACCCGTGGCACCGTCCAGATTCTGGAGCTAGGGGGCAAGTGGAGGACGTAATAGCCTCCCTTGAAGGTTGGGAGGACATCAACTGAAAAATATTTTCCTAAGACTCAGATAAGTATACTCTGACTGATATTGTTAGCCAGGTTTATATAATTTTTTGTGTGTTATTGTTAACCGGTTATATGATTCAGAGTGTTATGGCTAACCGGATAAACATCACTGAATGATTACTGCTTAGTTAGATGAATGTTTCCAAGTGTTCTGCGCAAACTAGTTAGTAATTCTAAAGTAGTGTTAACCAGAGAAATGTACCTGGCTCTTACTGTTAAATTTTCAGAAAAGAAAAATATTCTGAGTAGTTCTGGTAGTGAAGATAAATAGGTTATGGAGCATTTGTTTTAGCATTTCTTTATTCTGAAGTTCTAAAATGATAGAATATTAGACTTCTTGTCGTTATGATTTACCAGTACATCTACTATGAGGTGTAAATATGCTAGGTACGTATTTACAATAGGGAAACTTCTGTTTACTACTTGTAATTAAGGAAAAATAAGGACAAGCGCTTCAGGAAACTGAGAAAAATACACAATAATCCACCTTTAATGGCGGACAATGATAGCCTGCTGAAGGCAGGAAAATAAATGGAAAACATGATAACCAGTCCCCATGAAATAACCCCAAACATTGGAGAAAGCTAATTACTACTGTAGTATTTAAAGAAAGAAACGAAGAATAATGAGCAAATCTCCTCCATGGGAGGACTTGAAAACCTCGTAGCATGTATGTGACAGATGTATGGCAACACTGTTTCACTATAATCTTACAAAGTAAATAACGAAAGAAGAGACTTCGTTGCACCAGGTGGTTCTGCAGGAAAGAATCGAAATAGGAATATATATATAGAACATAACAGAACTTATAGAGAAATTTTGTTATAAACTGACATGCATAAAAGGAAAACTCTGAACAAAAATTACATGCAGGACAGTCCAGTTCCAGATTCGTTACAACATGTCTAAAAGCACGAAAATTTTTCACATTTAACACAGATAGACACAGTATAACGTGCGTTGGCTCTGTTCTTATTATACAACCACGGGCCGGGACTTATCCTCGGACCCATTATGTAATATGCTGAGGAACAGTACAGTTCAGTAGTAAACACAGAATTCCACCTTGGGTAAAATCCCCAGTCGCTATTAGATAGCATAGGGATGCAATGAATTGCTAGCTAGTTAACATAAGGAGAGAACCGATTAACACTAGTTCAAACGGCTCAAAAGCCTTGGCTACAATCTATTGCAGCCGAAGTCCGAGAAACTGTAACCCTCAACAGGGCGAGTAGAAGAAGTTAAGCACCCTTGGAAGGGTTAAATACCTGTGCAGGGAGACCATTGAATTAGCCGTGTCCTCGTTGGGGTAAAACAACCAATAAAATGCGACTGGAAGATCGTGAACCAGCTTACCTACCATGAGAAAAACAAACAGGTCAGTAAACTTCCAATAAGAGATTTGAGAGCATCGATTATAAAACAAACGATAATGCTTGTTTCTAAAGAGGAAGTTACCTGGCAAGGGGTTGAACCCTGTAGCATTCTCCTGCAGAAATTAGTGAATAAAAGTTGTTTAAATGCTGCTCGGAAACCAAAGGAAAAGAACGAGCGTTTTGCAGGAGTTCGAACCTGAACAGACCCAATTCAACAAAGGAAGAGTGGAATTCTTACCATAGTCCTGAGGAAATGGGTAGTCGGACGGAAGACCTTCTAAAGCCGGCTGGGGCTGCAATAGTAAGCCTATGAGGATACCCTGTATGAGAAATTCATTAGGGTCGAATGATAACCAAGCATTTGCAGGCAGAAGGCAAAGAATAAAAAACGAAACAAAACAAGATAGCTAACCCCAGCGGTAGAATGGCATATTACCTGGTAGACTTGACATGTTAAATACATCAGGGCGGAGTTTGCTATGTCTGTTCCCGAAACATAGAAAGAAAAATCATAATGTCGAGAGCACCGAGCTGTAATCAAGGAGCCTCTAATGTCGTCGAACTCTCCGATCGCAGTCAGAGAGAATGATGGAGAGTATGCGGATCCAAGGGTTAGCACACAAAACCTGGCAAGAAATCATAGACTGCCGAGAGTGAATGGTGCTGCCATCTGGACGGGTGGAATGAATGACCTGCCAAGTGGTACAATGCAAATCCCAAGAGATCTAAAAACAAGATCAATTTAAATGGTGCACGCGCGAGCCTATTGTGTTACCAGCCTTACTCCCATGTGTTAACCTTAATGAAAAATCCTTGAGGTTCAACCTTACACATGTTAAAACCAGACTTTAACTTATTCGAAAATTGTGCTGGAAAATGTGGTACGTGGCACACCTTGTGAGCATACAAATTCTATTGGCCAAAATTATATAAATATAGGCATAACCTTTGAAAGCTTTGGATTATACTCGAGACAAAAAAAGAATTAATGATTTACTAGATTAATGCCTTGTACTGCCAGCAAAGTAAATGTTGCTTCTCCCTACATTAAATATTGAATGTTGTGTTGGCATTGTAAGTTGTGAAGGCTAGTAAAACGCTTAGATGATTCCTTTTTTTATGGTAAAATAAATATATATATATATATATATATATATATATATATATATGTTTGTGGCAAAGTATATGTGACAAGTGGTATCAGAGCCAAGTTGCTACACTGGAAACCTTAGGGGTCTACTAACAGTGAAGCTGTGTATGTGAATAGTTCACTAAGAGGAAGCAAGAGAATATGAGAGAAGATGCAGCAACGCAGTCACAACCAGAGGAAACCCCAGTTTCTACAGTCATGAATCCGGAAATGTGGGTTCAATTAACTGTGGAACAGCATCAAAAAACGAGTCGAATGTTGGAGGAACAGCAGCAGCAAACTGCATTTTTGCTAAGTACAGTATAGCATTTGCAAGAAGAAATGTTAAGAGTCTGGAGGGACAATGAGAGGTTGTTACAGGATCAAGAAAAGATGCTGAAAAGTTTATCTAACAAGCAAAACCAGGAGATGGGACATCCCAGTGTGGAAAAAGAATTATCCACGGAACAGGAAGAACAACAAACCAAAAATGATACTATTGGCAGAAACGAAAAGAGTCCCTCTCAAAAGAGTAAAAACAGAAATTATAATGAGGCAAAATTAGGTAATCTGTCCGATCAGCAAGATCATAAAAGGCAGAAAGTGGAACTGCAAGGGGAATTTCGTAAAATTAAGCCACCAACCTTTGACGGTGAGGCGGAGGAGGTGGTCGAAGCTTGGTTAATCAACATAAACAAGTATTTTCAGGTATATGAATACAACAGTAATTTGAAGGCCAGATTGGCTATTTATCAGCTGCGGGAAAAAGCCACTCTGTGGTGGGAGGAGGTGAAAAATGTACGCAGCATTGATGAGCGAGATATCACATGGGAACAGTTTCAACAATACTTTAAGGACAAGTATTTAACGGAGAGATTTTATGATGACAAAGCGAAGGAATTTCATGACCTTCGACTGGGGCAGATGACCATGGATGAATATGTTACGAAATTCACCTCCCTGTTACGTTACGTTCCTTACCTTCGAGAGGGAAAAGCCAAGGTGCAGAGGTTCTTAATCAGTTTACCCACCCCAATGAGGGAGCAGATAGAATTTGTCAACCCACAAACCATGGATGAGGTAATTCGTAAAGCATGAATGTGCTACCAGCAGAATAAGGCCAAGGGTGATGGTGGGAAAAGCTGGCAGCCAAGGAAACATCAGAAAAGTAGTTCTACTTTTAAAAATAGTAAAAGTAGTAACATTAAAGGCTCGGCACGAAATGTTGTTGGCAAGAAGTTTGGTAAAAACCATCAAAGGATCAAGTGGCCAGCGGAGGAGAAACCCACTGAAGCTTCCAGCAAGCCAGAGCAGGGACAAAATTCAAAACCTTCCCTACAGTGTTGGGGCTGTGGGGAGGCTCATTATTACAAAAACTATCCCCAACGACACAAAAATGAAGCTGTAGCAAATTTGCAGGAGGCATCTACAGTGGGTGATGTGGCGCGAAATATACCTCGCATAAATGCAGCCTTGGAAGATCGACAGGCTTATTTCCAGCCCACCATGATTGAATTGGAAGGTACTATACTAACTAAACCTGTTTCGATTTTAATAGAACCTGGAGCAAGTTTAAGTTATGTAAGTCCTAAAATAGTGGAATTATGCAAACTAAAAGAACAAAAATTTAAGAACTCACGGTTAGTTCAATTAGCTACTGGGGCAAAAAGTAAAGTCACTGCGAAAATTCCTAATTGTATGCTGGAAGTGGCAAAACAGCAGATAGAGGCAGATTTGAGTATCTTACCACTAGGATCATATGATGTGTTATTGGGGATGGACTGGTTGGAAAGACATTGGACCCTTGTGGACTGCAAAGAAAAGACAATTTACTATAGAATGCAAGATGCCACGTGTAAAGAAATCAAAGGAATTAAAAAGCCTGTACAATTACGCCCCATAACAGCATCTCAAATGGGCAAATGTATCAGAAAAGGGTGTCAGTTGTATGCAATTCAAGTAGGATATGCAGACTCTAAGGACAAAGCTTCAATTATAGAAGATATTCTTGTAGTGCAAGAATTTTTGGATGTATTTCCAGAAAATATTCCAGGTTTGCCACCCAAAAGGGATATTGACTTCACCATTGAATTGCTGCCTGGAGCCTCTCCGGTGTCAAGAGCACCTTATAGAATGAGTATACCAGAACTAACTGAGTTGAAGATACAACTGCAAGAATTGTTAGATAAAGGGTATATTCACCCAAGTGTGTCTCCTTGGGGAGCACCAATTCTTTTTGTTAGAAAAAAGGATGGAACCTTACGCATGTGTATGGACTACTGGCAATTGAACAAGCTGACTGTTAAGAATAAATACCCTCTACCCAGAATTGATGATTTATTCGATCAGGTGAGAGGTGCTAAGGTGTTCTCTAAAATAGATTTGAGGTCTGGATATCATCAGATTCGAATCAAGGATGAGGATATTTGCAAAACAGTGTTCCACACTAGATATGGGCATTATGAGTTTGTGGTATTGCCCTTCGAATTGACAAATGCGCCAGCAACCTTTATGAGGTTGATGAATGGCATTTTTCATCAGCTTTTAGATAACTTTGTACTGATCTTCATAGATGACATATTGATTTACTCAAAAAACGAGGAAGAACATAAAGAACATTTGAGAATAGTATTGGAAATGCTGAGAAAGCATCAGCTTTATGCTAAATTCAGCAAGTGCGATTTCTTTAAATCAGAAATCCAATACTTGGGTCACGTTGTGACAGCTGAAGGAATAGCTGTGGATCCTGAAAAGATTAAAACTATTATGGAATGGCAAGTACCACAGAATGTGGCAGACATTAGATCATTTATGGGTCTGGCTGGATATTACAGGCGGTTCATCGAAGGGTTTTCTAAGATTGCCTATCCTATTACATCCTTGCAAAAGAAAGGCAAGTCTTTCAAATGGACGAAGGAATGCCAGGACAGCTTTGAGAAGCTGAAACAGCTCCTAACCACAGCACCAGTTCTGAGGGTGGCTGACCCCAATAAAGACTATGTGGTGTGTACTAATGCCAGCAAGGAAGGAGTTGGTGCAATATTAACTCAAGAAGGAAAGGTAATAGTATATGAGTCTAGGAAGCTGAAAGAGTATGAACAAAAATATTATGCCTATGATTTAGAGCTTACCGCAGTAGTTCATGCCCTCCGAGTGTGGAGGCATTATCTGCTAGGTAAAAGGTTTGTACTTAAAACTGACCATGGTAGCTTGACCAATTCTTTCAAGAAAGCAGATTTAAACTCTCGACAGGCCAGATGGAATGCCTTCTTGAGTGAATTTGACATGGATATACAACACGTTAAAGGAAAAGAAAATCGTGTTGCAGATGCATTGAGTAGAAAATTGCATGGAATTTATGCAATGTATTTCAGTCAATCAGAAAGCCGACTGTTAGATCAGTTAAAAGAAGAAGCCCAGAAGGACCCTAAATACAAATTCCTGTGGCAACAAATGGAGGATGATAGGAAGCAAGGCAAATCATCAGAATGGGGAAGAAATGAAGATCAAGTGATGACCTTTTGCGGAAGAATCTATGTGCGAAATCGTGCGAACCTTAAGGAGTTGATTCTTAATGAATTCCATCGCAGTAATTACGCTGGTCATCCGGGATATCAAAAGATGCTCACTGCAATAAGAAAGGTATATTATTGGCCAGGCATGCGTAAGAATATTGCAGAATATATAAGCAAATGTTTGGAATGCCAGCGGGTTAAGGTGGAGCATCAGCACCCTGCAGGGCTATTGCAGCCCATACCTATTCCTGAGTGGAAACGGGAAGTCATCTCCCTAGATTTCATCACAGGTCTACCCCGGACAAAGAGGCAAAATGATTCGATTATGGTAGTGGTGGACAGGTTAAGTAAATCTGCCCATTTCATACCTGTGCAGACCACTTACAAGACTGTTCAGATTGCAGATATATTCATGAAGGAGATTTTTAGACTGCATGGCATACCCAAGACGGTGATATCAGATCGAGATGTCAAGTTTACATCCGCATTTTGGAAGACCTTGTTCTCTTGATTAGGAACACAGATACACTTTAGCACAGCATATCACCCTCAAACGGATGGACAAACAGAACGGGTAAATCAAGTTATGGAGGATATGTTGTGCACGTATGTAATGCAGCAGCCAGTCAAATGGGAAGATTATCTGCATCTTGTGGAGTTCGCCTATAACAACGGATACCAAGAATATCTGAAAATGAGTCCCTTTGAAGCGCTATATGGAAGGCAGTGTCGTACACCTATAAACTGGAGTAGTCCTGAGACAAAATTGTTGTTAGGACCGGAAATGTTGGCTGAAATGGAAGCTGAGGTAAAAAGGATAAGGCAGAATCTGAAGGCTGCACAAAATAGACAAAAGAATTATGCAGATAAGAAAAGGTCCTACCATGAATTCAGGGTAGGGGACCATGTATACGTAAGGATTAAGCCGAAAAGAAGCACTTTGAGGTGGACCTCTTGTGCCAAATTGGTTCCCCGATACTGTGGCCCTTTCCAAATAATGGAAAGAGTGGGACCGATAGCCTATAGATTGGCTTTGCCCAGCCATATACAAGTACACAATGTGTTCCATGTATCCTTGTTAAAGCGATATGTACATGATGAAAAACATGTAATTCATTGGCAGAATGTTCAGGTAGGAGAAAAGTAGGAAAGAAAAATCCTAGCTGGAAAAATTTGATTAACATATAAAAGTACTAGCTGAGAACACTTTGCTTTTCAGGTAGAACCGGACAGAGAGTTTCTCGTCGAGCCGCTACGCATACTTGATAGAAGAGAGATAGAACTTCGCAAAAGAGTAGTTGTCCAGGTGAAAGTGCAGTGGAAGCACTTTGGACCGGACGAGGCTACTTGGGAAGATGAAAGATTCATGCAAGAGGCTTACCCGGAGCTTTTCACAGAGATGAGCTGAAAACACCGAGGACGGTGTTACTCTCAGGGGGGGAGATGTAACAGTCTCGTTAAGATTAACTAGTAGGTACTAGTTAAAAGACAATTTTTATTTTACTTTTGGTAAAAGACTTAAAACATTGTTTTGGATAAAAATAAGGAATTAATTATGTTAATGAAAATTATTAAAATAGGAGGATTAGCAAATGAAAAGGAGATCTTTAAAAGCTGTTGTAAAAGTTTTCTAAGAATAGGAGGTGGTTGGGGACAGTTGGGAGATACAGTTACCCATCCCTTGAGGATAAAAAGAGAATCCTGGAAAGGGGTGGGGGTTCTGTAAAAATTTTGGAAAAGAAGGGAGAACATTTTCTTGAGCTGGAAAGGTCCAGTGGAAATTAGCTTACTGAATCCCTTGAGTGTCCAGATATCTTATTGGTGACTGGATTGGCCATCCAGAGGTCACAGCAGAGGCATCTCCACTGTTAACCCATGGCACCATCCAGATTCTGGAGCTAGGGGGCAAGTGGAGGACGTAATAGCCTCCATTGAAGGTTGGGAGGACATCAGCTGAAAAATATTTTCCTAAGACTCAGATAAGTATACTCTGACTGATATTGTTAGCCAGGTTTATATAAGTTTCTGTGTGTTATTGTTAACCGGTTATATGATTCAGAGTGTTATGGCTAACCAGATAAACATCACTGAATGATTACTGCTTAGTTAGATGAATGTTTCCAAGTGTTCTACGCAAACTAGTTAGTAATTCTAAAGTAGTGTTAACCAGAGAAATGTACCTGGCTCTTACTGTTAAATTTTCAGAAAAGAAAAATATTCTGAGTAGTTCTGGTAGTAAAGATAAATAAGTTATGGAGCATTTGTTTTAGCATTTCTTTATTCTGAAGTTCTAAAATGATAGAAGATCAGATTTCTTGTCGTTATGATTTACCAATACATCTACTATGAGGTGTAAATATGCTAGGCACGTATTTACAGTAGGGAAACTTCTGTTTACTACTTGTAATTAAGGAAAAATAAGGACAAGCGCTTCAGGAAATTGAGAAAAATACACAATAATCCACCTTTAATGGCAGATAATGATGGCCTGCTAAAGGCAGGAAAATAAATGGAAAACATGATAACCAGTCCCCATGAAATAACCCCAAACATTGGAGAAAGCTAATTACTACTGTAGTATTTAAAGAAAGAAATGAAGAATAATGAGCAAATCTCCTCCATGGGAGGATTTGAAAACCTCGTAGCCTGTACGTGACCGACGTATGGCAACACTGTTTCACTATAATATTACAAAGTAAATAATGAAAGAAGAGACTTCCTTGCACCAGGTGGTTCTACAGGAAAGAACCGAAACAAGAATATATATATAGAACATAACAGAACTTATAGAGAAATTTTGTTATAAACTGACATGCATAAAAGGAAAAATTTGAACAGAAATTACATGCAGGACGGTCCAGCTCCAGATTTGTTACAACATGTCTAAAAGCACGAAAATTTTTCACTTTTAACACAAATAGACACAGTATAACGTGCGCTGGCTCTGTTCTTATTATACAACCACGGGCCGGGACTTATCCTCGGACCCATTATGTAATATGTTGAGGAACAGTACAGTTCAGTAGTAAACACAGAATTCCACCTTGGGTAAAAGCCCCAATCGCTATTAGATAGCATAGGGATGCAATGAATTGCTAGCTAGTTAACATAAGGAGAGAACCGATTAACACTAGTTCAAACGGCTCAAAAGCCTTGGCTACAATCTATTGCAGTCGAAGTCCGAGAAACTGTAACCCTCGACAGGGCGAGTAGAAGAAGTTAAGCACCCTTGGAAGGGTTAAATACCTGTGCAGGGAGACCATTGAATTAGCCGTGTCTTCGTTGGGGTAAAACAACCAATAAAATGCGACTGGAAGATCGTGAACCTGCTTAATTGCCATGAGCAAAACAAACAGGTCAGTAAACTTCCAATAAGAGATTTGAGAGCATTGATTATAAAACAAACGACAACGCTTGTTTCTAAAGAGGAAGTTACCTGGCAAGGGGTTGAACCCTGTAGCATTCTCCTGCAGAAATTAGTAAAGAAAATTTGTTTAAATGCTGCTCAGAAACCAAAGGACAAGAACGAGGGTTTTGCAGGAGTTCGAACCTGAACAGACCCAATTCGACAAAGGAAGAGTGGAATTCTTACCATAGTCCTGAGGAAATGGGTAGTCGGACAGAAGACCTTCTAAAGTCGGCTGGGGCTGCAACAGTAAGCCTATGAGGATACCCTGTATGAGAAATTCATTAGGGTCGAATGATAACCAAGCATTCGCAGGCAGAAGGCAAAGAATAAAAAACGAAACAAAACAAGATAGCTAACCCCAACGCTAGAATGGCATATTACCTGGAAGACTTGACCTGTTAAATACATCAGGGCGGAGTTTGCTATGTCTATTCTCGAAACATAGAAAGAAAAATCGTAATGTCGAGAGCACCGAGTTGTAATCAAGGAGCCTCTAATGTCGTCGAACTCTCCGATCGCAGTCAGAGAGAATGACGGAGAGTATGCGGATCCAAGGGTTAGCACACCAAACTTGGCAGGAAATCATAGACTGCTGAGAGTGAATGGTGTTGCCATCCGGACGGGTGGAATGAATGACCTGCCATGTGGTACAATGCAAATCCCAAGAGATCTAAAAACAAGGTCAATTTAAATGGTGCGCGCCGAGCCCGTTGTGTTACCAGGCTTACTCCCATGCGTTAACCTTAATGAAAAATCCTTCAAGGAGATTCAACCTTACACATGTTAAAACCAGACTTTAACTTATTTGGAAATTGTGCTGGAAAATGTGGTACGTGGCACACCTTGTGAGCATACAAATTATGTTGGCCAAAATTATATAAATATAGGCATAACCTTTGAAAGTTGTGGATTATACTCGAGACAAAAAAAGAATTAATGATGTACTAGATTAATGTCTTGTACTGCCAGCAAAGTAAATGTTGCTTCTCCCTACATTAAATATTGAATGTTGTGTTGGCATTGTAAGTTGTGAAGGCTAGTAAAACGCTTAGATGATTCCTTTTTGTATGGTAAAAGAATTTTTTCTTTTATTTTTTTTGGTGGCAAAGTATATGTGACAATAAGTAAGAGAAAAATAAATAAAAGAGAAATGTATCAATATTAAATAAAAAAAATGAAAATGATTTTTTTTTAGTATTTAGAGTATTCATAATTGGGCTAATTGATCTAGGTGCGAACCATAAACTTCCTAGCACATAATACTTCATTTACATGTTAGTTGAGTTGCCCCCAGACTAATATAATGAAAATTATTAATTAAGGATAAACGTAAACTAGAAATATTGGCATGTAGTACAAAGTCTATGTAATTCTTTAATTCTTATATTTATGCAACTAATTAAATAAAAAGTTCAATGAATGAGAGAGACAACAAAATAGGAAAGATAACGTTTAAGATGCACCAAAAAGCCCACATTGACATATATTTTGCTTTAATGTGGATGGTCAAAGTTGGTAAAATTATATAATAATTCTTTTATATAATTAAATATTACATTCATAATCAAAGACAACTATTTTTTAATATAAGTCCTTTATTTTTCAAGTTTAAAATCAAAATGACCATTAATATCCCTATGAACACATTTTTCAAAAAAAAAAATTATTATTATTATTAATTCCAACACAATAAACATGCATTATCTAATATAAATGTATATATTTAATAAAATAGAGTAAGCTTGCTATGCTTAACTATCTATTCTTGTTTTAGCTAAAATGTTATAAGAGACTACTTATTCCACCAAAATG
The DNA here is from genome assembly GCA_034641835.2 of Pinus albicaulis. Lineage (NCBI taxonomy): Eukaryota > Viridiplantae > Streptophyta > Pinopsida > Pinales > Pinaceae > Pinus > Pinus albicaulis. Next base: position 514,928,269 of record CM076569.1, read on the forward strand.
GTTGAAAACTTACATTTACACCAACTACTTTTGATAACATTAATGAAAACATAAGCATGTCTTAACTACTTTCACTAACATGAACACAAACACTATAGATAGCTCTTCCACACACCCCTGTATGAGCACACCCATGTCTCCATTGCTTTTCCTAAAGTAGATGAAATTGCAGTCACAGATACTAGTATAATTTCACAATCTAAATGTGGACTCACTAATACTAATGCGAATACCAAGCACAAACATGTTCCTACTGATTTTGGTAGCCCTAATAAAAACACCAAACAAGAGAAAACCCCAATCACTTTTACTAACATTTATGAAAACACCAAAATATAAACTTGTCCCAACTAACTATCTTCACTAACAATAATGCAATAACTAAATAAAATACTTATAAGCATGAGTAAAAGCATAAACATGTCCTAACTTATAATTAAATAAAATACTTATAATCATGAGTAAAAACATAAACATGTCCTAACTTTTGCTTTTATATGCATGAGTAAGACTATTTACCCAATAACTTTAACTATTATGATAAATATAATAACAAAAATATAAATATAAATATATCAACCATTTTCATTAATATTGACACAACTCCTTTCACCAAGAATGATGTAAGCACTAACAACTTGTTCCAACTACTTTCAATGATGCAAATACTACTCAATAAAATACTTATAAACATGAATATACTTTCAATGATGCAAATACTACTCAATAAAATACTTATAAATATGAATAAAAAAACTAAACATGTTCTAACAACTTCTACTTATTATAAACACAAATAAAAGCATAAACATCTCCAACACTTTTTATTAACATGTACACAAATATAAAAACATAAATACATATATATCAACCACTTTTATTAATAGTAACACAAATATACACATAAAAATTTTTAAACATTAATAAAATAAATAATATAATTACACTTTCATCAACCCAACAAATTATTGTCACCTCATCATTAAATCTAAACTTTGAATTTTTCCATTTTATTATCCTAATATATATATATATATATATATATTAAATTTAAAAATATCAATTATTAAAATTACAAAAAATAAATATAATTTCTTTCAACATTAAATATATTTCTAAATTAAAAAATACAATTCTAATAAAAAATTATAATTAAGCCAAAAATAAATAAATACAATTTAGTGTTTAAAAAAACTCAAAATCATATAACATAACATTTCACCTTTTCCCTTTCCATTTAATACCTCAAAATCATATAACATAACATTTCACCTTTTCCCTTTCCATTTAATACTTCTAAAACCTATAACATAACATTTCACCTTTTCCCTTTCCATTTAATACTTCTAAAACATATAACAAAACATTTTACCTTTTCATTGAATACTTCTAAATCATATAACATAACATTTCACCTTTTCCCTTTCCATTGAATACTTCTAAATCATATAACATAACATTTCACCTTTTCCCTTTCCATTTAATACTTCTAAAGTTTTTCGTTATATTTATTTTCAAAACGCATTTAAAAATAAATAAAAACATAAACTTTATCCTTAACATTTAATATTCCAAAATTTGTTCGTTTACAAATCGCATTAAAAAAAATAATTAAAACATAGAACTTTGAGCTTTTGAACATTCCTAGCCAAATATATCGGATGATCTCTAAATACGATAGAACTTTGCGTTTTTTAATATTCCTGGCCAAATATGTCGAATCATCTCTAGATACCTGTCGCGATAACGGCCATCTGACTTTTCACTCGTCAATACTCCCGCTGGGTGCTCTTGTTTCTACGCGGACCGAATCCATATAATAGTTGTGCTTACACAATGAATAGCTTTCATTGTTGTTAGGATTATTATGGAATCCCAACGAGTTTGGTTTTCCAATACATATAATGCACCAATAATAATTAAAATGACCGGGTCATTGATTTATACAAAATGAAACACCATAAATAACTAGATCTTGATCTTGTAATTGAAATGCATTCAATGTATAATACGAATATAGCATATAACAGGTTAGTTAAGAGTCGTTCCCTTTATGTCTAACACTTTGTTTCACAGAGGATTGTGCATGAAATGCACTTAATAATACAAAATTTGTTATGATCTAACTTTCTCTATTTGCAACTTATAAGCAATTCAAACTATAAGTAAATTTATATTTACTTATAAGTTTTTCATGAAATAATCATAATTGGGGCTATCTAAGATACTTAGATTCTTAAATTTTTTTACCAACTTGAGAATGTGATAAATTGTATTTCAAGAAAAAACCATTATATATAATTTTCTTACCAACTTAAAAATGTGATAAATTGTATTTAAAAAAAAAAAACCATTAAATATAATTTATGATATATATCTCTATAGTAATAATATTGTGTATCAAGTTTGAGAAATAATAACTTATATATCTTTTAATATGATATGTAATATAAAGGGTTAACAGTTTTCTGGATTAAAAAGAATAATAATATTTATTTAAAATAATAATAATAATAAATAATAATTTAAAAATTGAAATATCTAATATATAATTTGTGTAATAACTAAATCAATTAAAATAAAATAAATATCTATAAATATAATATTTGAGAGTGCAAGATTCTGTGATCCATAACATATTAGATTAAAAATCTTTCGGGAAATCACATGAGAATTTTAGGACCGACGCGTTTGGTAATTCGAAACGGGTCGGTCCTAAAATTTTCATGTGATTTCCCGAAAGATTTTTAATCTAATATAAATATAATAGTTTAATTGATATAATTTTAAATTATTAAATTAATAAAAAACAAAAACTAACATTATAGTAATTTTAAATTAGAAAAGTGCAAATATATTAAATTTTTTAAGAAGGTTAAACAAGAGAAACATCAGATAAATTAGAATATAAAATTAAACTAGAACTCAAAATTAAAGTCAATTATGAAAAAAATATTTTTTAAAATTTTGAATTACAAAATAATAAAAAATATATATTATAATAAAGAGTATATTATTTATAAATTTAAATTGAAAAGATACAAAATATTTTTAATTTATTAAATTATAAATATCAAATATTATGTAGTATTATTATTTTTTTTTAATTGAAAATGTGAATGTTTGAATTGTTTTTTAATGGTAGAAATAGATTTAGCATCTTTAGGAACCAAAAAACACTCAAAAAAAATTTGAAATTTGATAATCTATATTTCCAAAAATTTCCATTAAATTTAATCAATATCTAAACCTAAAAACCATTATTTTTTGAGATAAATCACATTTATATTTTGAAAAAATATTCCTAATATATTTAGGTTGAGAGACCTTTTCTTTTGAATCATATCACTTTTCAGTTTCGTCAACTCTTTTCTTCTTTGCCTAACATCTGTCAGGTCCGTTTAATTATTTTGCTCATTAAATATGATCTGATCTGTTAAAACTTTAACTGTTCAAGTGGCACAATTCTCTGGATGCAGTGGCAATTTCAATCACGAGTGGTGCCATTATTCGAGTGGCAATTTCAGGGACAGGAAATTGGAGAAGCAGTTGGTGCAGTTGCAACTCACTACCACTACCATCACGCTCCACCCCTAATTTTGAGCCAGAAATATAATGGCATTTTTTCAGAAATATAATGGCATTTGATAATGATGTCAGACTTTATTGGTTTCAAGAAACAGATTCTGCAAAAGCATGTGATGCGTTCAACAGAAATAGTTATATTTAACACTTGGATTTCTTTACTCTACAAGGCGTCGCTTGGATTGGATTAGAAGGCCAGTAATTAAGAGTACCTACTTTCCATGATGGGTATTGGGAAACATTTGACAGAAAATAGACTTTGGTATATTTGCAATTGATAGGCTACCAAGAATGCGGAACTCGTCCAGCAGGACCGTGGTGAGCATAGTTTATCTAGACTAATGCAGCAGTACAATATTTTACCTCGGATGAACTACAGGCACAGCAGGTTTCTTGATAACCCCTGCAGACAAAAGGGCCATGTTATAGTCTAAATTACCCACTTGATTTGAAGAGTTACTAGGCAAAGCTGAGTCTAATTACATTTCCTTATGCTGATTCCGGAAGAAGTTTAACCTATAATTGTCCAGGAATAAATAAAAATATGGCCGTATGCCTGTTTTATCTTTGTATATATTCAAAATGAGACGATGTCCGGTGTAATCATGGATATATGCGAGTGCATGAAACTTTTTGAAAATCAATGTTGGATTCAGGGCGGGAGAGCTTTCCGGTAAACATCTTCGCACACCTTTGATAGATGGTTTTTGCCGAGATGGCTTTCCTGGTAAGATATGCTTCCCATGATTTATATATTTGTTCTTATTAATTGCATAGTGACAGGCAAGATGATAATCTAGGCACCAAACTGGGCTGCGTGGTTTCCCATGGTTAGCAGCCACTGCCAGACATTTTTCCGTGGGGAATCTACAAAACAAAATAACTCAATTGTCTAACAAAGCATCAGATGGAGCAGAGTGGCTGAAAAGACCTTGGGAGTGTTCATCCAAGAGGGCAGAGGGCAAAGCCTTACAGGTTAATTAATAAAATAAATAGGGATTGCTGGAAAAAAATTTCTCTTATCTTTTTTTTTTCCTTGTTCAACTTATACATTGCATTGATTTACAGAGTTTGCTAACCTTCATAAATTGCGAAATTGACTTGCAGTTTCTAAGTCTTACAACCAATCATTGATTTGGATCCATTTCAGATTAGAACAATCTTTACTTCTACGACTATACCCATCCTGCCCTTGAGTACAATTTAAAGTGTCTGATCAAGTTCACAAAACTGTGAGTTGTAGATTCACATTACCCCAGACAATTTCCAGCACCATTATCAATATGGCAAAACAAATATTTGTTTGAAGCTCAATTAGAGCTCTATACTTCAATGATTAATAATTACTGCACATGCCAATCCCATATTTATTCTGTTGTGGTTGCGAGTGCTTCTGAGTATCCTAAAGTTTTGAATTCTTCCGGACTCTACTCTTTTAGGTCTTGGCTCTTGGTTTCCCACTTCTGATTTTTTTTCTCGTATTTTATTCATTGAAAATAAAAGAATTAGAAAAGCAACATACAAATATTTAAATGTTCATTTATTTATTCATGTAATGACCTGATTTAAATGGCTAAGCAGTATTGGCTTTTGCATTCCTCAATAATCCTTACCCCTGCGTACCATATTGACTTGGCACAACCACTTTGTACTGACAATGGATATACTATATTTAGTCCTTCTAACATACTTTTGTGGTTTATTTTTGGACATTAATACAATTATATTAAATTATCTATATCGCATTTATAATAGTAAGTTTGATAGTTTAGATCGATACCTAACATAACACAACACAATGTAAATGATTGCATATATAAATATTCATTACCTAACTCAATATGTTCCAAATTATTGCATATAGGAAGGTTTATTACATGTTTATCCTTTAGTATGATATGTCCTCTAATCAAATAATAAAAAATTTAATGTCAAATCTTGTGGTGTGCAAGTAGTTATGTACATAAGTTGAAATTATGAAGTAATATTTACAACATCTTATCACCAATATGAAGGTATGCCTTAAATTATGAGATTTAATGTCCAAAATCAAATTATTCCTCTATTTTTTGGCATATGAAATGTTATATATCTATGTCATATAAATATCCAAAGAAGTGAGTTTGAATGCACCTTAAACACTCCTTAATGTAAACTCAAATCTAATAATTGTTTTTTTAACAAAGCAGAGAACATGTTCACAACATTTAGAGTTGTACAGAAAATTGAATGAGTAGCCAAGCATATTAAATACAGACTGAAAATAAAAATATAACATTCAATATGAAAAGACTGTAAGTATAAAAAGATACTTTAGTTGTTACAAAGGTTTTTGAATTCAAGGATAATAGTGATAATAGTGACAATGCAATTCAGTGGATAGTGTAGATATTTTCAATTTTGGTAGGTAAGTAAGAATGTGAATTTTAAAAGAAATTGGCACCTACAAAAGTTTTTGAATTCAAGAATAATAGTGACAATGCAGTTTAGTGTATAGTGTACATATTTTCAATTGTGAATTGACACTTGCAACTTGCAAAGGAGTTAGCCATTGTAGATTTATTTTTTCATTTGTCGATCGAGTGGATAAAGTTCGGATAAAGTTCGAAGAAATTCAAACAAGTTTGGAAAAAGTTCGAAGAAAGTCAAACAAAATTCTTAATCAATATAAAATTGAATACTTTGATTAAGACGGAGAGATTGTCTCCATATAAAGCAGTTAAAGTTTTAGAAATATTAATTAAAGTTTTAGAATTATTAATTGAAGTCAATGAAAGAAGAAATGGAATTAACACTTAATCACCAACACCTACAAGCAAATATTTATTTATACAGATAAATAATTACAAGTCCCGCAAAGGGAAACCACCAAAAATGTTGCTAATAAAGTTTTAGAATACAACTAAAATTCTTGAGCTATACCAGAAATGTTATTCAAAATCTCTTCACGGCTTTACTTGGGTTAATTTTTTTAATTTAGGATTCAAGGAAGTAGGGGACGGTGCCACTCCTATTTAGAGATTCACATGGTTCTGTGAGGATTCTTATAAAGTACAAGGACATGGAGTGTTAGCCAGCTCAAGGTTGTTCACCTTGTTCTTTTAGAGAAAAGACAATGTTGTGTGTCCGTTATCTTATAACATTGCTAGCTCCAGTGTAGTTATCTTATGCTTTTAAAAATCCCTTAGCTTCTAATTCTCCCACAATCCACCATTTCTGGTTTGTTCTCATTCTCGCTATTTTATCCAAATAGTTCCCGCAATGGCTTCTCCATTTTTCGGACTATGGATTTGGAATCTGGCACTGTGTTGTACATGTATACAATGCGAAAATAGTTTTAACAAGGCTCTTTCTGTGTGAACCAAATTTGAAAAAACAAAAACAAGCCTGTTCCATACATTTTGACATTTTGACCATATCTTAGGAAATCCTAATACACTCTATGAATAATTACTTCATCATAGTAAAGACATTAATTTACATCTTGCAAAGAGGCGTGCCCCCAACTACAGATTTCTGGTGGCCACGAGTCTAGAGTGGCACATATAAAATCCTCATCTGTCTCAACGATCGCAACAGCTCCCTGCACTCGAACCTCGGCAATAAGAGGCTTGTTAAAACCGTTTTCGCAATGTATATATGTGCAACACAGTGCCAGAGTCCAAACCCATAGTCTGAAAAAACGAGAAGCCATTTGGATATAGCAGCGACTACGAGGACGAACGACCAAGAGTGGGCAGATAAATCAAAAGGGGTGGATATATATAAACATTTTCAGAAGGGATATATATATACATAACATACAGTGGTTTCGTGGAGATAAAAAGAAAAAAGAAAAAAAAAGCAAAGTGATAAAGGGGATCTGTTGTACTTAACATTTGAACCAATTTTATTGTTAGCAAAACAGGGTATGTTTTGGGTTTACATCTGCATTACCTTCACTGAATGATTGTTCGTGTTTTTGCTTTTAACCATAAAAAAGGGTATATTTTGAACTTACAGATGAACCATTTTAACAATGAAAATTTATTCTTGTCTTAGCTATTTTAACAATGAAAATTTATTCTTGTCTTAGCTCGATGTGTTAGGCACTAGCATAGATTTAACTATAGGGGTACATGTCTTGATTTCAAACCTGAGTTATCTTCATTGCATGGTCATTCTTGTTTTTGCTGAGCTACTAGCATTTAGATATAACCATAACTATAGATGTATTAACTTTTAACCATAACTATAGATGTATTAACTTTTAAGTAGTTAGGAGGATGGAAAAAAAACAAATATAATCTCAATGCTTTTCTCCCTTGTGATATTAAAAACAAAATTGAAAACATGAAGACTTGCTTCATGTTTTTTTATTATTATTTTTCTAAAAATTACTTTATCTGGTTCCCTCACCCCTTAGGCTTTTATTATTTTTCTAAAAATTACTTTATCTTGTTCCTCTCACCCCTTAAGCTCTAAAGCACCAGCTCTTTTCATGTAATCATCTAATATTACAAATTGAATCTAATATTCATGATTACCTGTTACTCTTTTTATTTGGAAAAATTATAAAGGTGTGAAGTGAGTTGTTATTTTAAATTCAATGATGAAAAATTAAAGAGATATTTTTCTTAGAATATAGAAGTATGAAGTATGGATAATTAAATTTACTGAACAATTATTTAAAATATAAAAATATTAAATTTTGTATCAACTTTTTTTTATTGATATGAAGTACTGTCTTTTATTAATATTTTGTTGTTAATATTTTTTTATATATTTAGAAAGTATCTTTTTTTTAAACATTTTTTTTGTTAATATCATTTCATATATTTAGATATACTATGGTTATTTTTTTAACATATTTTTAAAAGATGATGAATTTTATTATAATATGCTCGTTAACTTTCATTTCAATATTTCAATTATTATTTTATCGGTCGGGTCTTGGTTAAACGATGATGAGGAGGCTGGTTGTTACGACACTCATCACATACGTTTAATTCCCTTCCCCGATTAGGATGATGTATCTGGACATGTTGATGAAGATGTAGTCCTACCAAGTTACAAAAAAAAAAAATTTAAAAAAAAAAAAAAAAAAATCAATTATTATTTTAATTGTGTATTACCCAGTCTTCAACAATAATGGGTTTGGTTTTCTGGATTGGTTGGATATTCATTTTGCAGGATATTCAAGGGCTTAGTTTTCAACTTTTCCAAGTAATTATCAGTTTTTGACAAACTCTATTGTTGTCAATTGCATTTTCATTTTCTTGTATGCCACCTTTTAAGATAATCTATGTTTCTGTGTTTTTATTGGAGGAAATGTACACGAAATTTCCTTTTGAAATGCCCTTTTATGGCCTTTGTTCATCCCATGCTTGATCTTCATTACAATTTCATTATTGTGGTTAAAAAAAAAAAAGTAGGAAAAAATAGTACTAATTAATAATATAATTTAGAATGTAGATTTTACAATTCAATCATTTTAGTTGAGTTTAAATGATGATTTCCAATATTTTTTTTAATATTTTGTTAGATCAAATTAGTATTTTTATTTTGAGTTATATATATATATGTACAACTTAACATATATAATAAAGATCCATAAAACTAAATATAATTTTTTATAATATTCATATAAATTTAGATTTGCAAATACATGTAGCATATATATATGTGAACACTTCTCTCATACAATTTTTTTAATTTAACACACCTATCAGCCTCTCTTTGCACTTTTAGAACAATTGCTAGTTATATGAATGAACAAAGATGTGGGCAAAAATAAAATCTAATCACAAAAAAGATAAAGAAAAGGTCTCCGACGATAATAATGGAAATGAAGAACAATTCCCTTTATCATGCATTGTCCTCCTTCCTCTACCGCTAAAAGTAAAGATAGAGAATACAAAAGCGTTTGGAGGAAAGATCAAGGTTTGTAAAGGCTTTTGACTTGACCTCACCGTTCCCTCCGGCCGGACATGATTCCACGTCACCCAAAGACAAGGAGTCGTTTGTCGGCCGCCACGCTCCACTCATATTTTCCTTCAATTCTTGACTTTCTCAATTCCGCGTTGCAATCACAATTGGATTCCCTTCCGTTCCGGCGAGCCTTATTTCAGCGGCTATCCGCCCATTAATGCGCCCAGGGGTGGAATGGCCACCGCACGATGATCTACGGTTTTAATCTGACGGCGGCCTTTCCACCCCTGGGCGCATTAATGGGCGGATAGCAACTGAAATAAGGCTCGCCTTCCGTTCCTCCGACCGACTCACATTGCAGCTTTACGATGTGACGTGGGATTGGACGGACATGTATTTATTTTTGCTCCCAACCATTTATGTGGATGTAGATATATCCTTTAAAATATATGTAATTGCACGGACATGTATTTATTTTTTCTCACAATCATTTATGTGGATGTAGATATATTTTTTTAAATAGAAGTTGTTTACTTATACAATAAATAGTTTGAACCGTAGTTTTTTTTTTGTTGGAATTTGGTTTAAAAAAATTAAAAAATCACGTAGTTGGAGTGTTTGAATTGCATTTTTGATGATGGAAATGGATTTAGCACCATAAAAAACGCTTAGGGCACCCAAAACACTGAAGTTTAACCACTGTAACCCAGATTTTCAAAAAACTTTGCAGGAATTTTTCATAGTGTTTTTAGGGTGTTGAATCTATATGCATTCAAAAGTACATTTTAAACAATAAGAAATCATAATCTATTTCGAAATTGTATTGTCCTATTTTAGCCAAAGAAACTATTTTGTCTATTATTTAGATTGTGTTTATAAATTATTATTGTGTGTGTGTATATAAGTCTATCTGTGTAACATCATCTATAAAATGATGTCAAAGGTTATTGCTTCGTGTATCAAAGAAAACTCGTCGATACATATTTCTCTTGCACTATTTGGTTTTTTGAAAAATAGGCAGATTGAAGATGTTGTGTCCATTTCCGAGGAATGTATTCATTCTATCAAGACGAAGAAGAAAGATACATTGTTGTTGAAATTAGACTTACACAAGGCATATGACTGTGTTGATTGAGGTTTCGTACGAATAATCTTACACAAATTTGGTTTATTGGTGGAGGTGGTCAACTGAATAATGGCGTGTATTTCCTCGACAAATTTTGCCATAATAATTAACGGGGTGCTGTCAAAAATATTTTCGGCCACCAGGTAATTGAGGCAGGGATGCTCCTTATATCCGTTATTATTTTTGCTTGTTATCGGTGGGTTAAGTTGGTTGATTTCTAAGGCTTAATTGTTGGGTCATTTATTTGGGCTCCATATCAATAGGAACACATCCATCTCCCACTTAATATTTTTGGATGATGTTATTATTCTTGGCATCGATTGTTGAATGGACTTGTTTGCACCAAATTCTCTATTCATTTGATCTTGCATCTAGGTTGTATATGAACAGTGAAAAATCTATTCTCATTGATGCATCTCAAAATTCCAAGGATGTACATGTGATTGTTGTTGCTTTTAATGTAGAAGTGGTTCCTTTAGATGTTAGTTTCAAATATCTCAAATTCAATTTGAAACCAAACATCTATGGTATCTAAGATTAGCTATTGTTGATCAATAAATTTGAGTGTGGATTACATAACTAGTCACATAAGTGGTTGTCCATTGGTGCTAGATTGATTCTAGTTCAATCGGTCCTTCAAAGCATTTATGTATGATGGATGCACTTGTGCATTTTACCACACTTCATTATCAAGCAAATCAATTCTATAATTTCAAAATTTATCTAGGTGAACTCCTATGATGTTAAAAAAATACATTTTACCAGGCTAGAGGACATTTCTAAACACAAATACGATGGGGGTTGGGGCCTTATGGACATTGAAAATTTTTGTTTGGAATTGGGGTTTGAAAGCTTATGGCAGGCTTTAATTGGATCTGGTAGATGGAAATATATAATAAAGGATAAATATCTTTAAAATAAATCTCTATCTTTATGGATTAAAGATGGGACCCAAACTCTTGTTTTAGCATCATACATCTAGAATGGGATGATGAAAAAAAAAATGGTTGTTGGGCAATCTGCGATGGTTCTAGTATGGAGATTAGCTCAGACCATATTATCTGGTTCAACAACAACCATATCTTGTCTCCAACACTCATTCGACATATCCATAATCTAGGCATATATTATATCAATCAGATCCACGTGGCCACTATTCCATATAGTCAATATCCTATCTAGATCTACTCAAAATATTTAGGTTTATATGGGGTTTTGGCTAAGCATTGGGATAGATATATTCAATAATTGATTATGGTCGGCATTACGATGGATGGTTTTGGGGATAAATTCACTTAGGAAGGGAAGTTTGTGCAGATTTAGATATGGGTTAAAGATGCATACAACTTCATTGCAAGGACGTAGTCGTATGTGAGTGGTGTTGATTGGTTTAATAAAATCTGGCATTGAAACCTCCCTCTCAAATTAAAGTGTTGTGGTTGGCTATCTTCGCAGAACAAAATACTTTCGTGGTACAATTTTTGTCAACGTGGATACATGGGCCCTAGCAGGTGCATATTATGTTTACAGGCCCAGGAGGATGCGACACATATTTTTCTCACTTGTCCTTTTTCAGTTCCATATGGGTTGGTGTATTAAACAATTTAAAAATCAAGGTCGCATGAAATCAGATGTTAGTGGAATCTTGTATAACATATTGGAAAAATGAAAATAAGACTTTTCATACTCTTCTTTTCTATATCAGATGGGGCATATGGAGATGCATGAACATGCATATCTTTGAAAATATATTTTCGAATATCTATGGCACTTGCATAACAAATTGTGCATATTTTAATGAAATTGGTCTTGTAGCAAAATATGGAAACTTGAGGAACATCTAGCATGTGGATATATGGGGAAGATACCTTGTGGGTTTTTTTTTATGGGGTTGCTTGCAATAAGTCTTGTGGTTGTGGGGCTTACATTGTCATTAGACTTAGTCATTATTTCCATTTTAGTTGGTTCTAAGGTAGTGGTACAAATTATAGGGTTGCAGTCATTGCATTATGGGTTGTATTATTCTGTGCTAGATGCATTTTTCTTGAGAAACCGAATATTTTTGGTGATTCAAAAGTGGCAATTGATTGGATTCTAAAACAATCTTTATTTGAACCTCCTCTTATTTTTTGGATGTGGAGAATTAGAATGTTGGTTGAACAATACAATGAGGTTCACTCTGCCCACATTTACAAGGAGAAAAATAGTGTGGTAGATGTGCTATCAAAGATTGGGCATCATTTCAATCTGGGGGAGATCAACTATGCCTTCTACAACAATGATCGTTTTCAAGAATGTGGAGAAAACCATTTACCTAGTATATTTTTAATGTTATCTATGGGGTTGTTTTTGTTGATTTCATTATTAACACTATAAAAATTAGAATGTTGATATTACTATACATAAAAATTTTAAGCTATGCTCGAATAGTGAGCCATACTTAAAATAATTGAAGAACCATTTCTTTTTCTTTCCCTATGATAATGTGTGAAGCATATAATATGACTTTTCAAATATATAAACAATTTCTTATATTTTAGGTTATTTATTAAATTTTTTTTACTTTTCAAAATAAATAAATATATATATATATATATATATATATATATATATATATATAAAATAAAAAAATATATACACACCTTACTTAAAATTTAAAAATCAAATCACTAAAAAAATTATTATTATATATAAAATATCGATATCCCTATAAAAGTTATTTGAAATTGCAATGACAAACCCATCATTATATAAAATAAATTAATAATGATTTGAGAGTGAGCTTATAATAGAGAGTTCACAATTAACATGCTTCTTCTTTTCCATCTGCAAAAAATATATATATTTAATTCCTTGCGATATTATGGAATAAGTTTTGTTTGGAAGTGAGTGTGAAAGGTTACTACTTTATGTTACAAGTATTCAAGCTTGACTCTCATTATGTCTTGAAGTCAAAAAGAAGTTTCTTGTTCGTTAAAGTTACCGATGTTTCTTGTTCGGTAAAGTTAATGGTGGATGAAATTTTATTATTTTTAATTTTAATTTAATAATTAAAAGGTTTACGATAGCCTAAAGATAGAAATGCTTATGAGTAGATATTGGCATGATCTCGATTGCAAGATTATTTTTTTCTTTCATGTTATTTGTAATGAATGTTTCATGTATGGTTGTTTTATTTTAATTTTATGAAAGAATCTTTTTAATTTTTTATTTGAATTTTTTAAATTAAAATGGCTAATATTTTAGTTGATATTAAAGTTATTAGATAATTTATTTTGTGATTAAAATATTTTGGTAAAAATCACATCAAAGTAAATTATCAAAATAAAAATAAATTATTTATTTTTATTTACAAAATAATCTATTTTTATTTTTATTAATATAATAAGAAAATATTTTTATTAATACAATTTTAAAATATTTTGATTTCATAATATTAATATTTTTAATAATTTAATTAAATATTTTATTTAAAATTATAGTATATAATTTTTATTAAATTACATAAAATAGTTCATTATATTTTGGATATTTAGTATTTTGTTAAAACAATTTTTGATGTGAAGTTATTAATTTAATTCTTATTTCTAATTGAGATGATATATTGAATATAATGAAAATATAATTTTACCAAACTGATATATATGTGTGTGTGTGTGGAGCATAAAATCATTGTATAATTTTTAACATGAAGAAAATAATACTTTGAAATAATTGAGAGAGTAAGTTTTAAATCATTATTTACACACAAGTGGATGGAGGGAAAGTAAAAGAAAGACTAAGCAAAAGGGTAAATGGAGGAGACTTGTTTTGAGAATATGCATAATATTATAAGAGTATAAAGTTTAATAAGGATCAAGAGAGAGTTTAACTATAGTTTTGGTGGAAAAGCATGCAATATATGGATGGAGTGAATCATATTAAAAAGAAAATATAAATACAATAAAGTAAAAAGGAAAAAACAAATACACAAAAATAAATATATAAAAATAAGATAATAAAAAATTGTGTAAAAAGTAAATTAACATAGTTAAAAGAATAGACAATAAAAGAAAATGGCTACTACCAAGAATGTTAACTGATAAAAGAATTTGAGGTGAATGTTAACAAATAAAAAAATTGGGGTGAAGATGTTAACAAATAATTAGGGCTAAAATGTTAACAAACAATAAAATTGAGATAAAGATAATGTGTAACATTATAAAGATACCACAAAGAAATAAAATTAAATATTATAAATCATAATATTAAATAAAGAAATTTAAAAATAATGAAATATAATAAGGATTGTTAAATAAAGAAAGTTAAAAATAATGAAATATAATAAGGATTATTAAATAAAAATAAATGTAACATTCATTAACAGATAAAAAAAATTAGAGTGAAGATGTTAACAAACAATAAAATTGGGATGAAGATAATGTGTAACATTATAAAGATAACCAAAAACCAATAAAACTAAATATTATTTATAAATCATAATACTAAATAAAGAAAGTTAAAAATAATGAAATATAATAAGGGTTATTAAATAAAGATAAATGCAACATTAAGCACTATATTAAGAGATAAGTAAGAGAAAAATAAATAAAAAAGAAATGTATCAATACTAAATAAAAAAATGAAAATGATTTCTTTTTTGGTATTTAGAGTATTCACAAACAAGTAAATTGGAGGGATTAGAACCATAGACTTTCTAGCACATAATACTTCATTTGAGTTGCCCTCAAAGCTAATGAAATGAAAATTATTAATTAAAGATAGTTGACATGTAGTACAAAGTTTATGTAATTCTTTAATTCTTATATTTATGCAATTAATTAAATAAAAAGTTCAATGACTGAGAGGAATAGTAAAATAGGAAAGATAAGGTATGGGATACACCAAAAAGTCCACATTGGCATAAATTTTGCTTTAATGTGGATGATCAAAATTGATAAAATTATATAATAATTCTTTTATATAATTAAATATTACATTCATAATCAAAGACAATTATTTTTTAGACTATTCCTTTATCTTTCAGGTTTAAAATCAAAATGACCATTAATATCCCTATAAACACATTTTTCAAAAAAATTAATGATTATTATTATTAATTCCAACACAATAAACATACATTATCTAATATAAATGTATATATTTAAAAAAATGAAGTAAGCTTGCTATACTTAAGTATCTATTCTTGTTTTAGCAAAAATGTTATAAGAGACTATTTATACCACCAGAGTGATTAAAAACTTACATTTACACCAACTACTTTTGATAACATTAATGAAAACATAAGTATAAACACAATTAAGTCTTAACACTACTAGCATGAACACAAACACTATTACTAGTTCTTCCACAAACACTATTACTAGTTCTTCCACACATTTGTATGATCACACTCATTTCTCCTAATGGTGATGAAATTGCACTCATAAATACTAGTATAATCTCACAAGCATAAATCTAAATGTGGTGTCACTAATACTTTATCCTCAACATTAGTAAACTTTATCCTCAACATTTAATATTCCAAAATTTGTTTGTTGTATGTGTTTACAAATCGTATTAAAAAAATAATTAAAAGATAGAACTTTGAGCTTTTGAATATTCCTCGCCAAATATGTCGGATGATCTCTAAATACCATACACCTTTGCGCTTTTGAATATTCCTCGCCAAATATGTCGAATCATCTCTAGATCCCTGTCGCAATAACCGCCTTCTGACTTTCACTCCTCAATACTCCGGCTGGGTGCTCCTCTTTCTACTTGGACCGAATCCTGATTCACTCGTCTCGAAGCGCTGAAATTGAAGAGAGGAAAAAGAGGAACTCAGACCGACACATAATTCCGACAATGGAGCAGCAGCCGCCCTGGACGCCGCGGCAGTCGAGCGTCCGCAGGAAGCAACGGCCGCCATGGCGGAGGGGCGATACACCACTCCACTCGGCCGCCAGGTCGGGCGATTTATCTCATGTCCGGCAAATTCTTTCGCCCGATTCCGACAACGACGATTCCGACTCAGAAAAACCCCTCGACAGACGAGCTTTAATCGCGCGACAGAATGAAGCGGGGGAGACGACATTATACGCCGCCGCTGACAGCAGCCACGCGGAAATCTTGAAGGAGCTGCTCTATTACGCCGATGTCGATCTTGCGGCCGTCAAAACCCACGCCGGCAGCGACGCCCTGCACACCGCGGCAAAACACGGGCACGTTGGTAAGCGCCAACCTTTTAATTAATCCCTTTACCAGAATTTGAATTTGAATTCGAGTGCCTGGTTGCCGGAATTTATTTTAGGGTTCATTTTTGTGTTGAAGATTGTGTGAAAGAACTGGTGAACTTCTGCCCGGAGCTGGCGATGACGACGGATTCTTCGACCTGCACGCCGCTTTACTCTGCGGCCACGCAGGGCCACGTGGAGGTGGTGGCGGAGCTTTTGGCGGCGAATGATGGGCTTCTGAGAATTGCAAAGAGTAACGGGAAAACGGCGCTGCATTCTGCAGTGAGAGGGGGCCATCTGGAGGTGGTGAGAGCTCTGCTGGCGAGGGGTGCGGATTTGTGTGGTAGGAAAGATCACAAAGGGCAGACGCCGCTGCATATGGCGGTGAAAGGGCGCAGTGCGGAAGTGGTTAAAGAGCTGCTGAGAATCGATCCTTCGGTGATTAATGTGGAGGACAAGAAGGGGAACATTGCGCTGCATGTGGCCACAAGAAAGGGGCGTGAACAGGTATGTTCTTTGGCCTTTGTTTCATTTACGTTTTAAGATCCTTTCAGTTTTTTGAGTTCCACAATATCGTAGCACCAATAGGTCATTTGAACCCGGTATCAAAATATATTTATTTATTTTAACATAGGTTGAGTTTAGGTGGGACCCGGGTATGTTGAGATTAGATCTAAACTCTTGTTATGTATATATATAATTAGGGCAATTTTAAATATTTTAATTGGGGAAAGTACATTTTATGTTTAATGTTTCTCATAAGTAAATTTCACTTAAACCCACTAATCTACACTTCACAAATAAATCTCAATAGTGCACATTTGTGAGGAAGTCCAAGGTCAATGTAGTTAGCCACTTGTCTTTGCCTTTTGGGTAGGATTTATCGTTAGTTTAATGTTAAATTATAATATGATTACTTTGATCATAATCGTATTATATATTTTATTCGCATAAAATTAAACTAAACGGTTTTAATTCAAAATTTTATTAAATCTTTTGAATTATGAAAAGGAGGCTCCCGGCGAACTTTATGGTTTCGAGGAGGAGGTACAGGGAAGTATTGACTCACGTGAAAAAAATGTTTCTGTCAAAATCTAACATATGTCCAAAATGCCATCGCCATTTCATATATTGAGATACTCTACCTTTCATATAGATCTCCACAAAGTGACCATGCTTATATATGATTATGTCCAAAATTCGTTGCAGTTTATGAAGCAAGTGCGATCATTACATGTTTGTCTCAACATATAAATTTTAAAATTCTTTGCAGTTTATGAAGCAACTGCGATCATTGCATGTTTGTTTCAATACATAAATTTTAAAGTAGTTTTGAAATTGTATTTTCTTATATTTTTATCAAAGTCTTGAGATAACTTCAGATAACTTTTGTTTGGCTAGTTGCTTGCGGAAAGGGGTTTATTATTACTTTAGTGTTAAATTATAATATATATTTTAAGTTTAATCGTAATCCTATTATATATTTTGTCTATATAATATATTTTATTTGCATAAAATTAATTATTATTACTTAAGTGTTAAATTATAATATATCTTTTAAGTTTAATCGTAATCCTATTATATATTTTATCTATATAATATATTTTATTTGCATAAAATTAATCTAAACTGTTTTAATATAAAATTTATTAAAATTTTAGAATTATAAAAAGAGACTCCCAGCAAACTTTATGGTTTCGAGGTACAGGGAAGTATTGACTCACGTGAAAGAAATGTTTCTGTCAAAATTTAACATATGTCCAAAATTCCATCGCCATTTCAGATATTGAGATATCCTACATTTTGTCGTTTCTTAAAAAAATATATAGATCTCCACTCGCCCTACACAAAGTGACAATGCTTATATATGATTATATGTGACAATGCTTGTACATTGTCAGTCTATTACATCTTTGTCCTCTCTTCTCCTCTTATATTATATATAAACATTCACTTTGTAGTATGTACAGGGTTAGCCTATTACATGGTTTTTTTCTCTTTTCCAATGTTTTATAGTATTTGTACATTTGTTAGCTTATTACATGTTTGTTCTTTCTTCTCTTTTCTTGGTTAAAATGTTTATATTTTTTAATAAATTATAAATTTTTCGGTCATATTAAATTAAAATGATTATATATCATAGTCATAGTTTTTTTCCTAATCAAATAGTAAATGAAAATGCCGGTATTTTATGAGCATATCATAAGATTCGATCTAGCAAGCAGCTTGCTCGAAAGTTACCACAGAGGCACACATGCCCCATTGTGGTGATCTTCGAAAACATTTCTCTCAACTGGTATTTACGGAACAACAGATCGATTCTGGTTACCGTCTATTTCGTATGGGATGTGCTACCCCAATTCTCTTCAACAATCCCACGGACAGAAAAGTGCAACAGTCGAGCTGATCCTCTCTCTAAGAACCTAAAGGGTCTCCCGTGCAATAATTCAGTAGAAAGGCAATGAAAGCAACCTGGAAGCAGTCTCGAGAAGGAGTTGGTACCAGTGGCCAGTGAGGCTCAGATTACGGTAGGTAGTGATGACTCGAGACTTTAAAGAAAATGACGTGCTTCGGGTGGGTGACAAGCAAACAGTGATAGGTTGATGGTGACACTATTCTCAGTCGTTCAAAACCAGGGTAACATCGCAACTCCTCTATTTTTTTTTTTCAAGTAGTCTTTTGTAATAAAGAGATTTGGTAACGCCCAGTCGCATCATGAGTCACATCATTATTAAAGATTCTATGGTATTAAGCGTAAGAGGTTACAGGTTTAAAAGAATAAGAGTACGTACATTATTATTGACTTTATTAATTTTTATGGCCAATATAAAGTTTTTTTTTTTTAAATAATTATTATATAATAATTTGATAAAATAAAATGTATTGTATATTAATATATTGATTTTTATATAATAATAATAATAATTTAATTTTAAGATTGTGATTAAGTCTAATATTAGTGTATTGGATCTCAATAATGGATTTCTTTGTTAACAAAGATTTGATTAATAAAATTTATAAAGATGTAAATACTTTACCTTTCAAATTTAAACTCCTACTTTTTGAAGGAAGGAATACATATTTTTAACCATTAAAATTATTTATGGAATAAGTTATATTTTTATTTTTTAATTTTACTAAATAATATTATTTTAATTGTGAATGTATATCTATTATAACAATTTAAACTCAATGAAAATAAAAATTTAACATATTTTAAAATTATCAAAAAATTTCAACAAACTATTTTTCATTTGTAATATATTTCTTTTAATATTTATTTTGGCTAATATTAATAAGTGGGCTAATTTTCCATGTTTTTTTCTAGCACCAAAAAAAAAAAAAAAAAAAGAGGAGAAAAAGATTTTCAAATTTCTATATTTCTAATGTTTCTAAAATTTAAAATAAACTTTGATCCTTCAAATATTCACTCTCTGAATATTTTAAGGATCAAAGTTTATCTTAAAGTTTAGAAACATTGGGAATCTTAGTCCTTAAGATGCAAATTATATTTAGATTTCCAATGATTTTATATTTTTAGAATTTTGGCTTATGTGATGCATTGTGATTATAGAATTCTTTCGGTAATAATCACATGCAAATCAAATTTGTTTTCGAACCAAAGACGTTGAGTTTAAATAGATGTAGAGATGGCTAAACTAGCTAGGATAATGGCTAGTTTGACTTTGAAAAATCAAACTAATTTTCAAAGTCTAACTAGCCCTTTATCCTAAATGGTTCGAAAAACGTGAACAAAATTCATTTGCATGTGATTATTACAGAAAGAATTCTATGATTTTATATAAGTTGATATAATATTTTGACAATTTTTAAAGTAAAATAATTGTGTATTATAAAATTTGGGTAAATCATTTTAGCAAAAAAAATAGAAATTGACAAAATTATTTTTGAAAAAAACATAAAAAATTAACTTACTTAAAAATATCAACCTTCAAAATTTTCAGTTAAAATAATTAATAAATTAAAATAAAACTTTTTAAAAAATAATAAAAATTAATTTAGAACAACATGAAAAACAAACTTAACACTACTTACTTAATGAGTTATAAAGTCTATTGAGTGAATGGACTTGATAATAGAATAAGCAACGAAAAGGAATTATAACAAAGAAAAAGTAAACTTTATAGTATGATAAATATTTGATTTTTGAAGGGAAGGCGAGATAAACGAACGAAAGTGACATATTTGAATGAAAGATTAGAGTCCATGGCTAAACCTACTCTTATTTATTTATTTTCAAAAGCAATAATGTAGTCTTGTAATTTGTTTTGCGTTTATAAATAAAATGTTTAGAAAAGTAAAGTTTATTTGTGTGAATGTATGTTTGTTTAATTTTTATATATTTATAATTAGTAAAGTGAAGTTTATTTTTATGAAAATATTTTTTATTTTTTATTTATTTTTTTATTATTTATTACTATTATTATTTTTAAAGTTTGGTAGTATTTTTTTATTCATTCATTTATAAAAACAAGTTACAATATATAATATATTTAATGGCCTTAACTTGTTTGAAGGAAACTAGGATTGTTGGTCACCGAACAACATTATAAGCCATCCAAAATATTAAAAATTTAAGTTTGTCTATCTAAGCCTTATATGCCATCATGTCTGACAACCATCTATACTTATGACTACTAAAGTAAATGCTATCTGACCAGATCATCAGAAGAAAATAAAAATATTAACAAGTCATCTTGGTAGTTAATCATTGGACAATTCTACCGAAGCAAGGTCTTTAACACTTGACCCTGGAATTTCCATTTGAGGCAGACCCTGAAGCTGACGTTCCATTCAGCGAAGGCGGACGTTATGGTGATGCAGTTTTAGTTGTATAGATTGAATTTCTCATTTAATATCTTTGAGAATTAGCTCGGACTTCGGATGGCCCTCAACTTCCTGCGTTGTCGTTGTGGCTTTCGCCATAAGACATTTCATTAACCAATATTGATGAACTGACTGCTTAAACAGGGTAAGCCGACCACAGGTAAGCCAGAAGACATTTCATTAACCAATATTGATGAACTGAATCCCTCTACGCCTTAACTTTGTCACTTGGTTGGTGTTGTCACGACCACCACGCCCTCATTTACCAATACCAGAAGCTGCCTTCACCATTTTGAATTTTATCGGGCCACCCGACAACTATTGCGCCACTCTAACCCACACAGGAGTTAAAACCCACAGTGTCGGAGCTGGAGGCGTTGATAGTTTAGGCAGACCTAAAATGATAATACATACAAATATATTGTTAGCTCTTCTTAGACATATAAAAATTGTTCCAAATACCTTTTTTCTTGTTAGGCACACGCTCGACCCTAGATTCTTTGCTATGCATTTCCAAATATCTGAGTTTTCCCATATCACTGGGCAATGCCTTGGGATAGGCAACAAACCCTTTAGGTGCCAACACCCATAATTGACCAACTTGGTTCCTTTCGAAACCCATAATCACTATACTACCCCTAACTCACCGAAGCAACGAAAACCAAATGTAAAATAATTCACATACAATATATGCAGACATAATTTCAATGGCAGACCATAAATTCCAATACATTCCCATTTGAGCAAGCAAATTGCAATAATAGACAAAAATCGGCATGGAAAATGCAGACAAAGAAAGAATAATCAACAACCCAATTGTCCAGTGCAACAATGTCGTCAAACCCTTCCAATTGTTCAACATGTTCTGAGGCAAAGCCTCCATTTCATTAACCAAGAAAGCTGGAGAAACATACCAAAAACCACACTTTGCCTTCGCTAGTGTAGTGCTTGCCACTTTTCATTGATTAGTGACTGTGCTAATGTGTTTTCATTGCCTTTTCATTTCTACTGGTATACCATAACAGTTCTACATGAACGCCCTTTGCCCAACTCGACCTCCTTTGTTTTCACTCTTTGTCGGGGCTTATTCTACCATAAGTCCTTCTGCCACATTTTAGCCTATTTCTTCATAAAATGGTGCACAAACCTCATCAGCCCGGACTTGAAAACATTTAGATTTTAGCGATATAACCACATCGCATCCACGCCAACATCGCACTTCGCATGGCGCAAGACTTAACTTTACCTTTGCACTTATCATTTAAAACTTGTGATGTGCATTATGCAATCAGGGCCTAGCTGGCATCGCACATCGCACTTCGGCAACTTTATCACTTACCTCCCGCAGTTATCCTTTAAAACTTGCAATTTGTGATTCGCGATCGGGCCCCGTCGCGTCGCACATCGCACTTCGACGATTATAACATTTACCCTTTGCACTTAACTTTTAAAATTGGCGATGTGCGGTATGTGGACCAGGGCCATGTCATTTTCCATGCCACCTTGCCATGTAATCATAAATCAACTGTGATCTGTGGGGTCGGGGCCACGTCATCTACCATGTCAGCTTTCCACATCACTGCTACGTCATCTTGCCATGACACCTTGCCACGTCATCACATATCGCACTTCAGCGAATTTAACATTTGCCTTCGCAGTTATCCTTAAAAACTTGCAATTTGCAGTTTGCAATCAGGCCCTACCACATCGCATCTTGCACTTCGGCAAATTTAACATTTACCTCTACAATTATCCTTTTAAACTTGCAATTTTCGATTTGCGATCGGGTCCCACCATCATCGCATATCCACTTCGACGAATTTAACATTTACCTCCGCGCTTATCCTTTGAAACTTGCGATGTGCGATTGTGATCAGGTCATATCGTAAGTTAAAACATTTAACTTGCGGGCGCTAAAAGGTAAGTTATAAAATGTGTGAAGTGTGAAGTGCGACACGCTAAACGTTGGGAAGTGCAAAAAGGTGAAAGGTAAGGAGAATGCGAAATACAAAGGTTTGCATGCAGATTTGGGTAATGTATAAAGGTTGGATGGGTCCAACCATATCGCATCGACAGAGTTTAATGTTTTGGCGATGAGTTAAGAAGAAAAGGTTAAAACTTGAGGGGTGTAAAGTGCAGGCAAGAGGTAAGGTTTATGGTATATGATTGTTTGATGGGCGAGCGGAGCTGTGGTAAGTGGTAAGTCTTGTAAGATACGAATTTTAATGGGTGGGCAGAGTTGCTCTTTTTTAACTATAAAATCTGTATTTTAATAGTTAAAGAAGGGGTTTGAGAGAAATAAGGTGTACAAATTTAGAATATGGAGAAAATGAGGGGCAAAGAGGGTGAATGAAATGGAACGAGGGAAGAAATGAAGTTTGATCACCATCATACCTTATCAACAACACTTTCTTCCTTATACTGAAAAGAAAGGTAGATTGATTCCTTTGAAGCTCTTGACAATGAGGATTTCCATTTCTTTCTCTGAAAATAAATGATAGCCATGGAATATTATTTTTCAGTATGAAAAATCTAAACAATAATCAGTCACCTTGTGATACTGTGAAATACAGGAGTCTAACAAGATGAGAAGACGTGGTTGCTTGCATGGAGGCTTATACTTGACTTGATGATGCTAAGGTTAAGGGAGTGATCATGTAAGTGGGGTGAACCCAAAAGAAGCACATAAATTAGGAGGAGAGTTGGAGCATTAGAGATTTGTGGAGGAGGAGCATTGGGCACATCTAGTGGAGCACTCATGCCTTGGAGCCTTACTTGTGGATATATTCACCTTCTAGTTTGACATGCATCACTTGTAGAATGAATGTGCCGCTTATGATCCTATTTATGTAGAGGTAGGTTACTTGTAGACGTTTATGCTCACTTTATATTATTGGCCTCCCTTGCCTCTTATATAAATATAGGATGGAGAGAGTCTTTTGACACATTCAATCATTCATGATATTGCGTTAGATATGCGACCAATGTAGCACAATGTCCTATGTATCTCTTTGTACACTTCATTATATTATGAATCTTTATTTTGGAGCATTAAGGATATTTGAGAAGTTTAAGGATTTTTTAGGGTTAGGGTTTCATGCAAAAGAGGAAAAGATGCTAGGGTTTGCAATAAATACCAAAGGATCATGCACTTTTTTGTATCTCCCATGATAGAAGAAGACTAGGGTTGTTAAAACCCTAGTGTTATTTGTCATGCTTGATTGAGGGGAATAGGAAGATTTTTTTGGACACTTGTGGGAGGAAAATGTTGAAACCAACAAGGACTTTCCAATGCTGATGCCAACTTCTCATGGATCCTTGGTGGTGGTTATGGATTTCATGGTTCTCCCTAGCCAAGGTAAATTGGAGAGTTAGATGATATACCAACTTTGTGATATAGTTGTGGTATGTACACATGCTCTCTCTCTCTCTCTCTCTCTCTCTCTCTCTCTCTCTCTCTCTATATATATATATATATATATATATATATATATATATATATAATATAAGTTTCCAACTTTTCTAAAATTGTACATAATTGTATATTTGAATTTTCAACTTATATTTCCTTCTTAATTAGGTAATTTTTAATACTAGTTCTTCATGCTAATTTTTCATAACATAGGGTTGAAATTGTTAACCAATTTAACATTAGCTTGAATATCAAGTAATATACTTTATGCTATAAAATATGTTGTATTAAATTTATCTTTAGATCTAATATATGCTTGGAAAAGTGTGCCCTAAGAGATGAAACTCGTTAGCATTTGTTCAACTACATTTCTCTTGAGCCACCTATTGTGTTGGGTTGAAGTGAAGTGAAACATTGTCCATTATTGTATTTGTTCTAAATTAATATTTGAAATCAGCCCTCGGGTAATGAAATTTCATGGGGAGGACATCCAAGAATCCTCCATGTAAGGTGAGGTGAAATTTATGAATTTGCATTAAAAGTATTTCAAGAAATTTCAACAAAAAAGCGAGGGTGTAAGGAATAAGGCAAGAGTACACGGGAAATGAAGACACGCCTAAATACCCTCTGATAACTATAGGGATCCATTATGTGAATTCATAATTTGTTGAGATTCAACAAGATGATGAGCTTAGTGAAAAGAGTTGCCTTCACTAAGTGGGCCCGCAAGCTATTTTTTTCGCAAAGTCTATTTTTAGACTATGTCTATTTTTAGACATGTCGATCATATTCTATGAGTTGCATGATGCTATTTGTGATGGTTGGTCAAGTTGGAAAAATATATGGACTTCTATTTTTAGACATATTGGGCGGAATCTATTTTTAGATTGCCAGTCTAAAAATAGATATGTCGAATATTATTAGCTCTTAATAATATTTGGACTCTATGTCTTATCTTATTCTTCGGGAGCTATTTGGGGCCATATTGCATTTGGCACAGAGCTAACAAGGAATTACACTATTCCCGAGGGTTTATCGGGAGCTATCGGTGATGGGAGGACTTCAGTTAGAACTCATGTGACAGAGTTTGGTGGAGTTGTAGAAGTAGTTGGTGGAGTTGTGTTCAGTTTAACTCAGTTAGACACAGTTGAGCTAGTTGTATCTAGTCTAACCGATTGATACACTAGTGAGAGTGGTGTGAATTAATTCACTAATTATTAACTCATTAATCAACTGAAGAATACATCAGTTAACTACAATGCATGGACAGTTTTAGTGGAGACCAGTGGAGAGATAGGTGAAAGGGCAAGATGACTATCAGTTGTGACTATAGTGATGCATTGATTGCATCCAACACTCAGTGGAGATGCCAATGAGGATTGCGCAGTGCAAGCCGGGTGGATTCGAGTTCATTCAGAGCCATCTTCAGCAGGGATTGCACAGTAGAGGCAGGCTAGCAGGTGGCAGAGATCGATGCATGGATTTGCTAGATCGGACCTGATTAGTGTGTAGCAATTGTATTGTATTGAGAGCTTGACATGTTCAACTTTGTATGAGGATTGTTACATGATCTCTATGACATATATTATATACAGATAGTTGGGGTTTTTAGCTTCAGGCTTTCCCGTTAAATCACTGTGTTAATGTGTGTGAATTTTTATGGTTTCATGTGTGCATTGCAATCGATTTAATTTTTGCATGTGATGATCAATGGTGGAATAGATTCTGTATTGTGCATGAAGTTAAAATAGTCTGTGATTAGGAGAATCTTGGACATATGCATGCGTAGTGCATAGAATTTTTACATGGTATCAGAGCAGTTGATCATTGGAGCAGATTGCAATTATTGAAGCGGTTGAGTTTTGTGCTGGTGGAATTTGAATTTGCTAAAGTGTTTTCTTGGTGTCGAAGTTGAGCATTCATTGAAATGTCTTTCAACGGATTGCGATTGGAGTATGTCGTTGAGGGTAGCTCGAATTATATTGCATGGAACGATAGGATGGAGGCGGTGCTGGATGATAATGGGTTGAAGGAGTTCATAGATGCAGAAATTCCAAAACCTGCTTCTAGTGATGCTGTCGCACTTGACGCATGGCAAAAGAAGATAGAAAAATGTCGAAGGATTCTGTTGGATGGTGTGAAGGATCACATAGTGTCCATCCTTCATGGTAAAGCTTCTCCATTCTTGATGTGGAAAGATTTGACAGACTTGTTCCAAAGCAGAAGTGACCAACGAAAGTTGGCGCTTAAAGACAAGCTCAGAAAAATAAAAATGGAGAAGGGCGAAAGTATACCCAAGTACCTCACGAAGTTTGTCCAGTGCAAGGATGACCTAGGAAGTGTGGGGGTTACTGTAGATGAAGAGGACTTGGCTCTCCTTGGGCTTCCGAAGATTTGGCATTCCTACAAGGACTCTGTCAATGGTCGGGAAAAACTGCCAGGATGGGAGTGACTTTGGTCGAATCTTGTGCAGGAGGAGATAAGGTGGGGTACCAGGGATGGATCTTCATCGAAGAATGAAGATGAAGAAAATTGTGCTTTGGCTGCCAAAGCAAGGAAAGGGAAGGGAAAGAAAGATCCTTCTCAATCCAGTGCGAAAGGCAAGAAGCATGACTTGTCCAAGGTGAAGTGCTTTCACTGTCACCAACACGGACATTACGCCACTAATTGTCCACAGAAGAAGAAAAATAAGCAGGTTGTTGGATTTGCAGTTGGAGAGGCCTTAGCCTCGCAGTTTGAGCTGGATTTTTTGCTGATCGCATGCTTGGTTTCAAGTGTGATGGGATCAGTGTGGTTTCTTGACAGTGGTGTGTCTTTCCATATGACCGGAGACAAAGATTTGTTTACTGATATGGATGAGAAAGATCTTGGAGTGCACATTGAGATGGGCGATGATGGTAGATAGAGTGCGACTGGTATCGGGACCATTTCCTTTGAGAGGGAGTCTGGTAAACCTTTCATATTGAAGGATGTCATGCATGTTCCAGGATTGAAGAAGAATCTGATCTCTGTGGCGATGTTGGAAGACAAGGATATGATGTTGTTTTTAGCGAGGGAAAGGCTTTCATGCACAGTAAGGCAACTGGTGAAACCCGGAGGATAGGGGTTCGAGTTAAGAACCTTTATCAATTGTGTAGATACACAAGAAGAATGGCAGTGCAGCGTAAGGAGTGGTGAGCCGGGATGAGGGCGAATTGTGGCACAGGAGATTGGGTCATCTTCACCATGGCGCTTTGAAAATTTTGCAACAGATTTCTACCGGGCTTCCCAAGGGTACACGTGT
The DNA here is from genome assembly GCA_034641835.2 of Pinus albicaulis. Taxonomy (NCBI): domain Eukaryota; kingdom Viridiplantae; phylum Streptophyta; class Pinopsida; order Pinales; family Pinaceae; genus Pinus; species Pinus albicaulis. The sequence goes on from CM076569.1 coordinate 514,956,648, forward strand.
GCAGTCAGATCAGTGCAAGGGATGTACTTTGGGAAAATTTGTGAAATCCACCTTTCATGAGAAGGATAGTCGCGCCAAGACGATCCTTGAGAGAATTCACACATACGTGTGTGGACCTTTCTCAGTAGCTTCAACAACAAAGCACATGTATTATGTGATATTTGTTGATGACTTTTCTCGTAAGTTGTTGGATCTTCTTCATGCAGAAGAAGAGCGAGACATACTCAAAGTTCTGTGAGTTCAAGGTGTTGGTTGAGAAAGAGTCGGAGAAGAAAGTGAAGGATCTTAGGAGTGATAATGGTGGTGAATTCATCTCTGGCAAATTCAAAGACTTTTGCAGCAAAGAAGGAATTCAAAGAGAGCTCATAGTGCCTCATAACACACAGCAGAATGGGGCCGCGGAGAGAAAGAACAGAACGATCGTGGGCGTTGCACGGGCGATGTTGCATGATAAGGGCCTTCCCATACACTTGTGGGCTGAAGCACACAACACTGCGGTTTATGTGCAAAATCGTTCTCCTCATAGAGTACTTGGCATGAGTACACCCGAAGAGGCGTTTTCTGGTAAGGAGCCTGATATTTCTCATTTGAAGATTTTTGGCTCACTTATTTACATTCATGTGACGAAGGATGCCAGGAAGAAACTGGAGCCGACTACAAAGATTGGGATATTTTTGGGGTACACAGAAACACCCCACAACTATCGTGTGTATTTGCTAGACAGTCGGAAGACTATTGTGCGACGGGACATCAAATTTCATGAGGAGAAAGCCATGAAGTTGTCGCTTGAGAGGGAGCTACACTTGCATGCAGATGAGGAGCTACTAGTTCCTAAAGATGAGCCTCAGGATGTGGATTAGCCATAAGAGGAGGTTCATGGAGTGGAAGAAACCACTCATGCAGCGCCAAACATCAGAGGGCGGAAGCGCACTACAGAAGCTGAGCGACTGAATCTTGATGCAGCGCAAAATGTAGGAGCACCTACATCACAACGCAAATAGAGACAGTCACCTGACCGATATACTGGATACATGGCTCTGATGAGCAAGTGTATCGTGACGAGCCATCCTCTTTGAGGAAGTCAGAGGACCCCCGCATGGTGCAGATGCCATGGTGGAAGAGTATGATCGATTGTCAGAAACAAAGGCATGGGAGATTGCTGTCCCAAGGCCGGAAGGGAAATCAGTGGTAGGTTTGAGATGGATCTACAAAGTGAAGCAAGCTGCTGACGGGAGCGTCGAGAAGTACAAGGCAAGATTTGTTGCCTGGGGCTTCTCACAGATTGAGGGGATCGACTATGAAGAAACATTTGCACCTGTCGCAAGGTATTCTTCCATACGGAGCATCCTTGCTCTCTCAACACAGATGGGTTGGCACATTCATTAGATGGATGTGAAGACTATGTTCCTCAACGAAGTCATTGAGGAGGAGGTGTACATAGAGCAGCCTGAAGGATTCGAAATCTTCAGCAGCGAGTTGCATGTGTGCAAGCTCAAGAGAGCGTTGTATGGGCTGAAACAAGCACCTCGTGCTTGGTACACACGGATAGACAGTTATTTCACCGGACTTGGTTTTACCAAGAGTGAGGCAAATCCTAACCTGTACCAGATTGTGGTTGAGGGTAAGTTGCTGGTCATTGTACTTTATGTAGATGATTTGTTACTCACAGGTGATGAACTGTTGATACACTCATGCAAGGCTGATCTTGTAAAGGAGTTTGAGATGAAGGACATGGGCCTTCTTCATTATTTCCCGGGATTGGAAATTTGGCAGCGGAAGGGTGGACTGTTTGTGTCTCAAGGAAAGTATGCCCGGGATATACTAGAGAAGTTCAACATGCAAGGCTGCTAGCCTATCGACACTCCTCTTCCTGGTGGTTGGAGGAAAGAGGATGCTACATCGGTAGAGGTAGTGGATGCCATTTTTTATCTAGAGTTGGTTGGTTCGCTCATGTATTTGGTCAATACACGACCAGACATATGCTATGCTAACCGGGCCTTTCACTATGGTTAAGCTCACCAAGCTCTTTCGAAGGCAGGCAAGCATGTCCCGAGGCATCTCAAAGGCACACCTGATATGGACTACATGGCATGTGAAGCCTGATGAGTTGAAGCCGCATGGCTTCACTGATGTGCATTGGGTAGGGAGCCCAACTATTGCAAAGAGTACACCTAGAGGGATTTTCAAGACGGGGTCTACAAATAGCTTTCTTGGTGCGCAGGGAAACAGAGATTCAGGCACTCGGGGTCAATGAGGCAGAGTACATGGCAACAAGTTCGGCTGCATGCCAGGCTATATGGATGAGGAAGATCCTGGTAGGGTTTTTCAGTTCTCACTTAAATCCTACTGTGATATATTGTGATAATCAGAGTTGCATTAAACTCTTGTTTAATCCAGTATTTCATGATAGATCTAAACATATTGACATCTGGTACCATCATATCAGAGATTGTGTGCAGCGGAAGATCATGTTACTATCTTACATTCCTACGGAGGATCGGGATGTTGATATTGTGACGAAGGCGCTCACCAGGAGAAAATTCGAATACCATAGAGATAGGATCAGGGTGGCAGATAATCCCTATCTTATTGAGAGGGAGTGTTGAGATTCAACAAGATGATGAGCTTAGTGAAAAGAGCCGCCTTCACTAAGTGGGCCCGCAGGCTATTTTTGGCGCAAAGTCTATTTTTAGACATGTCGATCATATTCTATGAGTTGCAGGATGCTATTTGTGGATGGTTGGTCAAGTTGGAAAAATAGATGGACTTCTATTTTTAGACATATTGGGCAGAATCTATTTTTAGATTGCTAGTTTAAAAATAGATATGTCGAATATTATTAGCTCTTAATAATATTTGGACTCTAAACATTATCTTATTCTCTTGGAGCACTTCAGTTAAGTGCACAGATGTGGCACAGGAGCTGACAGAAGGAATTGCGCTATTCCTGAGGGTTTGCTAGAGCTATTGCATGGAGGACTTCAGTTAGAACTCATGTGACAGAGTTTGGTGGAGTTATAGAAGTAGTTGATGGAGTTGTGTTCACTTTAACTCAGTTAGACACATTTGAGCTAGTTGTATCTAGTCTAAATGATTGATACACTAGTGAGAGTGGTGTGAATTAATTAATAATTAATTCACTAAATATTAACTCATTAGTCAATTGAAGAATACATTAGTTAACTACAGTGCATGGACAGTTTCAGTGGAGACCAGTGGAGAGATAGGTGAAAGGGCAAGATGACTATCAATTGTGACTATAGTGATGCATTGGTTACATCCAACACTCAGTGGAGATGCCAATGAGGATTGCACAGTGCAATCCAGGTGGATTTGAGTTCATTCAGAGCCATTCTTTAGCAGGGATTGCGCAGTAGAGGCAGGCTAGCAGGTGGTAGAGATCGGTGCATGGATTTTCTAGATCGGACCTGATTAGTGTGTAGCGATTGTATTGTACTGAGAATTTGACATGTTCAGCTTTGTATGAGGATTGTTACATGATATCTATGACATATATTATATACAGATAGTTGGGGTTTTTTGCTTCAGGCTTTCCCGTTAAATCATTGTGTTAATGTGTGTGAATTTTTATGGTTTCATGTGTGCATTGAAATTTATTTAATTTCCGCATGTGATGATCAATGGTGGAATAGATTTTGTATTGTGCATGAAGTTAAAATAGTGTGTGATCAGGAGAATCTTGGACATATGCATGCGTAGTGCATATAATTTCTACATAATTTCCAAGTTCATATTAATTTTTTATATGTGACTAGTGTAAGTGGTCAAAAAACAATTAAGAATATATCAAAGGATGGAGTCATTACCTATGAGGGTCTTTATCAACAGAGAATAGTGCAACTAAATAAAAAGTGGTTATGCAATATGAAACAATCCAAACGATGTATTCATTCACTACAATGACCTTAATCAAGACAAACTAGTGAAAATAAAGAAAAACGATATAAAGCTTGAAATAAGAGAGTAAGTAGAATGAGTGTGAGAGACATAATATCAATAGATCATGCAATAAAGATATTTGACAATTACAAAATTGAATAATGTATGCTAACAAATGAAAATTACATGACACAAGTTAAATAAAACTTGTGTTTGCGTATAACTATGGAACTTGGTCCACAACCTTATGTGTGTTCAAATTGTCCATCCCTTGCCATGATTTGCTTTAATTATCCTACCCCTGGTCTCTAATTCCTCCTATTAGGAAGTGCCCCTTGTAAGGTCCACGTAGAAGTGCCCTAGAACTCCAACAATAACTAGCATAAACAACACCATAGATGTCAAGTGTTAAATCATGCATGCACACTAACTGAGACACACTCACATAGAAATAAACACAAACACAATAACTTGTGCTTACACAAGGAATGCCTTTCATTGTTGTTAAGATGATTATGGAAGCGCAACTAGTTTGATTTTCCAATACATATGTGCCAAGAACATCACATAATGAACCAATAATACTAAAAATGATTGGGTCATTGATGTATACAAAATGAAACACCTTTAATAACTAAATCTTGATCTTGTAATTGAAATGAATTTCAATGTATAACATTTATATATCATACAACAAGTTAGCTAAGAGTCATCCGCTTTCTATGTAACACTTTGTTTCACAAAGTATTGTGTATGAAATGCACTTACTAATACAAACTTTGTTATGATCTAATTTTCTCTATTTGCAACTTATAAGCAATTCAAACTATGTTATATGGAACATGTGTATCATTTGTGTATTGGGTTTAATTCCAGCCATTGAGAGGAGGAATGCCATCCTTTCCACCTAAGTTCAAATCCTAATTGTGACACATTTACTCTGTAAGTCTATAGTTAAAGCTTTTCATGAACCAATCATAGTTGGGGCTATCTAAGATACCCACAATCTTAATTTCGCTTACAAGCTTGAGGATGTGATAAATTGTATTCCAAAAGGAAAACTATTATATATAATTTATGGTATATATCTCTATGGTAATCATATTGTGTATTAAGTTTGGGAAATGATAACTTATATATCCTTCAATATAATATGCAATATGAAGTGTTAACAATTTTCCATATTAAAATGTATAGAAATACTTATTCAAAATAATAATAATAATAATAAATGATTTAAAAAGTTGAAATATCTAACATATAAATTGTGTAATAACTAAATTAGTTAAAATAAAATAAATATCTATACATTATAGTAGTTTAATTGATATAGTTTTAAATTATTAAATTAATAAATTAAAAAAAATAACATTAATAAAGAAAATAAACCAACTAACCCAAAAAAATACTTTTTAGTTTTAAAAATATAATAATACTTATTTAAAATACTAATAATAATAAATAATTTAAAAAGTTAAAATATCTAACATATAATTTGTGTAATAACTAAATTAATTAAAATAAAATAAATAACTATAAATTATACTAGTTTAATTGATATAATTCTATACTATATAATTGATATAAATTATATTATAAATAACTTAACCTCACTGTTCCCTCGGGCAGGACATGATTCCACGCCACCCAAAGACAAGGAGTCGCTTGGGGGCCACCACACTCCACTCATATTTTCCTTCAATTCTAGACTTTCTCAATTCCGCGTTGCAATTAAAGAGGTTCACAATCCTATTTAGCTCATTGAAGAGGAGAATTCTCGATGGGTGAGATGTTCAGAAGATGATAAAGTTAGTAATCATTTTGGAGAGGAGTTGCTTACGTTGTGTGGTGCTTTCAACTTAATTATCTGCAATGGTCTAGAGAGATGGAAAAAGTCTGGGAACTTCACTTGCAACACATACAATGGGGCAAGTGTAGTTGACTATGTTATTGGGTCACAAAGCCTAATAGAAAGAATAGCTGAAGTTAAGATTGGAGAGCATATTTGGGATTTAAAATCAGATCATAACCCAATTTATATAAAGTTATCCTGGTTAGAAGAAAGACATAATAGGAGGAAAACCCAATGTTCTCAACAACTGGCAGCAAGGGGAAAAATTCTTCTAACACAAGCAAATTGCACTATCTTCAAAACAATGTTGAGGAGATCAATTCAGAAGGAGAAAATTGGTCCCCAAAGCCTCAACAACCATGAGTTAACAAATATAATCCAGGGTGCGCTTGAGAAGTGCAAAAGATCAAAAAATAGGAAATCGAAATCAAATTGTTTTCCTGTAAATGCATGGTTCGATGATGAATGCAAAATGGCAAGGAGAACTTTGAAAAAGGAAAGAGAGGGGAAGATTAATGTAAAGTTATATAAGCAAATTTTTAAAAAGAAAAAATATGAGTTCATGCAAACAAGGCGAGAAGCGCTGATATATCTAGGCAAGAATAACCCAAAACTTTTTTGGCAGGCACTTCAACCAAGGAAGAAGCAAATCGAAAAACATATTACAGCCAATCAATGGTTTGACTATGCAAGGAAACTCTATGAAAGAGAAGTAGAGGTTGAGCCTCCTCCCAGGATCGACACATCTACAAAGATTTTCACAGTACAGGAGGTGGAGGCAGGAATTAAAAAGTTGAAAGCAGGGAAGGCAAGAGACTTGGTTGAACTTCAAGCAGAATATCTAAAGTGGGGAATGAACATTTTGGCACCCCACATCATGGAAATATTCAACAATGTCATTCAGCAAGGGTTCCTAAGGGATTTGACAACTAGTCTAGCAATTCCCCTTTTTAAAAGCGGAGACATTAATAATCCTTCCAACTATAGAACCATTATGATCAATCTGTTGTTTGCAAAGCTTTTCAGTGGCATGGTAGAGAATAGAATCAATAAGTGGGCAGAAGTAAAAGAAAAGAGGGCAAAAGGGCAAGCAGGTTTTAGGCCAAAGCATTCTACAGTAGATCATGGTATCACGCTGAGACACATTGTTGAAAAGGTTTGGGGGAGCAAAGAAGAAGTATTTTGCTGCTTTGTTGACTTCAAAAAGGCATTTGACATGGTCCCTAGAGATAAGTTGTGGCATAGAATGGAAGAACTTGAAATTCCTTTACAATATAGAGCTGTTGTCCATAGGCTTTATGAAGAGGTGAAAGTCAAGATTAGAACTTCAGCAGGCATTTCAGAAAGTTTTAGAAGTGACATCGGAGTCAAGCAAGGTTGCCCTTTATCCCCTACCCTTTTTGGTTTATATATTGACAAACTGGAAGAGTGGTTAAATTTGCAAGGTGGGGAGGGTGTTCGATTGGGGGAGTTTGTGATAAAGCTTCTTCTATATGCCGATGATCTTGTGCTGGTTGCTAAATCGGCCCATGGATTGCAGATGCACCTATATGCCCTTGAGCATTTTTGTAAAGCAGTGGGGATGCAAGTCAATACTAGTAAGACCAAGATAATGATTTTCTCTCATAAAAGGAAGCAAAGCCATCATACGTTCTTCTTTGAAGACAACATTCTTGAAGAAGTAAATGAATACAAGTACCTTGGGATCAATTTCAACAACAAGCTTAATTGGGAGGATTGCAGAAAGAAAATAATTTTAGGAGGGTGGAAAGCATTATATGCACTTAAAAATAGATGTAGAGAGGCAGAGTTATGGGATTGGAACATGATCAAAGTACTTTTTGGACTCCTAGTTTGTCCAGTGATATTATATGGGTGTGAATTGTAATACACATCTCACAAATTTAAACAAATTGAGCAATCAAAACACTGATCATGAGCAAACAAAATAAAGTTTGCCTCATAGATAATGCTGATGTTATAGCGCTACCATCAAGAATTGCGAGAAGTTTATATGTACCTAAAGAGAGTATAAACAGAGAAGGTAGATTGTCATAAAGTTATTTTCACGAAGGTATGAGTGAAAGAAACAACAACAAAGATGGAATAAAACAAAAATGGAGCGTGTAAGGTGGAATATTTACTTGAATGCGTGTCTAAAGAAGAAGGCGAATTGTAGTTAATTTGGTGTTTAGAAATGCACTTGATATGTGAAAAAGAGTTGGGTAGAAAGAAGAAGTATTCTCTGTTTCCAGATCAACTTCACTTGGGATTCTGTCGAAAAGAATAATATCTAGATGCTAGCAATCCGTGGAGGGAAAAGGTCCTTATAGCTCAATTAAGGACTAATTGACATCAACTTCGGTGTGAAACGGGACGGTGGAAGAGACCTAAAGAAGCTTTGGAAGAAAGGGTATGTAATTTTTGCACTTCTAGGGCAGTGGAATCAGAAAAACATTTCATTTTGGAATGTGACACTTTCAAACTGACACTAGGGACAGTTACCCTAGTATGTTAGCATCAATTCCGTGGCATTGTCTTTTCAGTGATGGAACTGTTATAAGGTTGGGTCAGCTCATCATCAATTTGAGGAAGAAAAGGATTGAACTGCAGAAAGCAAAAAACAAGGAAGTTGGTGGTCCCATAGACTACTTTTAGTCTTGTGGACATTAAAATATCATTCATTCATTCATTCAATTGGATTCCCTTCCGTTCCTCCGACTGACCCTCATTGTAGCCTTACGATGTGACGTGGGATTGGACAGACATGTCATCTAGTGACGTTCACCAGCGTTACTTTAAGTGAGTCGTGGTTGCGATGAAGTGGAGTTGAATTTTTAGTAAAGAAGTATGTTTTATTAATGGTTTGGTAGAGGTTTTTAAAAATTATAAGTTTAAGTTGTTTAGTGTTTGATAGGTTTTTTTAGGGTGTTGAATTTATTTATGTATTTAAAAGTACATTTTAAACAACAATAAATCATAATTTTATTCGAAATTGTATTGTTTTATTCTTGCTAAAAAAACTATTTTGTCTATTATTTAGATTCTACTTATAAATTATTATTGTGTGTCTCTATATAGGTCTATCTCATTGTGTAACATCATCTATAAAATGATATTAAAAGTTATTTTTTCTTGTATAAAATAAAACTCATCGATACATATTTCAACTGCACGATTTGGTTTCTTGAAAAATAGACAGAGTCAGGATGTTGTGACCATTACTCAGGAATGTATTCATTCTATCAAGATGAAGAAGAAAAAGGCATTGTTGTTGAATTTAGACTTACATAAGGCATATGGTTGTGTTGAATGAGGTTTCGTGTGACTAATCTTACACAAAATTGGTTTATCGGTGGAGGTGGTCTAGTGTATAATGGTGTGTTTTTCCTCGACAAATTTTTCCATAATTATCAACGGGGTGTTGTCAAAAAAATTCGGGCCATCAGGTGATTGAGGCAGGGATGCTCCTTATATCCATTATTATTTTTTCTTGTTATCGATGGGTTAATTTGGTTGATTTCTAAGGCTCAATCGCTGGGTCATTTATTTGGACTCAAGATCACTAGGAACACATCAATCTCCCACTTAATATTTGTGGATGATGTTATTATTCTTGGCATCGATTTTTGAATGGACATGTTTGCACCAGATCCTCTATTCATTCGATCTCGCATCTAGGTTATATATGAACAGTGCAAAATCTAATTTCATTGATGCATCGCAAAATTCTGAGGACGTACATGTGATCGTTGCTTTTAATGTAGAAGTGGTCCCTCTAGATGTTGGTTTCAAATATCTCAAATTCAATTTGAAACCAAACAATTATGGTATCCGAGATTGGTTCTGGTTGATCGATAAATTTGAGAGCAGATTACATAACTAGTCACATAAGTGGTTGTCCATTGGTGCTAGATTGATTCTAGTTCAATCGGTCCTTCAAAGTGTTATGTATGATGGGTGCACTTATGAATTTTACCACACTTCATTATCAAGCGAATCAACTATATAATTTCAAAATTTATCTAGGCTGACTCCTATGATGTTAAAAAAAAATTGATGTTAAGAAACTACATCTTACCATGCTAGAGGACATTTCTAAGTACACAGAGGATGGGGGATGGGGTCTTATGGACATTGAAAAAAATTGTTGGGCATTGGGGTTTGAAAGCTTATGGTGGGCTTTAAATAGTTATGGTATATGGAAATATTTAATAAAGGATAAATATCTTAAAAATCAATCACTATCTAAATGGATTAAACATGGGACCCATAATCTTGTTTTAGCATCACAAATCTGGAATGGGATGATGAAAAAAAAAAAAATGGTTGTTGGGCAATCTACGATGGTTCTAGTGTGGAGATTGGCTTGGAACTTATTATCTGCTTCTATGAAAACCATATCTTGTCTCCAACACTCATTTGACATATCCATAATCTAGGCATCTATTATATCAATCAGATCCAGGTGTCCCCTGTTCCATATAGTCAATATCCTATCTAGATCTGCTCAAAAGATTTAGGTTCATATGTGGTTTTGGCTAATGATACAGATAGATATATTCAAGAATTAGTAATGGCTGGCATTACTCTGGAGATTTTGGGGATAAATTCACTTGGGAAGGGAAGTTTTTGTAGGATTAGATCTGGGTTAAAGATGCATACAACTTCATCACAAGGACATAGTCGTATGTGGGTGGTGTTGATTGGTTCCATAAAATTTGGAATTGGAACCTCCCACTCAAATTAAAGTGTTGTGGTTGGATATATTGGCATAAAAGAATACTTACGTGGGAAAATTTATGTCGACATGGATACATGGGCCCTAGCAGGTGCACATTATGTTTACAGACCCGGAAGAATGCGACATGTATTTTCTCACTTGTCCCTTTTCAGTTCCATATGGGTTGGTGTATTAAACAATTTAAAAATCAAGGTTGCATAAAATCAGATGTTAGTGGAATCTTGTATAGCATATTAGAAAAAGGAATATAAGGCTTTTCATACTCTTCCTTTATATATCATGAGGAGTATATGGAGATGCATGAACATGCGTATCTTTGAAAAAAAAAATCGGATATCTATGGCACTTGCATAAAAATTGTGCTTATTTTAATGAAATTGGTCATGTAGCAAAATATGGAAACTTGAGGAACATCTAGCATGTAGATATATGGGGAAGATACCTTGTGGGTTTTTTTTTTTTATGGGGCTACTTGCAATCAGTCTTGTGGTTGTGGGGCTTACATCATCATTAGACTTAATCATTATTTCCATTTTAGTTGGTTCGAAGGTAGTGGTACAAATTCTAGGGTTGCAGCCATTCCATTATGGAGTGTATTATTATGTGCTAGATGGATTTCTCTTGAGGAATTGGATATTTTTGGTGACTGATTGGGTTTTGAAGCAGTGTTTATTTGAACCTCCTCTTATTTTTTGGATGTGGAGAATCAGAATGTTGGTTGAACAATACAATGAGGTTCACTTTGCCCACATTTACAAGGAGAAAAATGGTGTGGCAGATGTGTTATCAAAGATTAGGCATCCCAGGGGAGATCAACTATGCCTTCTACAACAATGATCATTTCAAAGATTTGGAAAAAAACCATTTACTTAATATACTTCTAATATTGTATATAGGGTTGTTTTGTTTATTTCATTATCAATGTTATAGAAATTAGAATATTGATATAACTCTACATATAATTTTTTAGCTATGTTAAAATAGTAAGTTATACTGAAATGATTGCGGATTTTTTTTCTTTTTTCTTTTCATATAATAATATATGACACATATAATGTAGCTTTTCGAATATATAAACCATCTCTTATATTTTAACATAAAATCTGTTAATTTTTTCCATATATTAAACTTTTCAAAAATAAATAAATAAATATATATATATATATATATATATATAATTTCAAATTGTATTAACGAACCCATCATTATATAAAATAAAATATTTATATAAAATAATAATGATTTGAGGGTGACCTTCTAATAATAGAGAGTTCACAATTAACATTCTTCTTTGCCGTTTGCAATTATATATATGGAGTAAGTTTTGTTTGGAAGTAGTGTGAAAGGTCACCACTGTATGTCACGAGTATTCAATCTTGACTCTTATTATGTGTTGAGGTCAAAAAAAAAAAAAAAAAAAAAAAAAAATTCTTTTTTTGTTAAAGTTAATGAACAAACCCATCATTATATAAAATAAAATATTTATATAAAATAATAATGATTTGAGGGTGACCTTCTAATAATGGAGAGTTCACAATTAACATTCTTCTTTGCCGTTTGCAATTATATATATGGAGTAAGTTTTGTTTGGAAGTAGTGTGAAAGGTCACTACTGTACGTCACAAGTATTCAATCTTGACCCTTATTATGTCTTGAGGTCAAAAAGAAGTTTCTTTTTCGTTAAGTTGATGATGGATGAAATTTTATTATTTTTAATTTAAATTTAATAATTAAAAGGTTTACGATAACCTAAAGATAGAAATGCTTATCAGTAGACATTGCCATGATCTCGATTGCGAGATGACTTTTTTCTTTCATGTTATTTGTCGTTTTATTTTATGAAAGGATAATCTTTTTGTTTTTTATTTGAATTTTTTAAAATTGAAAGGGCTAATATTTTAGTCGATGTTAAAGTCGTTAGGTTATTTATTTATTTTTATTAACAAAATAAAAACTATTTTCATTAACACAATAAGAAAATATTTTGATTTCGTAATATTAATATTTTTAATAATTTAATTAAATATTTTATAAAAAAAATAGTATATAATTTTTATTAAATTAATAAATTATATAAAATAGTTTATTGGGCTTTAGATAGATAGTGATTGAATATTTTGTTAAGGTATTTTTTGATGTGAAGTTACTGTTTCAATCTTATCTCCAGTTGAAATGATATATTAGACAAAATGAAAATGTAGCCCTACTAAACTTATATATAATATTTAAAAATGATAAAATTTATATATCATAAATTTAATTATATCAAAAATATATTAATAAATTAAAAACATATAATATGTGAGCATAAAATGACTATATAATCTTTAAGATGAAGAAAATAACACTTTGTAATAATGGAGGAATAAGTTTTAAATCATTATTTACAAGAAGTGGATGGAAGGAAAGTAAAAGAAAGGTTATTCAAAAAGGTAAATAGAAGAGACTTGTTTTGAGAGTGCCCAAAATATTATAAGAGAGTGTAAAGTTTAATAGTGACCAAAAGAGAGTTAAACTATAGTTTTGGTGGAAAATCATGCAATATTTAGATGTCTTATGTTATAAGTACAGTGAATCATACTCAAAAGAAAACATAAATACAATAAAGTAGAAAGGAAAAAACAAATACACAAAAGTAAATATATAAAAATAAGACAATAAAAAAATTTGTGTAAAAAGATAAATACAATAAAGTAGAAAGGAAAAAACAAATACAGAAAAGTAAGTAAAAAAAAAAATTAGTATAATTAAAAGTATAGACACCAAAAGATAATGGCTACTACCAAGAATATTAACAAATATCAATTTCTTTCGACATTAAATATATTCCTAAATTTAAAAATACAATTTCATTAATTACAATTAACCCAAAAATAAATAAATACAATTTAGCGTTTAAAAAAAAATTAAAAATCCAAATCATATAACATAACATTTCACCTTTTCGCTTTCCATTTAATACTTCTAAATTTTTTCATTATATTTATTTTCAAAACGCATTTAAAAGTAAATAAAAACATAAACTTTATCCTCAACATTTAATATTCCAAAATTTGTTGGTCGTATGTGTTTACAAATTATTGAAAGATAATTCTTCCATACTCATATTAGAATTAGTTGTAGATCTGTAGGTGGATGTTGAGAGAATATCTCAACCTCCCTATTCATATTTAGAAGTGGTTAGATCTCAGCAACACTATAAATATTGTGATGTATTCGTGTGATGAAAGATATAGAGTAATAGATATATATTATTCGTGTGTTTTCTATATGCAATGGCTACCATTTCAATTTTAATTTGGTATCAAAGCCTAGTTGGGCTTAATCCCTCACGGGAGTGCCCAGGAAGATGTGATAGCCATAAATCGTAATCCTATGTAAATAGATAGAATTAGTGCGTGTGAATGTAGAATTGTTAAGCGACGATCTGGACAAAGACTAAGAGACGCAACATAGTGGAGGCATTCAACGTTTAGTTGATCGTAACCTGTTCGTCAATCTGCTGTGTGTGGAGGTTGTAGCACCTGCGTGGAGGGGAAGAAGCTGCTGCCGAATGCTTGATGCTTGTTTATCTGTTGAAATCGATCTAGTGAACCATACAATTCCTTAATAGTTTCTTTTATCTCCTGAGATATCTGACACAGATTACATCGCATTAACAGCCGTTGTTTGGGAATTTGAATGGCAGCTACAGATCAGTGTTTGAAGTTCATTGTTTTGTGGAGTGTGTAGCTTGTTCATATGTAGAATTGTTGTCTGAGTTTGTTTTCCGCTGCCACTATTGCTGTTGAAGGAGGATCGTATTGCCACGCATTTGGGGAATCATTCCTAACGTATCATCGTCGATTGACCTGTGCACGCAAGGACTACTGTCAGCTGCATTTATTGAATCGTTGTTGAACTCTGTTCGTTGGAATTGCACGAGTGAGCTGCTATAGCAAAACGAGAGCCATCAATTCAATTTGTTTTAGATCTGCAGAGTTTTTTTTTTGTGAAAAAAGGTAAATATTTTCTTTCCAACATGGAGCCTATTGCATTGGAAAAGTTTAATGGCTTTAATTTCCACACTTGGAAGGTAAAAATTCAGCAGCAAATGATGAGTAGGAATCTGTGGAATATTGTACAAGGCACGGAAAAAGCACCTACAGATGCTAAACAGTTAATTGAATGGGAAAAAAGAGAGGAACGAGCCAAGTCTATTCTTGGACTATCACTTGCAGATTCCCAGCTACATCTTATTTACTTACAAATATCTTCTACAGCAATATGGGATGAATTGAATAAGGTATTTGGGGCAAAAGTTGTTAATGCAAAATTTTTCTTAAAGTTACAATTGTTTAAACTCCAAATGCATAGTGAGACATCATTTTCAACACACATAAATGAGTTAAAAGCTTTGATGAGACAGTTGACAGAAATTAATTCTAAAGTAGATGAGGATGATGCAAAGGCAATTTTATTAAATAGCTTGTCTTCAAAATATGATAATGCCATATTTACTCTAAGTCAAATGTCACTTCAAGCACTTGATGAAATGATAACAGCTCTTATGGCAGAAGAAACGAGGATAGGTGACACAGAGGCTAGTTCACACAATGAACTTGCACTATTCTCCAAGCGAAGGGTGAATAAAAATAAGATTGAATGCTTCTATTGTCATAAATATGGACATGCAGCATTCAATTGCAAAATTCGGGCCCAAGATCTTTTGAATGGAAGATTGAAAAAATCAACCTATCCTACATTTTCAGAAGATTCACCTGATGCTATATTTGAAGACTCTTCAAGTGACAATGAACCTTCTGAACCATCTCTCAAACTTTTCTAAAGAACATTTTGTGATGTGATGTGCTAGTGTGTGGTGTGGTGTGGAATATATCATTATAGTGTGGGGTTTAAGTTTATATTTGTGTAAAGGTCACTTTGTAGAATTGATCACTGATCATATTCTGTACCTAGAATATTTTCCTATATTACTGCTGAAATTTATCCTTTAGGGTTATTTCACAAATGGAAATATTTCAATAGGGTAGTTCAGTGTCGAGACTCTTCTTCGGGGGTGTCAAGAATTCTTAATCTTACAAATTCAACATTGCTGGTCAAAAGTAGGTGTACTTTAAATGAGTTGGAAAGTAGGCTCGAAGATGTGAAGAAAGAAAGAGTTGAATCCAGAACACTGCAGAGTGGGTAGAGTTGCTGATGAAGACCAATGAGACGAAGATAATTTTTATTGTTATGATATGTATGTAAGAATTAAGGGGGAGTATTGAAAGATAATTCTTCCATACTCATATTAGAATTAGTTGCAGATCTGTAGGTGGACGTTGAGAGAATATCTCAACCTCCCTATTCATATTTAGAAGTGGTTAGATCTCAGCAGCACTATAAATATTGTAATGTATTCGTGTGATGAAAAATATAGAGTAATAGATATATATTATTCGTGTGTTTTCTGTATGCAATGGCTGCCATTTCAATTTTAATTCAAATCGTATTAAAAAAATAATTAAAACATAGAACTTTGAGCTTTTGAATACTCCTTGCCAAATATGTCGGATGATCTCTAAATACCATAGAACTTTGCGCTTTTGAATATTCCTCGCCAAATAAGTCGAATCATCTCTAGATACCTGTCACAATAACCGCCATCTGACTTTCACTCTTCAATACTCAGGCTGGTTGTTCCTCTTTCTACGCGGACCGAACCCTGACTCACTCGTCTCGTAGCGCTGAAAGAACTCAGGCCGACACATAATTCTGACAATGGAGCAGCAGTCGCCCTGGACGTCGCGGCAGTTGAGCGTCCGCAGGAAGCACCGACTGACAGGGCGCGGGGGGGGGGGGTGATACACCACTCCACTCAGCCGCCAGGTCCGGCTATTTATCTCATGTCCGGTAGATTCTTTCGCCCGATTCCGACAACGACGATTCCGACTCAGAAAAACCCCTCGACAGACGAGCTTTAATCACGCGACAGAATGAAGCGGGGGAGACGACATTATACGTCACCGCTGACAGCAGACACGCGGAAATTTTGAAGGAGTTGCTCACTTATGCCGATGTCGATCTTGCGGCCATCAAAAACCACGCTGGTAGCGACGCCCTGCATGCCGCAGCAAAACACTGGCACATTGGTAAGCGCCAAACCAAGGCTTGCCTTTAATTAATCCCTTTACCAGAATTTGAATTTGAATTCGAGTACCTGGTTGCCGGAATTTATTTGAGGGTTCATTTTTGTGTTGAAGATTGTGTAAAAGAAGTGGTGAACTTCTGCTCGAAGCTGGCGATGACGACGGATTCTTCGACCTGCATGCCGCTTTATTCTGCGACCACGCAGGGCCATGTGGAGGTGATGGTGGATCTTTTGGCAGCGAATGATGGGCTTCTGAGAATTGCAAAGAGTAACGGGAAAATGACGCTTCATTCTGCGGTGAGAGAGGGCCATCTGGAGGTGGTGACAGCTCTTCTGGCGAGGGGTACGGATTTGTGTGGTAGGAAAGGTTACAAAGGGCAGACGTCACTGCATATGGCGGTGAAAGGGCACAGTGCGGAAGTGGTTAAAGAGCTGCTGAGAATCGATCCTTCGGTGATTAATGTGGAGGACAAGAAGGGGAACATTGCGTTGCATGTGGCCACAAGAAAGGGGTGTGAACATGTATGTTTTTGGCCTTTGCTTCTGCATTTATGTTTTAAGATCCTTTCATTTTTTTGAGTTTCACAATAGTGTAGTGGCAATAGGTCATTTGAACCCGGAGCAAGGGCTAAACCCTTATGTAAGTCCCCTATCAATATCAATATCAATATATATTTTTAACATAGATTTAGTTTAGGTTGGACCGGGGTATGTTGTGATTAGATCTAAACTCTTGTTTTATATATATAGAACTAAGTTAATTTTAGCTCAGTAAGTTGATTTTAAATGTTTTTGAAAATATTTTAATTTGTTAAAATACATTTTATGTTTAATATTTCTCATAAACAAATCTCACTTAAACCCACTAATTTACACTTCATAAATAAATCTCACTAGTGCACATTTGTGAACATTTGTGAGGAAGTCCAAGTTCACTTGTATTTGCCTTTTGGGTACTCTGCGAAAGGGGATTTATCATTACTTTAATGCTAAATTATAATATGATTACTTTGATTTGATTGTAATCATATTATATATTTTATTCGCATAAAATTAATTACGTCGGAGGCGTTCTCTTTGTTGGCTTTGGGTGGGCAAACACTATTCACCCCAACCAATGAGAAGCTTTCTCTATCGCCCTTCCAACTAATTAGATTTTTCCATTTGGTTATTCCTCCAACCAATGAAAATTGGTCATCTATCCAACCTTCTCATTTAATGCACACCTCTCGTTCGGACTGTCGGTGGCATCACGCCTCCGGCGTACCCTTTGCACACTTGTGCAAATGCTAGTTTACGTTGCTTTAATTTAAAATTTTATTAAATTTTTGGAATTATGAAAGGAGGCTCCCGACAAACTTTATGGTTTCGAGGAGGAGGTACAAGGAAGTAGTGACTCACGTGAAAGAAATGTTTCTGTCAAAATTTAACATATGTCCAAAAGGCCATCGCCTTGAAAGAAGACATCCATTTCGTATATTGAGATATTCTACATTTTTTCGTTTCTTTAAAAATATATATATAGATCTCCACTCGCCCTGCACAAAGTGACAATGCTTATATACTAGCATTTTGCAAATGAATCTACAAAAGAAAACGCCGAAGGTCACATTGATTGTTGAACGGATAATTGGACAGCTGCGTGACACTGTTGAGATTTGCTGAGTTTTGTCATTTTACGACGAATCTCTACAGTGTCGTGAGCTAAAGCCTCACAATAGATAACGCCTTCGGCATTAATGATTTATATGTGAGAATACTTGAACATTGTCAGCCTATTACATCTTTGTCCTCTCCCCTCCTCTTATATTATATATAAACATTCATTTTGCACATGGTTAGCTTATTGCATGGTTTTTTCTCTTTTCCAATGTTTATATTACCTATACATTTGTTAGCATATTACATGTTTGATCTTTCTCCTTAAAATATTTATATTTTTTAATAAATTATAATTTTTTATATCATATTAAATTAAAATGCTTATATTTGATTAAGTATCATAATTTTTTTCCTTCTCTAATCAAATATTAAATGAAAATGCCAGTGTTTTTATCAACATAGCCTATATATATATTTTCTTTTCCAATTATATATTAATTTTCTTTTCATGAAAATGTTTGTGCCTTGTTAAACTAGACTCGTGCTTTTCTTTTCCTTTTTTCTTTCTCTTTTCATTTTAGAGTTGGAAGATAGTAGTAATTTGCATTCCCCTCTTTCTTAATATTTTGTTTGTAAAATAGTAACTACTGCATCAAAAACTTTGTAACTAAAAGATAATTGTGATGTGGATTCCCTCTTCTTCTTTTTTCAATTAGTTTTCTTAAGTTAGAAAAATGACTAGTAATGAAGCAACTGCCCTCATTACTTATTACTTAAGCTCGTCAATTTTTAAGTTAGAAAAGTGACTAGTAATTGTGATGTGGATTCTTTTTTTTCAATTAGTTTTTTTAAGTTAGAAAAATGACTAGTGATGAAGCAACTGCCCTCATTACTTATTACTTTAAAACTCGTCAATTTTTAAGTTCGAAAAGTGACTAGTAATGAAGCAACTGACGTCTTTTCTTATTACTTTAAAACTCGTCAATATTTTCTTTTAAACTATATAAAATTATAAAATTCGTTGCAGTCTATGAAGCAACTGCCATCATTACACGTCTGTTTCAATATATAAACTTTAAAGTAGTTTTGAAATTGCATTTTCTTAAATTTTTTATCAAAGTCGTGAGGAAACAACTTGCTACACTGTCAAGGATTTAAGATTTAACTTCTGTTTGGCTAGTTGTTAAGTTGCCGTATTTCATCAAATTCGGACATGTACTCGTCCGACTGCAGTTGATTTCAGGGTTGAGTATGAATTTAGCTAGTGTAGCCTCATTGAACCCCTTCTTATTTAAATTGGTAGCTGCTTTGGAGGAGAGGTTGATGGTGACACTATTGTCAGTGGTTCATAACCAGGGTAACATCGCAAGTTGCAGTCTTTTTTTTTTAATTAGTTTTTTTTAATAAACAGAATTGGGAATGCCCATTCGCATCATGAGTCACATCATTATTAAAGATTCTATGGTATTAATGGTAAGAGGTTTTGTTTAAATTGAAAAGAATGAGAGTACGCACATTTTTATTGACTTTATTAATTTTTTTTATTTGGAGGCAATTTAAATATTTTTTTAAAATAAAATATGTATTATATACTAATTTGATAAAATAAAATGTATCATTAATGTATTGTTTTTTATATAATAATAATAATAATAATTTAATTATTAATATAAGTTATTGTATTGGATTTTAATAATAGATTTATCTTTTATCAAAAATTTGATTAATAAAATTTATAAAGATTTAGGTACTTTTAAATTTAAACTTCATCTAAAAAAAGAAAAAGGAACACATATTTTTTACTATTAAAATTATTTATGAAATAAATATGTCCAAAATTTACAGTTTGCATATTAAGGACTAGGCTTAAATTTTACATTGTGTATATTCAGAATTTGTTTAGAAACATTGGCAAATCTTACTATGCAAATTGTAAAATTTTTGGGGATATTTTTGTAAAAATATTTAGATTTGACAATTTTTAAGGTAAAATAATTGTGTATTATAAAATTTGGGCTCATCATTTTAGAAAAAAATAGAAATTGGCCAATATATTTTTTAGAAAAAACATGGAAAATTAACTCACCTACAAATATTAACCCCTAGCATTTTTCCTTAAAATAATTAATAAATTATATTTTGACTTTGAAAAAATGTAATGAAAAATAATTATCAAACAACATTAAAAAATAAACTTAACACTACTTAATGAATTATAAAGTCTATTAAGTGAATGGACTTGATAATAAGATAAACAACGAAAAGTAATTATAATGAAGTAAAAGTCAAGTTTATAGCACGATAAATAAGTGAGTTTTGAAGGGAAGGGGACAATGGAATATAAACGAAAGTGATATTATATTTGAATTAAAAAAGAGAGTGCTAAACCTACTCATCTTTTTCTTTTTTTTTCTTTTCTTTCCAAAACAATAATGTAGTATTGTCATTTGTTTTGGGTTTATAAATAAAATGTTTAGAAATGTAAAGTTTATTTATGTGAATATATGTTTATTTAATCTATATATAGTTATAATTAGCAAATTGAAGTTTATTTTCGTGAAAATATGTGTATTTTTTGTTTGTAAGTTTGGCAATATTTTTTCATTCATTCATTCATAAAACATGTTACAACATATAATATATTCAATCGCCTCAATCTGTATGAAGGAAACTAGATGTGTTGGTCACTAAACAACATTATAAGCCATCCAAAATATTAATAGTTTAAGTCTGTCTATCCAACCCTTATGTGCCATCATGTTTGTTACCCATCTATATTTACGACTACTAAAGTAAATGCTATTCAACCATATCATCAGAAGAAAAACAAAATATTAACAAGTCATCTCGGTAGTTAATCATCAAATGATTCTACCGGAGCAGGGTCTTTAGCACTTGATCCTGGAATTTCCATTTGATGCAAACCCTGAAGCTGAAGTTCCATTCAACCAAGGCAGACATTCTGGTGATGTAGCTGTAGCTGTATAGATTGAATTTCTCATTGAATATCTTTGAGACTCGGCTTGGCCTTCGGATGACCCTCAACTTCCTGCGTTATTGTTATAGCTTTCAACATAAGACATTTCATTAACCAATATTTATGAACCAATTGCTTAAACAGGATAAGCCAACTGCAGGTATTCCTGGGGTTAGAAACCAAGGGTGTCTAGTCCTCATACAGGAGCTCTACTATTACTTTCAAATTTAATTATGTCTCCCATGAAGAATTCATGGTTTTCACCTGTGTCAGGATCCCAACACTATATGCATGCAAGAGGATTTACATGTTTTCCACATTGATTTTCCTTCCTCTTCGACATTGGGGTTTGTTGGTCGAAGCCCTCTGCGCCTTACCTTTGTCACTTGGTTGGTTGTTGTCACGACCACCACACCCTCATTTACCGGTACCAGAAGTTGGCTTCACCATTCTGACTTTTATCGAGCCACCCAACAACTGTTGCGCTACTCTAACCCACACAGGAGTTAAAACTCACAATGTCGAAGCCAGAGGGGTTGACAGTTTAGGTCGACTTGAAATAATAATACAGAAAAATAGGTTGTTATCTCTTCTCAACCATATAAAAATTGTTCCAGGCACCTTTTTCCTGTTAGGCACGCAATCGACCCTAGATTATTTGATATGCATTTCTAAATATTTGAGTGTTCCCATATCACTGGGCAGTGCCTTGGGATAGGTAGCAAACCCTCCAAGTGCCAACACCTAGAATTGACCAACTTGGTTCCTTTCGAAACCCATAATCACTATACTACCCCTAACTCGCCAAAGCAACATAAAGCAGAGGTAAAACATTTCACATACAATATATGCAGACATAATTTCAATGACATACCATAAATTCCAATACATTCCCATTTGAGCAAGAAAATTTCCATAGAAAACATAAATCAACATGGCAAATGCAAACAAAGAAAGACTACTCAACAACCCAATTATCCAGTGCAACAATGTCGTCAAACCCTTCCAATTGTTCAACGTGTTTTGAGGCAAAGCCTCCATTTCATTAACCAGGAAAGCTGGAGAAACATACCAGAAACCACACTTTGCCTTTGTGCCACAACGGTCTCCCACCCTATTCCTCCTTCGCAACAACACCTCAGTCTAGCAAGAAAAGTTTACCACTTTCCAGAGGATCCAAGAATAAAACCCAACAAGTGCTTGCATGCAGCATGTAGCTCTTATGACCTGTATGGAGACATAACTCGCACACAAGCTTACGGATTGGCAGATACTTAATTGCTTCTAGCATGTGGAGGCGTTGGGTGGGCCACCCACTTTCCCTGCCCCGTGTATGTTTAATCATGACCTCAATCCCCATGGGGATCTTCGCCCTCCTAGCACCCAGATCGAGGATTTGTGAATATATGTTTATTTAACTCGTATATATTTATAATTAGCAAAGTGAAGTTTATTTTTGTGAATATATGTTTATTTAATTCATATATAGTTTTTATAATTATTAAATAAGTGTTAGATAAAGTTTGATTAGATGATGCATAGAGAATTTACTAAAGCATAGTTTATTTTTTTGCTATTTTGGTTTTTTTACATATTTTTTTAGTGATTCTACTTGAAATTTAGTAGATATTTTTTGAAATGGTATATTTGAAATGTGTAATTTGCAAGAAGTTTCTAGGGTTTTTTTAAGGCATTGAATTCATTATGTATTTAAAAACACATTTAGACAATAAAAATCACAATCTCACTAAAAATTGTATGTTTGTATTTTGGTTAAAAAACCCAAGTATCAATTAGTTAGACGACTCCATTTACTTATTAATGTCTCATAGTTATATTTGTCATATTTTTAAAAAAACTATTTAATTAAATTACTTGATTGTAAAATGTTATGTCATTGTAGTAGGTGTGTAGTGCTTAGATTTTTTATATTAACGGATTAAATATCAACGAAATAATATTAAGAAGATAATACATTATTGATCCATGTCAATATCCATTTTAATCAAGGTTTATTTTAGTGAACTATGTCGAGCAAATATATGCCCATATGCTTCAATGTTAGTCGCAAGAACTAATATTTCATGACCATGGAGAAGATGAACCACTATTGTGCAATTAATAAAATATATGACTAACTCTTTACAACTAATTTAAGCAAAGCCTTATGTATCCATAAATATTTTCCATTGTATATTATTATCATTTTTGTCTCATACCATGGTGAGAATCAACCAACTATGTACCAATATGGTTAAGGAGCATTTATGACCATGTCCAAATGAAGAGGCATAGAAGTTAACCAAAGAATGTTAGCTTTCGAGTTGATACTTTGAAAGTGTTTACATCATGCTTGGGGGTGATTCATGTGATATGAGGTGCATGGTGTATGGATGACCCTTGGTTGTTATGTGATGGATAGACACAATGGAATTGACTTGCTCAATGATTG
Source organism: Pinus albicaulis (assembly GCA_034641835.2). Taxonomy (NCBI): domain Eukaryota; kingdom Viridiplantae; phylum Streptophyta; class Pinopsida; order Pinales; family Pinaceae; genus Pinus; species Pinus albicaulis. The sequence continues at coordinate 514,980,308 of CM076569.1, forward strand.
GTAGACCTTGTATTTTGTATGTATGGCATTCTTCCTTGAAGCATTTGAGACCAATGAAGCTTAGTGACCTTCTTCATGATAACCGCATGGAGGGTTATTTTATTGCTTTATGCATTCTAGAGGAGGGAATTGAATGTCATGAGCACACTTGGTTGCTTGTGTGGAAGCTTGTACTTGAGATGACACTTAGGTTGAGGGAGTGATAATTGGGTGGGGTGGACCCAGAGGACCACATGGCTGAGGAGGAAAACTAGAATTTGGAGACTTGTGGAGGATTGTTAGACGCATCTCATGGAACACTCATGCCTTGGAATCTTACTTGTGAAAGTTTTCATCTTGGAGCTTGACATGTGTCACTTGGAGATAAAATGCTCCACTTGTCAGCCTAGTTGTGTAGAATTAGGTTGTTTGTAGAGGTTTAATCCCACTTTATATTCTTTCCCTCCCTTACCTCTCATATAAATAGAGGATGGAGGGGATCCTTTTACACATTCATTCATTTTCCTCTTATTATAGAGATGTGAGAAGTATACCACACTAGACTCTCTATTTCTTTATACCCTTCATTGTATTATCTCTCTTTTTCTTAGAGCACTAAGGTTCTTGGAGAAGTTTAAAGGTTTTGAAGGATTAGGATTTCACCTTAAATAAGATAAAGAAGCTAGGTTTTGTGTTAAATCCTAGAGGATAAGGAAACAATGTTCTTGTAGCTCTTGTGAGAGAAGAAGACTAAGGTTTTTAAAACCTTAGTGCTACTTGTCATGCTTGATTGAGGGGAAGAGGACGAGATATCTTGGGAACTCACGAGAAACAAGCATTGAAGCCAAGGAGGACTTATTGATGTTGATGCTAGCATGTTGTGGATCCTTCATCGTGGTTAGGGTTTTTTATGGATTTTCATAACTTGGGCTTGGAGAGTTAGAAATTGTATCAACTTTGTGATAAAGTTTTGATAGGTACATCTCTCTCTCTCTCTCTCTATATATATATATATATATATAAGTTGTTAGTTATAAAAATTTGTGTAATTGCAAATTATTTTTTCAAGTTGTATTGTATTATTGATTGGGTAATTTCTAGTGCTTGTTTTTTATGCTAATTTGCAATAACATAAGACTGAGATTGATAAATGATTTAACATATAACTCGAAGGGTTTAAACTTGTTAACATTTGTTTAATATCTTTTCTCTTGAGCTCCCTAGTTTGTTAGGTTGCAGTGAAGTGAAATATTGTTTGTCGTTTGTTGCTATACATTAATATTTAAGATCAATCCTAAGATTGAACGATCACAAGGATTAAATTTTAGAAACCTATTATGTGAGGTGAATTTTGTATTTGCATTAAACGACATATTAAGAAATTTACAAGGACTTGAGTGTGTAGAGAATGAGGTAGAGAACAAGGGAGGAAGGGCCCTGGGAGATTTTATAGTCATTCTTGTTTACAGGGTCACATTTATGGGTTATGATTGTTTGGAGCTGACCTTATAGTTACACATAAACAATTCATTGATGATGTCATTCTTTTTGGGACACCCACCCTTAAAGAAGTGAAAGGAATTTTTCAAATTCTGCAAATTTTTATGAATGCTTCTGGTGCTTTAATTAAAAAGGATAAAACCAACAATTTTTCTTTAATTGTAAGGAAGTCATCCAAGGACATCTAACAAGGATCATGGGCTTTCATAAGGCCCAGTTATCGTCCAACTACCTTGGCATACCATTGGTGTTATATCAAAACCGAATATCCTGTTGGGAAGAATTACTCTTTAAAACATTTTCTAAGTTTAAAAATTGGACGTTTCATGCTCTTAATTTTGCTGGCATATTGGTCCTTACAAAATTAGTCTTGCACGCATTTACAAACTACCAAATGGTTGTCATGCCTATCTCAAAAATAATTTGTAATCGACGTCACTCGTTATGGTGTTATTTTCTTTGGAGAGATGCCAATAAAGCTAAATGTTAGTCCCTTGTTTGTTGGGATAAGATGATTCAACTGAAATTTGTTGATGGTTTGGGGTTAAGAGATCCATAAATGGTTAGTAAATCTTTTGGGATGAAATTGTGGTGGATTTGGGTTAAATGTGGACAAGAATTGTGGAAGTGAATTTGGTTGCAGAAGTATGTACCCTTGCTTAAACAAGAAGATAGATTGCGATGAGATGGTATGCTTCCTGGTTCAAGTGTCTGGAAATGGGCACAAGATTGCAAAGCAGTCGTGAGGAAATATGCATTCTAGGATATAAAAGCAAGGGATATTTCCCTATTTTGGGAGGAATCTTGTCAGCAACTTCCTTGTCTAAATGAGAATACCAACCTTTGATCTATCCAATCCTTTACTTCTGCATTGGGGGCCGTAAAAGTTTCAGACTTTTGGAAACCTTCTGAGCAAAATATGCTTTAGCAGCAGTGGAAAGAAAAAATACTTGGCCCCAAGCTCCAATTGAAATTCCTTGGGAGGATTTCCATAAGACTTCACAGGCTTAGAGTATTCGACATTCTCAGCAACACTATGTTTTATAATGGGGACAAAATCTAGGAGGTTCCTTTTTTGTTAAAGAGGCTTATTATTTTACTGTCGATTTCCAAAGTTTGGAACAAAATGTAATATGGAAGCGTCTATCAGAGAAATGGTGGTGGACTAAAGTCTTTACCTTTTTATGGTTAATTGTTTGGGGTTACCTGCTAACTTGGGATCATATTCGAAGAGGTTTGAGGGTCCATCAATTCGTTTTTATGATTTAAGGAGGAAGAAACGAAAAATCATATTTTTATCTCATGTGATTTCTCTGTCCAAATGTGGGATATCATGTATATTTTTGGTCCAAATCGACCACCCTTGGAGGATATCGATTCCTTATTTGATCAATAGTATTTCCATAAATTTAAGAACCCCATTATTTCTTGTGCTTGGGTGCTTGCATTAGGATTTCTTCTTTGGAACTTGTGGAAAGAGAAAAATTATCATATTTTCGAATCAAGGAATCAATTTTCTCTGGTACTTAGAGATGTGGTTCTTAATAATATTTGGGAGATTATCCTTGCATTACCACGGTCTACTAATAACTAGCAAGTTAAAGGATCAGTAGCAAGTATCATGGAAAATCTTCTCCTTCATCTTTTAATGACTACCATATCACAATCACCAGTGTTAGATTATTATCATGCCAGTTCTAACTCATATTCACCACCTTTGCGATCTTTTATTAAGTTAAATTTGATGGGGCTGCTAAAGGAAACCTTGGAATTGCAATTTGCAAGAAGTGGTGGGATTTTTCAGGATGGAATTCCATGCCATTGAGAGTTTTTTCCATGTATTGTGGGGTTTCCACCAATAACTTGTTTGATTTTTTGGAAGTAGAACGAGGTTTACAAATTTCTCCCAGGGAAAGTTATTCCTTATTGCATGTGGATGAAAATTCGTAATTGGTAATTCAATGTATTAAAAAACTATTACATGGTTAGCTGATAAATAAAATGATACATAGTTGGACACTGAAATATGTGGTTTCCAGTATAAATGATTTGATACCTAGGTTTTCTTACATTATTGTTCATCATACTACGAGGGGCGACAATCGGGTGACATATTTACTCACAAATTGGGGATGCACATGTGACAAATTCAACCTTGATGAATCATGGCCACTCACCACCAAGCATAGTAATATAAACCTTTTACAACAAAGGACGGATGAAGATTGTGTAGTAAAGTCTGGTGTTTTCCCCGTTGGGGGTGCCTCTACCTACCTCCAGACTATCATTAATGCAACCTTTAAAGTGCGTAACTAGGGTGGAAATTGGCATATGGAACAACGAGTGTGGCATAAGGTAAGAGCGAGGAGTCAATCATGGTACTGGATGTCCCTTCACGTTAAATTCACCTGCGTGGGGTGGCGAAGAACTTGGGTGTGATATAGGGGATGCTAGGTACACCACCACCTCCCTCCACATTTGAGGCTTCACGATCAGTTTCTAGGTGAATTCATTGGTGATGTATGGTTTAATTTTCATGTTGTTTTGAGTGTAGCTGTTCTATGAGACATTATCCCTTCATTGCTATCCGTGGTGTTTTGTGAGGGACACCAATGTATTTTGTGATTTTCTTGCAGTCAACGGAGTAGGCGTTGATTTTTGAACTAGTGGCCATATTTTTGAATTCGACTCCCTGTTCAATTCGACTCCGGTGGAGTCTGAATTCTCCGGTATTTCTTACCCGTGCCTAGTGATTGCTTACGTTTTTTGGTATTCTGTTCATTTCTCCATTTGGTTATGAAGTTTGGTCATTATTTATGAAATGGGTGCATTTACATCATATAAGATGAGTCTCATGTTTAATGTATGGTTGTATTCTCTGCCCCCGTTATTCGACTTGTCCATTGTAGCGTCAAATATCAAATATTAACTTTCTCAATTACTTGTCTTAGACGAATTTTCATCCTGTTCTTGTCTTTTGGTCATATTCCGATAATGGGTTGTTAGAACACTAGGATTATATTGGGGGTCATCAGGCAGTAACTCTTCCTTGGAACCCTTCAACTGTCACATGGGTTTCGTACAAAACTAAATGTCTCTGCCTGTGATTGGATTCGTTTTACAGTCCTCTTCTATGGTCTTTTGGGGATGATATTATTGTCTTTGTCAGTCCAGAGTTGTTCAAGGAGTCTTGGGTCACTGTCTTAAAGTATCATTTTTTTCTGCTTATTTCTCATTGATTCTATTGGTGTCTAAAGTCATGAGTCATCATGGTGGTAGTCGTTCTGTTGGGGGACAAGGGAACTATTGTTTTGTAGGTGTCTCCTTGTCCTTCTTCAATGCAATTCCACTCGAGGTGCACAAGGAGATTTTATTCCTGGAAGCCATGGAATCTGAAGAACGTTCCTATTACTCAGATTTAGAGATCCTCAAAGAAAATTTACAAGGATTTCCAGAACTTGGTAAGATGCATGAGGTTTATTTTTCTACACTCCTTGGTTGCACGGTTACAGATGGACACTTTGCTTCGTCTGATTATGAAGAATAACTAGGTAACCAACTACAATATGTTCTCTGGCATAAAGGAAATCAAGAGGATTATAAAAAATATTAGGTTTAAGGTAAATGACTTGGATGGTCGTTTGTCTCGTTTAGAGAGAGATTTGCTATCAGATTATGATTCTGGGGACCTTACGATCCTCTAGGAGATCCCACTGCATCACCTTGTGCTAGCTCTTCGGAATCCTCTGTTCCTATGTCAGATTAGTTGATGCATGACTGAATCTCTCCTAGTGTAAGACAGTTCGTGCCGAGCTTATTTCTTATGTCGTTTTGGGAATACTGATGCATAGAGAGCAGCGGTCTCCAGTTCATATGTCACTAGTTGATGTGTTTAATGTTCAGTTCTTCACAATAGACGATGATGGTCATTGTTCATGTTTAGTCTTCTCTGTTGATGATGGATGCACAATTATTATCTTGGTTTTCTATTTGTTTCATCCGTGGATGGTCATATCATTTTGTAATGGCTCACACTTTTAGTTTTGAGGTGGGTAGACAAAATAGTTTGAGCAATTAAATACTGAAATTTTGATAGTTGTTTTCAATTAGCAAGCAAGCCTAAATTATGCTGATATTTCTCTACATACTATTGGAAAGGCAGAGGATTCAATTACACAATAACGCAAAGATTTCACACATGAACAATG